>CM034155.1:490561575-491099075 GCA_019776745.2 Taxus chinensis | reverse complement strand
GAAATTTTAAATGATTCCCAAAGATGTTAGTTCTTGGTTAGTTTGATGAAATTGAATAAAATGAGACATACATTAAACACCTTAGGATTGAAAACATCTAATATACGTGGTCAAACCTTTACAATTGTTGAAAATCTTCATCATGCATATCACATTATTGGTGTCAAGAGATGCACTAGGGATAGTAATATTGTGTGTTGTGTACTTGCTACTAGCGTTGTAAGTGAATTAATAAAAAAAAATGTTTTATTACACAAACAAGTTGAATGTTGCAAGTTAATTGAAAAAATCTAATGAAAGCAATTAAAAGGCGTAATATCATTCAATCACCTAATAACACTGATTTTTGGGCATTTTCTGCAAGAGCACCACATAAGGACAAACATAATACTGATGTTATAAGAGAATTTTTTACTCAATTTTGGCATGATAACACTAGAGTTTCACCTAATACAAGAGATGTTGTAAAACTAAGATTTGGTTCTATTAATCGCGAACCACATCCAAAGCATTTCTTAGATATGACTCAAACTCAATTTTTTTGTGAGTTTGAACGAGAGCATCTGCAAATTAAAATTAGTCAACATTTTTTTGAAATGTTAAAACCATTCTATGTGAAAATCAACCACGCTCGCACCACTTGTTGTAGGTAACATATTGAATTTGCTATGCATTATGCTAAATTGTTATGTATTTGTTCTATTTTGCATTTTGAAACTATGTTATTGGAATGTGGTGTTTAAGTTCCACCAATATCTTCCAGGGATTTCATTCCTACGATATTTTGTGAAAAAGTTGGACAATTTTTTTATAGTCAAGATTCTTTAGATGGAAGTTGTGGTATATGTGGCGGATTACCTAAATTGGAAAGTTGCATCCATGAGAAAATTGAAGGTGCAATAGGAAATAATGTAGTTGAGTTTGATAAATATAAATCAGTTGCATACCAATTGAAATATGGAAAAGAGTATAAATGGTGTGAGCTAGTTACAGAATATATGTCTATTTTTCAATTTATGAGAAAATTTAAGGATGAAATTATTTATGAGTATGCTAGGCATACACACAGAGCTCAATGGTTGGATGAAAAATTCAAGATATGAAAAGACACATTTCCTATTGGTACTATTGTTTCGGTGGTCAATTTTGCAGAGAATTACACATTGCAACCACAAATGGAGGTTCAATCACAATATTACAACTCAGTACAAGTTGCCATTTTTGTGCATATAGCATTTATACATTCTCCTGATAGTACAGAGAATGATCAATTTTTTTTAAGAGAGTACCAATTTTATATCAGTGATGATCGTACTCATTCTACTGAATTTGTGCAAGGGTGTTTACAGTTATTTTATGGAAACTTGTCTAATAGGGACATCCAATTCAAACAACATTATATATGGTCAGATAATTACATGTATCAATTTAAGAATGCACAAATGTTTTATTCGATGAGCCAGATGCATGTCAAGATGGGTGTCCAACATATTTGGAGTTTCACTGAGGCGGGACATGGAAAAGGAGAGCATGACGGTGCAGGGGCATGTGTGTAAAGAGCTCTTGCAAGAGAAGAGTTGAAGTATAAAGATGGTGCTAAATTGAAAGATGTAAAGAGCATAATGGAATGGTGTATTGACAACATGGCCCGAGGTTCTCGAAAAATTTCCATGGTTCACAGATATTTTTGGTTGATAAAGGAAAAAAATTGCTAACTACGAGGATTGTATAACACTCACTGGGTCCAGTGATATACACTCATCTTGTAGATCAAACGTTACTTCATGGGCAACATGGAAAAGAAATTTGACATGTTTTGATGCATCTTATATCAGATTTGTCATTGTTGAGTGTGATTCACAAGAATGGGTGGATGGATGGATTTGTAGTCCTCTAACTCCATTTCCTAGTTATTAACCTCCACAAGTATTACGACTGATTTTTGCAGATGAAGTTGTAACATCCAATTACTTTGACAAAATTTTGATTTTGGTGCGACAAGGTATTTATGGTTATTTATATTTTTTGTATTGATTTATGTCCATTGAAATTTTAATATGTACAATTTAAATTTGAGTTGAAACCTTTTTTTTGTAGGACATGTGTTTGCAGTTATTACGATATAAGACAATGAACAAGGAACAAACTATTTCTTATGTCGTTGCATCGAGGAAAGAAAGAAGTTGACTTCTCCTGTTCCAGATGACAAAGATATTGAGTACCTTACAGGGTCAGTGGTAGTTACTGGAACTTGGCTTTGATGGTATCCATTAAAAAACTCCTCTATTTAGGTGTTTGAAGAATTTGAGACACAAGAAAACACTCTTATATTCGCATCTAGTTCTAGAGACAAATATTCAGTTGTATAGATATCGAGGAAGGCCTAATAACAATATCCTTTAGAAGGTTCGATATTCAGATCATGAAGTAATCCTATCCTCTATTCAGAGTAGATCCGATCCTGATGGTTCATTGGAATGAATTTACAGTGCTCATATTTGGTATATATAATTTCTTTGGTATATATAAATTTGTTAGTTAGATAAATTTATGTTCATATATTTTATTAAATTTGTGTATTTTGTATATATATAGTATGGTTTTGATTTGAAACTTAAATTTCTTTGACTAACACTTTTATATGTAGGTTAGTGGTGCCAGAAAAGCTTTCACCTTCACGTGGTTAGCAATGTTAGTAGAGAATTATAAATTCTCCAAGCTAATAGAAGCTTTCATTGTTTTACAAGAAAAGAGAAGCAATTAACAATGATTTATGTACCTGTGGAGGGGGTCATTGGCTCCGGAGGAGGTAGCCCAGAAGGATCTGGAGCTTAGAGAACCAAAATGATGCCTCCCCAAGTGTTTACAAGACCATCCTTACATGTGTGCATAGTTGGTTTGGTGTCATGACCCACCCTTTGTAAAATATACTGTTTGACAGCCTTACACTATCTCAAACTACACTAGCATTCACCTAGCCACTCGGATGTGTCTATGAAGTTGGTTTGGTGACATGACCCACCGTTTTCAAAATATACCATTTGACAGACTTACACTAGCTCAAACTACACTATTCGACGCGTTTGCAAACAATAGGGCAGTGAGAGCACCAATTAGAGAAGGAAAAAACTGAGATAGGATATTATATAGGGTCCCTATGTCGAGGTGTAGGATTAGAAAAGAACTCTCTAGGTGCCACGAAGTGCACGTAGTCACCCGTCAAAGTTGAACAATTGTTTGGTCTTAGGGCTCTTAAGGGACTATGCCCGATCAAGGTAACCTAGAAGTAACAACGCATCCTCTAGTATTCACTTGGCCACCTGGACATGTCGGCGTAGTCAGTTCAGTGCCATGACCCACCGTTTGCAAAATATATCATTTGACTGCCTTTTAATGTCTAAAACTACACTATTAGGTGCGTTTGGAAACAATAGGGCAGCAAGAGCACCGATTAGAGAAGGAAAAAATAGAGATAGGATATTGTAGAGGGTCCCTGCGCCAAGGTGTAGGATTAGACAAGACATCTCTAGGTGACACAGAGTGCATGTAGCCACCCATCAAAGTTGACCAATTTTTTGGTCTCAGGGCTCTTAAGGGACTACGCCTGAATGAGGTATATCAGAAGTAATGACGTTGTCGCATACCAAAAAAACACCTCCTCTAGTGTTCACCTGGCCACCTAGATGTGTCCGCGTAGCTGGTTTTGTGCCACGACCCGCCGTTTGCAAAATATACCATTTGGCAGCATTACATTGGCTTAAACTACACTATTCCATGTGTTTGCAAACAATAGGACAACGAGAGCACCGATTGGAGAAGTAAAAAATTGAGACCTCTCTAGGTGCCACAAAGTGCGCGTAGTCACCTGTTGAAGTTAAACGATTTTTTGGTCTCAGGGCTCTTAAGGGACTGTGCCCAAACGAGGTATCCTGGAAGCAATGACATTGTTGTGCACTGAAATAAAACCTCCTATAGCATTCATCTATCTACTCGGACGTGTTGGTGTAGTTTGTTCAGTGCCATGACCCACTGTTTGTAAAATATATCGTTTGATAGTTTTACACTGTCTTAAACTACACTATTAGGAGCGTTTACAAACAATAGGGATGTGAGAGAACCAATTGGAGAAGGAAAAAACTTAGATAGGATATTGTAGAGGGTCTCTACACTGAGGTGTGGGATTAGACAGGACATCTCTAGGTGCCACGGAGTGCGCATAGCCACCCGTCAAAGTTGAATTATTTTTTGGTCTTAGGGCTCTTAAGGGACTACGCCCGAACAAGGTGGTCCGAAAGCAATGATGTTGTCGCGCACCAAAATGACTCCTCCTCTAGCACTCACCTGGCCACCCAGATGTTTTCACGTAGTTGGTTTGCTACCACGACCCACCGTTTGTAAAATATACCATTTGACAGCCTTACACTAACTCAAACTACACTATTCGATGCGTTTGGAAACAATAGGGCAGCGAGAGCACTGATTAGAGAAGGAAAAAACCGAGATAGGATATTATAGAGGGTCCCTACGCCAAGGTTTAGGAATAGACGATACATCTGTAGGTGCCATGGAGTGCACGTAGTCACCCATCAAAGTTGAACAATTTTTTGGTCTCAGTGCTCTTAAGGGACTTCGCCTGAACGAGGTAGCATGGAAGCAACGACATTGTCACACACCATAATGACACCTCCTCTAGTGTTCAACTAGCCACCTGGATGTTTCCGCACAGTTGGTTCGGTGCCACGACCCACCGTTTGTAAAATATACTGTTTGACAGCCTTACATTGGCTCAAACTACACTATTAGGTGCGTTTACAGACAATAGGGCAGCGAGAGGACCGATTAGAGAAAGAAGAAACCTAGAAATGATATTGTAGAGGGTCTCTATGCCAAGGTGTAGGATTAGATGAGAAATCTCTAGGTGCCATGGAGTACGCGTAGCCACCCGTCGAAATTGAATAATTTTTTGGTCTTAGGGATCTTAAGGGACTATGCCCAAATGAGGTCACCTGGAAGCAATGACGTTTTCACGCACCAAAAAAAGCATCCTCTACCACTCACCTTGTCACCTAGATGTGTTCGCGTAGTCAGTTTTGTGCCATGACCCACCGTTTGCAAAATATACTGTTTGACAGCCTTACACTGGCTCAAACTACACTATTCCACACGTTTGCAAACAATAGGGCATCGAGAGCACTGATTGGAGAAGGAAATAACTGATACAATATTCTAGAGGGACCCTACACTGAGGTGTAGGATTAGATGAGACATCTCTATGTGTCATGGAGTTTGCGTAGCCACCCGTCAAAGTTGAACAATTTTCTGGTCTTAGGGTTGTTAAGAGACTATGCCCGAACGAGGTAGCCTAGAAGGAACGATGTTGTCGTGCACCAAAATGATGCCTCCTATAGCATTCACCTAGCCACCTGGACATGTCCACATAGTTGGTTTGGTGCCACGACCCACTGTTTGTAAAATATACCGTTTGATAGCCTTACACTGGCTCAAACTACACTATTCGGTGCATTTGCAAACAATAGGGCAGAGAGAGCACCGATTAGAGAAGGAAAAAATTGAGAAAGGATATTGTAGAGGGTCCCTACACCAAGGTGTAGGATTGAACGAGATGTCCTTAGGTGCCACGGAGTGCGTGTAGTCACTCGTCGAAGTTGAATGATTTTTTCGTCTCAAGGCTCTTAAGGGACGACGCCCGAACGAGGTAGCCCGGAAGCAACGATGTTGTCGTGCACCAAAATGATGCCTCCTCTAGTATTGACCTTGCCACTTAGATGTGTCTGCACAGTCAGTTTGGTGCCACGACCTACCGTTTACAAAATATACCATTTGACAGCATTACAATGTCTCAAACTACACTATTCGGCATGTTTGCAAGCAATAGGGCAGCGAGAGCACCGATTGGAGAAGGAAAAAACTGAGATAGAATATTATACAGGGTCCCTATGCTGATGTGTAGGATCAAACAATATGTCCTTAGGTGCCATAGAGTCTACATATTCACCCATCAAAGTTGAATGTATTTTTGGTCTCAGGGCTCTTAAGGGACTATGCCCGAATGAGGTAGCCCGGAAGCAATGACATTGTCGTGCACCAAAATGATAATTACTCCAGCATTCACCTAGCCACCTAGATGTGTTTTCATAGTCAGTTTAGTGCCACGACCCACCATTTACAAAATATACCGTTTGACAGCCTTACACTGTATCAAACTACACTATTTGGTGTGTTTGCAAACAATAGGGCAACAAGAGCACCGATTGGAGAAGGAAAAAACCTAGACATGATATTATAGAGGGACCCTACACCAAGGTGTAGGATCAGATGAGATGTCCTTAGGTGCCACAGAGTCTATGTATTCACCCGTCGAAGTTGAATGATTTTTTGGTCTTAGGGCTCTTAAGGGACTACGCTCGAACGAGGTATCCCAGAAGCAATGACATCATCGCGCACCAAAATGATGCCTTCTCTAGCGTTTACCTGGCCACCCAGACATGTCCACACAATTGGTTCAGTGCCATGACCCACAGTTTACAAAATATACCATTTGACATCCTTACACTGTCTCAAACTACACTATTTGGCACATTTGCAAACAATAGGGCAACGAGAGCACTATTTGGAGAAGGAAAAAACTGAGATAGGCTATTGTAGAGGGTCCCTACGCCAAGGTGTAGGATTGAATGAGACATCCTTAGGTGCCATGGAGTCTATAAAGTCACCTGTCGAAGTTGAATGATTTTTTGGTCTCAGGGCTCTTAAGGGACTTCGCCCGAACGAGGTAGCCTGGAAGCAACGATGTTGTCGTGCACCAAAACGACACCTCCTTTAGTGTTCACCTGGCCACCCAAAAATGTTGGCACAATTGTTTTTGTGCCATGACCCACCGTTTTCAACTTTTTGAACAATTACAACTTTTTTAACTTTTTCAACTTTTTCAACAATTATAACTTTTTCAAGAAATTATTGAATCAAAAATTGAAAGAGAAGAGAAGAGTTTTATGTAATTACTGGTTATTGTGAATAATCACCCAACAAAGATCCTTAATAATTTGGATAGATGATATGAATAGTTACTCTTGTTTAGTGTTCACCCACTCATAAATAAATAAATAAGCCTCTTCTTCTACTTCCCAAGCAAAACACTTTAATCTTCATCTAGTTTATCAAAGGAAGTAGTAAAAATACATGTTCAAAGAATCCTACCAACACTAAAGAATCACTTCCCACTCCTAGATCCACTCATTCCTAGAACCTTCTTTCCTTAAAATCCTCCTCTTCTAGGAAATAAGGACCTTTCTATCTTTCCTTATTGGTCAATGGACCTATAAATTGAATAATTACATTATTGACTTTAGTGCCTCTGACAATTTCATGCTTATAAAATTTGCTAACTCTATTGGCATTACTCTTAACCTTGCTATTGGCCATTGTTCCTACATGAAAACAAAATAATTTACCTCTTTTCAGCCAATTGAAAGATTTTCAAGCCAGAATTTGTAGACTTCCCTGACAAGAAAATCAAGATGGAAATACTTGTGGAAGGCATGCTAGCTATGTATGGTATATTGTTGAGCCAAAGTTTCTATCACGATATTGGTGGGGATATAAAGATGGATTGGTCATACACTATCATACTCATCAATGGTAAAATGAATAATATCCTTCTGATAAATAAAATTAAATACACAATTAAAAAACCAAATGACCCAAGGGAAGACATCTTATTTCAAGATTCAAGGTATGAAATATTTTTTCATGACTTAATATGAAAATGATAAGTTGCCCATGTTGATGGAGGAATACACATGCTTCCCTTAATTTCTTAACAATTGTACCATGCAATGTTGCACCATAGTAACGTTATATTCATATATGTTGCACCAAAGTTTTTTAATTTTAAATCAAACATACATATAGAATTAATATACATAGAATATACATACATAGAAGGATATCATGTGCAATGAATTCGAATCAAACATAGAAGTAATATCGTTATGAAAACCAACACATGGATATATAATGTATCAAACTAAGTGTGCTGAACGCATGTCTCTGAAAATATAAGTTCATAACATGTGTATATCTTGAACCAAGTGTGTCATACATATAGGACCACATGCGATCACATAAGGCTATATATACAATGTCCTATGAAGAATCATGAACTAGGACCAGCTGTCCCATATATATAGCTATGTACATCCACGTCCTTTGAATCTAATCATGAAACATCTTCCCTCTCTTCACCCTGCTAGAAGTAGCATGTCCATGACCTGGGGATGTAGTGGAGGGAGATGCCACTATGGATTTCATCCATGTGGTTCTAGGCATATCTAAGCAGGCCTGCAACCTAACCTGCACATTCATAAACAACAAGTTTTTAACACCCAAATTTTTAAAATATATTCAAAATTTAGAAACTTAGAATTTAGTTAAAATGCATGTGAAATCTTACCACAATGTCATGATCCCCATCAATTTGTCGTTGACGCATGGCAGAGACAATAATATACTCATGATAGGTAAGATACATACAAATAATTAAATTTCAAATTAAATATTTCATATACAAAATTTGATATTGTAGATTTAAGTAATAAAAAATAATTCCTAAATAAATTTAACAAATTTGAAAAATTGTATCTCAGTTAGTAGATTTGTAGATGCTATGACAATATCTATAGTAGCCTCCACAGTCTACATATATGGAGGAGTCTCTCTGGCATTCATAAGCTATACAAAAAACATGTACACATCAATATTAATCTACATGAATTCCACATAACAGAGCCAAAGCATAATCCGCTTGAACTTCCACAATTAGAAACAAAGTGTAAAGAGAAACTAACCTGGGTAAAAGTCATGTGAGGCATGCTAGTAGCCTCAGTTCCTAGAGCATATGATGACCTACCAGGCTCCTGCACGTATAAAAGAAAAACATATATTAATATGTACATGTACAGGTGAAATATTATAATAATAAAAGTGCACAATCAAATGAAATTTGAAATTTAAGTACAACTTGAAACTTACATTTGTAACATGCCTAACTGCAATAGTTAGCATGTCGATGCTAGATGTTTCCTTCACTGGTTCTTGCTATTTAAAATTAAATAAAAAATTAGTTTTTACATATATGTACATAACGTACAATGAAATACATATATATTAAAATCTCAAACATGAATTAAACTATTGTATATATATATTAAATATTTATTTGACATTTACCTATGAAAGACCAAGATCCTTTGCGCCAGTTCCAAAAACATCCACCATCATCTCATCTAGAGAAAAGGAATCATGTGATCCAACAAATGATATCTCGCCCACAGTGTATATGACAACACATGATCCATAGTGGTGTGGTGCACTAGAACTGACACCTTTACCAACATCACCAGCTGTAATCTACTCACTATGTTGGGCCAGAGTTTTAGTGAGCTCCCTCAATGCATGTAGTGTGTCAATCTCCACAACCTCCTTCACTATAGGAGGGATAAGTGAAGGCAATGGGGGTTTTGGGGCATGGGGGATCCTTGGTTGACCTACATGTGCACCAAGTATACTTTGTGCAGAGCCACCACCTCGCCCATAAAAATAAGAAAAGTCAAAATAATTTGGGACCTCATTAAGCACGAACTTGCAATATAATTTCTTCAAAAAATAGAGGGGAACCTCATTGTTGTTGCATGGTGGATAATCAAAAAACATCCACCATCAGTCCTAATTTTTTTTTTTGATTATGTCATCATGGCACTAATGGATTGGGAACCGTTTGCAAGTAATTGTAGGGGGGGCATTGGTTCTAGGGTCGGTAAATAATGCACAAATGAGGTCTTTTCCAATTTTTTTTGTCTTTGACGGCCTTGGACACTAGCAACCAGTTAACATAGCATACATCAGGTGCTCTTGTGCTGTTGGGCACTTCTTGACACTCTGTTGCTTCTATCTTATTTGGTTGGTTGCAAACTCGACTTACTGCTCGGATCACCTGTTTAGTAATTTGGGTTGGCCTTTCAATTGTCAATTACGAAATTGAAACAAGGGAATCACATAGCATGACTTAGTCTAATAGTTCTTAAATTATGTGTCTCAATGCACTAGCATTATCTATTATCTTGGATAATCTTGCATCCAAATGATATAAGAACATGCGTTCAAAGAATTCATCTAACACATGGGGACACAAGGAGCCACAGGAGGATGCATCTATGTATGTATACACATCATAGGAGTTTTGAGGAATGTTTGAAGGGTTTTGAGGAATCCATCAGTGGGTTTTGAGGAATGTTTTGAGAAATTGCTACGATCTAGCAAGCTATTATAGTACCAATTGCATAAGGGAATGAAAAGGGCATACATATATATACATATATCATATAACCCATGATATATGTAAATATATATATATAAATAAACCTATATATATGCATATATATATAAATCTCACTTACACACATCGGGGACTTACAACTACCTCGATCCTTGCGGCATGGTTGAATCTATCGCTATCCACTTAGTCATGATGAGAAACTCTTGACTGTCGGGGTGAGTGAAACTCCACGAGTTGAAAAATGTTTATTAGATTTGATTCATGGTTCAAAATGAAATGTGTAGGTATAATAAGGAGTCGCGGGAATATTAAATGTTTTTCTTGAAGTTCCGCGATCACGGTTTTAGGTTCAGAGTAATTACCGAACCTAGAATATTGGAACCGCAAATAACAGTTTTAGAACCGTGATCATGGTTTTAAAAACCTAATTGCAGTTCCTAAGAGGACACTAGTGCCTATGACCACGACACTATTGCCTCGAGAAACTATCGTCCCCTTATTGTCAAATTTTATCCTTTATGATTCCTGTACTTTTAAAGAAGGAGAGGGATCCTTTACGTTACTGAATTTCCAAGTTGGCTATTTATATAAAGTTACTCATTCCACTATCATAGGTCCATATTGGACATTGAATCAACTAATTCATCCCCCCCTAAACTAAAGGAGAAAACACTATCTTACATGGGCAGCCAAAAACATAAATGCAAAGCAAAGTGGTTGAAGAATGTATTGTAGATTAATTCAAATATATATACGTTAGTTACGATTATCGTCAGAACATTCTAGAAAATGTGCATAGGACCCCCACCCTGTGCAGGGTGGCGGTTACATAGGCCGCCTCCCTGTCCTGGTAGTGGTCCAAAGATCACGGGACCAGTTCACCTAGGAAGAGAGTGGTAGTTTCTTCAAGTCTGGTAAGTCTCCAAAATCTAAGGAAGATAGGTATATAAGACTGGCAGAACAAAGTTCACACGGAGGCCATATGAGGCACATGGGATGCAAACATATACTTGGTAAGAGTCTTCAAAGAGAAATATGGATTCTAAGTATAGCTTACGTGGATACCTATATCCCATCATATGAAGCTTCATATGAAGTATAATATCTCTGGAAGATGCCAGTCAGCCTCTTGATTCAAATGAAATTGGGTACGTCACAGTCTCCTACCACAGAAATCCACATTTTAGTTGTGCATGCATATACGAAAGGATGAATACATCCGGTTAATGTAGAGGGACTTAGATTCCTTACCAAGCACCTGGAAAGTGCCCCCATTCCATAATGTTATGTCCACCCAAATGGAATTTTCTCACCAACAATGGATTCATATGCCAGTTTCTTGGGAGTGATTTAAACCCCAGTCTAGTAAAATACCATACAGACCTAATTTGATGAGTGAATCTTGCAAATGTTCATCAAAACAAGCATCATTGGAGGTAGAGGTCAGAATATTTGGTAGAAATGATAGCCTCTAAGGGTTATTCTTTGGAAGAAGAGCTCTGAGAAATGAGTAATGAGGAGATCATTGATCTGGGACAAAGAGATTTGTAAATACCTGAATTGATCAGTGTATGAGTTAAGATTACGAGCTGAGGTAATGAAAATCTCGTTAGGTACACAAACTCACATAAGAAGATAGCAGGCACATGTTCAGATGTCATAATCTTGATGGCACCCAAACCTTGCCTTGCCTAGGAGTAGAAGATACGAGTCAATCGTGCAATGCTATGGAAGACTTGACCCACATCCTCACCATGGAAAGGTGAGAACTCTCACGTTAGAGTCAGCAGAGGTAGGCGATGACATGCCATAAGGAGCCTAATGGAATACCTCTTCCTCATGTGAGATTGGGGAGATAATGACCATGGTACAAAAAATTTGATCTCTCAGTTCCGTCATAAAGATCGCCAATTTTATACAAATGTAATGGAAATCCAATGATAAGTCAACTATGAAAATAGGGATAGGGGTGAGAAAGGAATATTGGTTGTTACTACCATGAAGTAGATCTAAAAGAATGTTCCAGTATGTTCATGCCACTGTTTCAAAATTCAATTGGGTAGAGCATGAATGGAATATCAGATTGAAAAGTTGAGAAGAAATTATAAGGGGTCAAAACCTGTGTTCGGGTTTTATGAATGAAATGATTTACCTAAGGGAATTGTACCCCTAGGTCACTCATAGGATGGATGCACTAGGAATGTGTTAACAAGCACCTAGAAATCATTGTTGATACACTTGAAAGCTAATAGGGAGGAACTTGCATAATGAATGATCATAGTATGCGCATGATAAATGCTATTATCTCTAAAATTGAATATTTTGGACAGTAGGCCTTTGGGAGATTTTAATAGACACGATGGGAGAAGATTGAATGGCATCCGTTCAAAGATATTAGGTCATTTCCCACTTACTAAATGCAGTTCATCTATAGCACATGACTCATTAGTTGCTTCCAAGAGTTTCTCAAGAAGGAGGAAAGTGATCCTTTAATTGTTTCAATGACCTCTATTATTTATAGTCCCTTACAAACAAGCAGAATGTTTCCAAGGATGGAGAACACTTTATGAGTGTCAGGTGATGTGTAGACCCTAATCATATTGTATAAGTACCATCAGAGGCATGTGTGAGTCGTAATGAACAATGGATAAAAGTGTTGAGCTATGGGTTCAAATTCACATAAGAAGAAAGGGGTTTAAGAAGGGTTTAAGTGAAACCAGGGCACACACGGGAGGAAGAATCAAGGGTTTAAGAGGACTTAGCCATATTTGGCATCATGAAGTCACTTACAGGACCCAACTAGGCATGATGAGTGGATAAGGTGCCAGCCTAGAAAAAAGGAGGTTCAAGAAAAGAATTATTCTCATTCATAGGGAATATTCAAACTAATATTTTACATCATTACAATCCTCCTTTTATTTCACGTCTACTCTAAAACCCTAAAATGCCAAAAACCCTAAAATGCCAAAAAACCCTAAAATGCAAAACAACTCAGATTGACCCCAAAATTTGCGTGCCAAATATGCATTCATAAATTAGGGCTCACGTGAAATTTGGACTTATTCTGAAAAGCACAACAAAAGTTATTAAAGTTCTAAGACCTACAGAAAAGCAGAAAAAACATTCGGAGCCAATTTTAGACCACTAGATGACAGAATCCGAGCCCAAAAACATGCCAAAATGAGCACAACCTTGCAGGAAAGTTGTCCCCAGCATAGTACTAATGTATATCTACCACCCTGTAAAATTTCAGGACGATCCAACGGTCGGATCAAAAGTTATGGCCTCTGCAAGTTATGCTCCCGCATCATTCTCCCCTAAATTCTGTTGACGGAACTCATCTAATTTTGCACTGTCAATTTTCCTCAACTCCCACTCAGGAATCCAAGTGTTTTCTTCTTGTTGCAAACCTTCCCACTGTACCAAATATCTGTTGTAGCTCCCATGTCTAGTAGTGATTGTCTTTTGGTCCAAGACACGCATTACCCTCTCCTTTTTCTCCTTCGGCATCTGTTTCTTCCAGTTTATTTCTTCCTCCTCTGCAACATTTTCATCATGACCTGGAAACTTATATAAATCAGAAACATTAAAAACTGGTGAGATAGCAAAGTTTTTAGGTAACTCCACCTTGTAGGCATTATCACTCATTTTCTTCAGAATCCTACATGGCCCAATCTTCTTATACTTGAGTTTATTATATGTTCCCTTTGGAAACCTCTCTTTTCTAAGATGAACCATCACCATATCTCCTTCTTCAAATACACTTACTCTCCTATTGGCATCTGCAGCTGTTTTATATTGTGCATTACTCACTTTCAGCTTTTCCCTCACTTCATCTTGTAGCTGTAGAATGTGTTCTGCAAATGCTTCTGCATCATCACTAGTTTCATCTTCACCTGGTAGAACAATTAGATCAAGGACCCCTGAACCCCTGCTCTTGGGGGCTGCTACCCCCTAACCCCCGCTTGGGGCTTGGCCCGGCCCCGAACCTCGGTGAGGATACATGAAATGTGTACAGTACTCTTAGTGTACAGTCTTCAACACTTTCACAGATGAAAATAGGATCCACAATTTAACAGTGGTTTTGTCACTTATAATAGAATTTCGTGGATTCACGCCTGTGCGTGAAATTTAACCAGTTTGTTCAAATTTCTAAGTTGTATAATTTTACCTATAATTACCAGTAAGCAAAACAATGAGAAACCATTAGATTAGGCAATAAAAAATACAAATGGTGGATCTAAAACTAGTTCCTTTAATTTATAACAATGGGGTAGGGTTTGCCCCAAATTTAAAATCTAATACAAAAATAACTTGAAATAAAAACCAGATTGGTGGAGGAAATACCTCCCAATCCTTGAATGAAATAGATTACATAAATAAAAGTAAAACTAAACTAAGCCTAGACTAAATGTTCATGTAGAATCCTCCATGTCTCTTCCTCCTTTTCTCTCACGGCTTCCTCCTCTCCAACCTGCATATTTAACAAAAAGGAAATAGACCAAATGAGAAGAATAGAATGGGAAAATGTTTTAATAGAATTTTGTAAGGAATTTAGGGCTAAGTTTAGAACCCTAGGATCCAGTGGCCAAGATGGATCTGATCTAAGGGTGGAGGATTGACCCTACTTTTATTAGGTAGAAATGTATTTTAAATGTTGAATTTAAAATCCTTAAGGGTATGTGTAGATGGGTGAGTGGAGCCATTTATTTTCTTAGGGGTGTAATATCCTTTAATCCTTAGTATGTTGTAAGAATTAAAAAAAAAAGACTTTTAAACTATTAGGATAATGGAACTAGAGTAATTAACATAAGGCTAACCTTGTTAGGATGGAACATTTTATTTAAGAGAAGAAAATATTTAATTAAGTAAATTAATCCTTGTTACCTTCCTATAGAATAATTGATTAATGGACCCTAGAGATAATTTTGAAAAAATGTAACTTTTAAATAGACCTAGTTCTTCAACAGTAAACCTGAGTTAAGTAGTGTAAGTTAACTTTATGAACCCTAAAGGTTAAGCACCCTTGTAACCCTCTTTGCAACTTTAAAAAAAATAAAAAAATCAGTCGCATTTTCAAGATAAGTGTTAGGTTGAAGCGTGTTCCTAGAACGTAATTTTTTGTGGGTGTTACACTTGGTATCAGAGCCGTAGGTTCAAAGCTTGGACCCTTGGGCACACCTAGAAGACATGAAAACAGAACATTTAATCTAGTGTAAAATTAGTTTCTTTTAATCTAAAAAACCATAATGTTTGATAATTGTATAAATTAGAAAACATAGAAAACTGAAACAAGACCTCGAACAATGAACTAACTCTCGCCTTGATCTATGCAGGAGGCATGGATCAGACAAGGGGTATTTTCACATAGACCTATAGATAGAACCTCCAGAGTAGGCTGTAGCGGCCATTCTACCTCAGATTTATAGACACTTCATTACGTCAATGCCGCTATACGCGGAGAGCCCTTGGGAGGATGATTTACTAGACATGGCCTGGAGCCATCAGTGGAGGCCCATGTATCCCCTCGACATAGTGAGGAGTATAGGGCAAAGAAATTCTATGCGGAGTCGACTAGGGTAGAGTCACCATAGAGAGTACATGGGGACAGGATCTCAGGACATAGGGATAGGTCTCGGAGCCCTAAAAAGAGGGAGGAGCATGAAGAGAGACCTAGGGGTCGTCATACGTCAGGTACAAAACATATCAGGGAGATCATGAAGCTACGACCATCTCACTATTTGGGTGATACAGGTAGTTTTCAGGTAGAGGCCTGGTTGCTGAGCTTGAGCGGATGCTACAAGCTCTGCGCTTGTACTAGCAACATGAAAGCTCATGTTGCGATCCATATTCTAAGGGAAGGAGTAGGAGTCTGGTGGAAGATAGAGGAACAAAAGCTCCACATTGATTCAGAGATAGTTACCTGGGAGCTATTTGAGGAGTGTTTCAGGAGTAGGTATTTTCCCAGGAGGTTTACACAGTAATGGATAGACAAGTTTCACAACCTCCGTTAGGCATCAATGACTGTAGCCAAGTATGAGAGTTTATTTCTAGACCTACTCCAGTACATTGAATATATACAGGATGAGTAGGTACAGATTCACAGGTTCATCTAGGGCCTCAACTTGGATTTGGGTGGCGCGGTGCTCATTAACTACCCATAGACATTAGTAGAAGCTGTGGGGAAGGCCTATATTATAGAGGAGACATGGGGGAAGATGTAGAAGGCTAGAGACAGAGTTTGGAGCCATATCCAACAGATGCAAGATAACAGATCAAGGGGGTCAGTTCCTCCTCCACGTGGTGGACAAAGTTCAAGACAAGCTTCATTTAGGCCACCAAAACAACCACCTCAGCAACAGCAGTAACAGACCCACCCACCTTATAGACCTCCTCATAGATTTGATGCGCAAAGAGGATGGAGTATGTAGCCTCCTCTTAGACATCCCATCAAGAAACATGGCATACCGAGAGCTCAGTCAGTGGGAGCTCGTCAACAGAGACCTCAAAAATCTGTAGTTGGGTCGTCAGGATCCATAACTAAGATCTCTAGAGTACCAGATGGAGCTGCATCCCATTGGAGAGGACCAGGCAGCGGTTATGGTTGTGGTGTTGTTGGACATCATTGGAGAGATTTCCCACAGAACTCTAGCAATAAGGGTAAGACAAAAATCTCTGAGCATACAGTTGGAGATATGGCATGGAGTAATCGGATCTATGCGGTGGTCGAGAATCACCAGGTTGAGCACCAGAGTACCGTGATTGAGACGACAGGTAGTATTGGTGGTATTTTTGCCTCTATATTATTTGATTCTGGCTCTTCTGATTCTTTTACTGCACCATCCTTAGTAAAGCTTTGCAGGTTGGTGGCAGTTAGGCATGGTAATAGTTGGGACGTTGAGATGGCTTCTGGAGCCAAAATTTTTGTAGAATCCCTAGTTAAGGAGTGTGTAGTGGATTTGGGACCCTTCACCACTACCTCGAATTTCGGATACTTCCATTAGGATATTATGGTGTCATTTTGGGCATGGACTAGTTATCTACTCACAGAGCTAGAGTGGATTGTTACCATAAGACTATTGCTTGTACAAAAGATCTAGGAGTGGAGTTAGTGATATCAGGGGTTAGGAGGCCCGTTTCCATTTGAACCATCTCCGTTATGCATCTTCAGTGGTGTGTGTGATGAGGTTGTCAAATGTATGATGTTATAGTTAGTGATAGATCTGAGGATGAGTCTAGTGGACCATCCCTTGATGACCATCCCATCTTGAGAGATTTTTCTGATGTGTTTCCAGGGGAGCTACCGGGGTTACCTCCCCCACGTGAGATAGATTTCCACATAGATCTAGTTTTGGGCGTTGAGCCTATCTCACAAAAAACTTATCAGATGACTACCCCTTAGCTATGTGAGCTCAAGTTGCAACTTGAGGGCCTTCTAGAGAAGGGCCTAATCCGTCCTAGTGTATCCCCTTGGGGTGCACCGGTGATCTTCGTGAAGAAGAAGGATGGATCTTGAGGTTGTGTATTGATTACCATTAGCTAAACAAAGTAATGATCAAAAAGGACTTTTAAGAAGAGCAACAATCAGGGGACAAGAAGTCCCTCCTCTTTAATGGGAGAGGTTCCCTTATTCAGAAAAGAACTTATTTACAAATTTACAAAACATGATTTGTTGGTTAAACTTGGATATCACGAAAGTGTTTTCTATGAAGATCATCAATTACAAAAGGACTGAGGAAATGAGAGTACGGGAAAGAGTAGAAAGGAAACATGTAGAATTATAGATATCAGAGTAATTCTTCATGTATGTGAAGTCACAGTGAATTGAAACAAGATCATTTGCATTGGATAAATAAGATGGAATTCAGAGACACAAAGTTCTGTAAATAACATCTGCTAGAACACAAAGTTTCTTAACATAACACAGATTCATTAATCAAGGACACAAAGTTCCTTCTTGGTTATACAAGATTACCGTGCTTGCAAAATTGAAGAGTATGCAATCGGTAAGACTAACGAACTTGAGACAAATGATCTTCACAAAGAAAATGAATGAAAGCTTAGGAATAACAGAGATCAGATAGACAAAGAATGGAAAGTCCTTCTGTATTGATTTCTTTATGATATTTAGACTTTTCAGAAAATAAGCCAAGTTCTCCCTCTTCTTTCTCGATGATCTCCAGAATGGCGTAAGGAAGGCCATTATATAGCTTACAAATCAGTTACTCTTCGTAACCGTTTCTTTAACCAAGAACAGTTAAAGACCTCCTATCGCAGTACCTCAACTTGTTACAAAGAAAATGGCAAAAGAAATGGAAGAAGAGAAAAGAAATAAGGAGAAGAAGACAGGTGGCCAGTCACTTGGAGGGACCCACCGACTTTAGAATCTGCTGCTTGAACTTCCTTAACGTCTCAGCTATGTCTCTACCACGAGGAACACGCCAGAAGTTTCATCTTGAAGATGACAATGAATATCCTTGAAAACTGATATAACCAGCGTCTTGAAAGCTTCGCCCAAAGCCTCCTCCAGGATCTTGATCTTCATATTGATAGTAACAGAGCTGAAAACTAGGCTCGGAAAGGAATTTTAGAGGGAGGGGACATGCGCAGGTTTTCAAATTGCAAGGGTTCGAGCAAGGGTAGCATGGAAACAATGTAAGAATTGCAAAGGTGGCTTGCTCGTTACATAGCCATTGAGGAGAGAGAAGGGTGATCAATGCACATTTGATTCATATCTATTAGTTTGAAAAACAAAATATTCGGGTAGAGCGGGAAAAACTAAGTATGAATGGCATTGGTTCACTAGGGACATGTGAGACGCGAATGCGCGAAACACGCCGCTCGGCCGATTCGGGTGAAACAGGAAGAAGACGCAAAAATGCATTTTGGGACACTTGGGACGAAAATGCACAAAGTACGCGGTTCGGGTGTTTCGGCCGAAAATGGAACAACTTGCACTTTTTGAATTGGGACAATTGGGACATGAAAGAGCGAAGTGCGCGATTCAGGTGTTTCGGCCGAAATTGGAACAAAAGGACCGTTTGAACTTGGGACATTTGGGACGAAAAGTTCCGGAGTATGCGGTTCGGGTGAATCAGCCGAAATTGGAACAACTCGCACTTTTGACTTTGGGACAGTTGGAACACGAAAGCGCAAAGTACGCGGTTTGGGAGTTCCGGCCGGAAAAGGAACAACTTGCACAATAAGTTTTAGGACACTTGGGATGAAAAGTTCCGAAGTACGCGGTTCGGGGATTTCGGCCGATTGGGGAACAGAGCGCAATTTTGAACTCGGGACAGTTGGGACGAAAACGAGCGACGGGCCCGAAAATGGAACAACTTCGGGGATTTCGGCCGATCGGGGAACAGAGTGCACTTTGGAACTTGGGACACGTGGGACAAAAATGTCCGACAGGCCCGAAATACATACAAAATGACCCAAAACATAGATTTTTTTCAATTTCATGACTTCGGTACATTAGAGAAGACACTTAGACTCAAAATTTTGAAATTTTTACTTTCATCAGAGCGGGGAATTTTGAGTGGACAACAGCTGGCTCCTTCTGGGGATGACTTGGCATAAATTCAAAGGATGAGACAAGGCAAGAACTTAGAAAAACTCGGTGAAGCAGACCAGTACCTTATCCATTGGGCAACGGAGTCAGAAAGCAGACCAATACAGAGGACAACACACCAAAACAAAAGGAGAAAGGAAAACACAGCAAAAACAGAGAAGCAAAAGCACTGTACAAAATATACAAGGGACTCCCTAATCACCTAGGACTTGAACAGCTTGAGATACTGCCCACTATAAGGAAGTGGGAGAGGAGAACCATCCATGTAATCAAGATAAAAGGAATTCTCACCAGCAAAGTTTCTGATCATGAAAGGTCCGAGCCACACAGAATCAAACTTTCCATGGCTGCCACGAGGTTCATGTCTTTTGTCCCATAACAGCACGGTGTCTCCAACTTGGAAATCTCTGAACCTAGCTTTCTTGTCATACAGGACTTTCACCTTCTGCTAGTGAACAGATATCGTATCAGCAACCATCAATCTGTCTTCATTCAGTTTGTGCAGGTACATAATTCTCTTGTCCAAAGCATCTCTGAAACTAGTATCCTCAATGGCCTTCATTAGGTGCAAGGCTGGCAGTTCCACTGTCACTGGCAATTGAGCTTCTACTCCATACACCACTTGAAAAGGAGACATTCCAATAGCTCTCTTTGGTGTAATCATGTCTGCCCAAAGAGCATCATAGAGCTTCTTGTGCCAGTTTCATTGAGACTCATTGACCAACTTCCTTATGATAGTCACCAGATTTTTGTTAGTGGATTCTGCTTGCCCATTTCCCTGAGGGTAGTAATCTGAAGAATGAGCCAGGGAGATGCCATATCCGTAGTAGAAGTCCATTATCTCAGCTGAAGAGAAATTCGAGGGATTATCTGTTACAATCTTTTTAGGTACACCATACCTTACCAAGATGTTTTCTTTGATGAAGCTGCATACCACTTCAGAAGTAGTGCTCTTGACTAGAATAGCTTCCACCCATTTGGTGAAGTAGTTCGTGGCAGTTAGTACATGAGTGTGACCAGCACTAGAAGCAGGATTAAGTGTACCAATGAAGTCCAAACCCCAATGTTGAAATGGTTCCTCAATCACAACTGGCTTGAGAGGCAAAGAAGCCAATTTAGGTCTTCCCACAAAGGTCTGGCAAGCCTCACATTTATCAACCCACTTGGATGCATCTCTGAACAAGGAAGGCCAGTAGTATCCTCCACGGAGTATCTTATGAGCTGCAACCATTTATGAATAGTGCCCTCCACATGCCTGATCATGAAAAGCTGAGAGCAACTTTCTCTGCTGTTCCTTGTCCACACACTTCAAAAATCTCCCATCTAACCCCCGCTTGAACAAAGCATTTTCCCACAATACATATTGCACTGACCTCAATTTAACAGTCCTCTTTTCTTTGGCAGTTAAATGGGAGGGGCATTCCCCATAGGTGAGAAAATGGGCGATGTCAGCATACCATTCATCAACTGAGCTAAGGAACAGAATGGTAGGAAGGCCGACTTTGTTCTCCAGTAATTCATGCTTAGCTCCTTCAGCAATGAGCTCACAAAGACCTTTTCCACGAACCAGCTTGGTCGGCTTGATGTCAATGTCATACTCTTGGACCTTAGCGACCCAGTTCCCTCTCTTGGATCCAAATTATTGTTGTGTGAGAATTGACTTAACAGTTGTATCTGGAACCAACACCATGGAGTGAGAGTTGAGGATATAGAAACGAAACTGCTTAACAGCTTTGACCACTGCAAAATCATGCTTCTCCATCATGGTGTATTTCAACTCATGATCTTTCATAATATAGCTCATGAACGCAATTGGGAGTTCATGCTCATTAGAGTCTTCTTGAGTTAAGACAGCAGCTAGGGTATTATCTGTAGCATAGTAATAGATGATGAAATCTTTGCTGAAATCAGGACAGGCCAAAACTGGAGTTTTAGTGATAGCTCTCTTGATACCCTCAAAGGATTACTTTCCTTCAGAAGACCAACCAAATGTTTTCTTCCCTTTCATCATCTGAGAAATATTCAAAGTTAACTCTGCAAAATCAGGGATGAATCTTCTCAAAAAATTGATCTTACCGAAGAAGGAGTGCATGCCTTTTTTACTGGTTGGGAGAGGAATTTGCTAGATAGCTTGTACTCATTCAGGATCAATCTTAATACCATCCTTGGAGACAATGTGCCCTAATAGTTTTCCCTCTGTGACACAGAAAACATATTTTTTAGGATTCAAAGAAATTCCATGCTCTCTACATCTTAGCAGAACTGTCTCTAGGTGATCAAAATGATCCGCTCTTGTCTTGGAAAAAACTGTCAGGTCATCAAGATATATGACAATACACTTCCCTTTTAAGCTTCCAAAAGCTAGATCCATAGCTCTCTGGAAAGTGGCACCAGCATTAATAAGCCCAAAAGGCATTCTCTTGTAGGCAAAGGTACCCCAAGGAGTAGTGAAAGCTATTTTGTGTTGATCTGCAGTATCAACCTCTACCTGATTGTATCCCGAGAATCCATCAAGCATAGATAACATTTCAGATCCTGTTACTGCTTGCAATATTTGATCCATCATAGGCAAAGGATAATTATCTTTTAGAGAAGCCTGATTCAGATTCCTGAAATCAACACAGATGCGGATCTCACCATTTTTCTTCCTAACAGGCACAATATTTGCAATCCATGTTGAATGGTGAATGGGAAAAATAATTTTAGCCTTCAACAACTTCTGAATTTCCTGAAAGATGGTGTCAGCTATTTTGGGATTATATTGCCTCTGCTTCTGCTTGAAAGGCTTAATTCCAGGCTTAAGAGGAATAGAGTGTTGCATATCTTTTGGTTTGAAAGCTTCAAATCTTCATAAGAATAAGCAAGAACGTCCTTATACCTCCTTAGAAGATCAATTTCTTTTCTCCTCTCATCTGCTGTGCAACATTTTCCAATATTCACTAGCTTAGGGTCATTAGAACTCCCAATATCAATCTTATCATATTCAACTGATTGCTGAGGTCCAGTGGAAGCTCTAGATTTCACATTCCTATCATGTTTATCAAATAATTCCTCCAAACTCACTAAACCTTTAGGAATCTTGTTTCCTTTGAGATTGATGCATCCATCTTGATCTGTTTCTTCTCCTTGGGTGACAGCTTGGTCGAAGGACACATTTTCACGAGGCAGGTTGTCACTTCCCTCAAAATACAGTTGTTCGAAATTACCTTTGAGTTCCAAGAAGGAAAGCAAGTGTTGATCATCATTGAAGACTTGCCAGTTATTTGTGTTATCAGGCACACTAGGTCGATGTATCATCTCAATAGTGAACTTGTCTTGAGAGAAATCAGGATGTGGAATCAGTAGTGACCCAGAGACTGCTAATGAATCAGCCCTGCTGTTCTTTTCCCTAGGTACTGCTTCGATAGAGAAAGCATCAAGGAATTCAATAGAATCCCAAACCTGATTCCGGTAATGTTTCAGCCTTCCATTTTTTACCTGAAAGAGGTTTCTGACCTGCTTTACAATCAGCTCTGCATCACCACGAGCTAGAAGATTCTTTACACCTTGTTCTTTGGCCACTTGCAGTCCAAGAATGAGAGCCTCATACTCAGCTGTATTATTAGTATTCTCGAACTGTAACTTGAATGAAAATGGGTGCAAGCTTCCTTCAAGTGACACCAGTAGGACACCAGCTCCAGAACCGGCTGAGGGACAAATTCCATCAAACTCTAAAATCCAAACACCATTAGGATCTTTAGGGGATATTTTGGGGAGTCAGATTTCATCAGGGGACATAATCATGTAGTTTCCATGTCCCATATCCTCATAGAGTATTTGTGCTTTAGGATCATCCGTTTTTTGCACAATATACTCAGATTGTTTCTCAGGCAGTAACTTCTTCATGTGTCCATTGACAGGTATGAGTGCATGGGACCAGTCCATTTGAATTTCTCCACCCACATCTTTATAGAAGTTCCTACTTAGCAACATTCCGTATGAAGGAGGGATGTCTGCCACTAAGATGGTAGCCACCACTTTCTTCTCAGGTAAAGCAGCAAAAGCTACTTGTGCATCTTTAATTCTTCCAACCAGAGGCACTTCCTTACTCTCCATAGAGTAGCAAGATCCATAAGTACGAGTGAGGGTCAGGCCTAAAGCATGAGCTACTTTAGCAGGCATCACATTATCTGAGGCTCCAGAATCTATGACACAATTACTGAGCCTATGACCAGCTATAAGAAGTGTTACATAAAAAGGCTTGATTTTGTCATTAGGCGAGGTGACAGCGGCTACCAGGCTAGGCTGTGGTGTAGAAGGGGGAGTGGGAAAAAGGCCTTTAGAAGTGGTCTTAGAGTGGGAATTGACAAAGTGAATCATTTTAGCAAAAGCCTTGGGATGGGTTTGATAATACTCAGCCTCTGAGATTTGGGCCTTGGTCTTTTTCAGGTGATCAACAATATCAAAAGACCCAAAAGTGGACGGGCCATCATCATTCGGTACCCTAGGTTTATCAACTTTAGGACAGAAAGAAGAAGCAACTTTAGTAGCAGGATTAATAGGACTCACCTTTGGTGCAGATGAAGTAGGGATAGGAGATCCTCTTCTCGCAATTACAGGAATAGTTGCCGGCTGCTCCTTAGATTTCTTGATGGGCTGTGTCACTTTCTCCCTCTGATGTGTCTGCTCTCGAGTCATGACAACAAATGATTCGCTATTCATGTCTGCTACCACTTCATCATAATCATCTCCATCATCAATGCCCTCAGTGGTAAAGAAATTAACTCGAGATCCCTCAAGTTCATCCGCTTCATCATCAAATTCTTCCACAAACTCCTCGCAAGCTTCATTATCCTCATCATCATCTGGCTCTTCAACCTCACAGGTTGCATTCAATGGAACCTTAACAGGAGGTCCTTCAAGTGCTAGTCTTGTTTGAGAAGCAGGCAAACGATTTCTGGGCTAAAAATTCCTTCTTGGAACATCTGCATAAGGGGCATGCTGAGCCAATTGTTTCTTTATAGCAATAAGGTCATTCGCAAGCTTCTGAACTAATGGATCAGTGTTAGGTCCAGGGGTGGAAGAGGAAGAAGCAACAGACTTAGATTTAGA
Organism: Taxus chinensis; assembly: GCA_019776745.2. Lineage (NCBI taxonomy): Eukaryota > Viridiplantae > Streptophyta > Pinopsida > Cupressales > Taxaceae > Taxus > Taxus chinensis. The sequence goes on along the minus strand of CM034155.1, from coordinate 491,074,056 downwards.
AGGGTCTCTCCTCAACTTCCCTGACATGATCAGATCATCCTCAACACTAATAGCAAGAGTTTGATCCTCCACCAATGTTGCGAGATTAGCCCTTCTCAGCGCATAACTGACTTCGGACGATTGGGCATTTAAGAAGAAACATTTTCGGATTTGATCAATAGGTCGAGTATTTACAGGAATTTTGTTGATCAGTCTGTTGAATCGGGCCACAAATTCTCTCATGGGTTCTTGTGAATCTTTCTTTATCTGAGAAATTTGGGCAAGAAAAGCATGCACATCTTCTGCTGGCTTGAAACGGCTTTCAAACTGAGTTCTCATTGTGTCCCAGTCAGTGATAGCACCAGCCGGAAGGTGATAGAACCAATCAGCAGCATTATCTTGTAAAGTCTCCACGAACAGTCTTACGGAGATGTCTTCATGTTCAACTCCCAAAACTCCACATGCAACTATGAAGGCTGCAATATGTTCATCAGGATGCACTTTGCCATCACCTTTGAATTTAGGGAAGTTCTTCCGGTTACCTCTAGGTAACTCATGCAAAGGCTGAGTAAGGGCCAGGGGCCCGACACGTTGACCCCACGGCAATGGCGCCGCCATTATTGGAAAAACGGCTTGGAGAGGAACTGTAACACCAACAAGGATCAAAGCTCGTAGATTAGGGCTAGCTAGCTGTGAAGGAATACCACCCGTAGGACTTCTATCTTGAACAGGTGGAGTGCTTGTCGAACGAGTCTTTCTATTTCTTGTTGAAGGGAAAGGAAAACCCTACTGCTCCAAAATCTGGAACTGATAATCTTCAATACCAAGGGTCCTTCTCCCTTGAGTAAAACGCGGAGTCGCCAGATCAAAGGATGATCGAAAAAAAATTACAGAACTGGAATGCGATTTTCCCCAGCAGAGTCGCCAAAAACTGTTGGTCGTCAAATAGGACTTTTAAGAAGAGCAACAGTCAGGGGACAAGAAGTCCCTCCTCTTTAATGGGAGAGGCTCCCTTATTCAGAAAAGAACTTATTTACAAATTTACAAAACATGATTTGTTGGTTAAACTTGGATATCACGAAAGTGTTTTCTATGAAGATCATCAATTACAAAAGGACTGAGGAAATGAGAGTACGGGGAAGAGCAAAAAGGAAACATGCAGAATTATAGATATCAGAGTAATTCTTCATGTATGCGAAGTCGCAGTGAATTGAAACAAGATCATTTGCATTGGATAAATAATATGGAATTCAGAGACACAAAGTTCTGTAAATAACATCTGCTAGAACACAAAGTTTCTTAACATAACACAGATTCATTAATCAAGGACACAAAGTTCCTTCTTGGTTATACAAGATTACCGTGCTTGCAAAATTGAAGAGTATGCAATCGGTAAGACTAACGAACTTAAGACAAATGATCTTCACAAAGAAAATGAATGAAAGCTTAGGAATGACAGAGATCAGATAGACAAAGAATGGAAAGTCCTTCTGTATTGATTTCTTTATGATATTTAGACTTTTCAGAAAATAAGCCAAGTTCTCCCTCTTCTTTCTTGATGATCTCCAGAATGGCGTAAGGAAGGCCATTATATAGCTTACAAATCAGTTACTCTTCGTAACCGTTTCTTTAACCAAGAACAGTTAAAGACCACCTATCGCAGTACCTCAACTCGTTGCAAAGAAAACGACAAAAGAAATGGAAGAAGAGAAAAGAAATAAGGAGAAGAAGACAGGTGGCCAGTCACTTGGAGGGACCCACTGACTTCAGAATCTGCTGCTTGAACTTCCTTAACATCTCAGCGATGTCTCTGCCACGAGGAACACGCTAGAAGTTTCATCTTGAAGACGACAAGGAATATCCTTGAAAACTGATATAACCAGCGTCTTGAAAGCTTTGCCTCTCTGCCAACTGTTCTTTAGTTCTCCCAAAGCCTCCTCCAGGATCTTGATCTTCATATTGATAGTAACAGAGCTGCAAACCAGGCTCAGAAAGGAATTTCAGAGGGAGGGGACACGCGCAGGCTTTCAAATTGCAAGGGTTCGAGCAAGGGTAGCATGGAAACAATGTAAGAATTACAAAGGTGGCTTGCTCGTTACATAGCCGTTGAGGAGAGAGAAGGGTGATCAATGCGAATTTGATTCATATCTATTAGTTTGAAAAACAGCATATTCGAGTAGAGCGGGAAAAACTAAGTATGAATGGCATTGGTTCACTAGGGACTTGCACTTTTTGAATTGGGACAGTTGGGACATGAAAGAGCGAAGTGCGCGATTCGGGCGTTTCGGCCGAAATTGGAACAAAAAGCCCGTTTGAACTTGGGACATTTGGGAAAAAAAGTTTCGGAGTACGCAGTTCGGGTGAATCGGCCGAAATTGGAACAACTCGTACTTTTGACTTTGGGACAGTTGGAACACGAAAGCATGAAGTACGCGGTTCAGGAGTTTCGGACGGAAAAGGAACAGCTTGCACAATAAGTTTTAGGACACTTGGGACGAAAAGTTCTGAAGTACGCGGTTCGGGGATTTTGGCCGATCGGGGAATAGAGCGCAATTTTGAACTCGGGACAGTTGGGAAGAAAACGAGCGACGGGCCCGAAAATGGAACAACTTCGGGGATTTCTGCCGATCGGGGAACAAAGTGCACTTCAGAACTTGGGACACGTGGGAAAAAAATGTCCGACAGGCCTGAAATACATACAAAATGACCCAAAACATAGATTTTTTTCAATTTCATGACTTCGGTACATTAGAGAAGACACTTAGACTCAAAATTTTGAAATTTTTACTTTCATTAGAGAGGGGAATTTTGAGTGGACAACAATGTGTTGATGATTTATTTGATCAGATGAAGGGGCCACAATTTTCTCCAAGATAGATCTTAAGTCAGGATATCATCATCTCAGGATTACGGAGGAAAATATTCATAAGATTGCGTTCCGTACAAGATATGGTCACTACAATTTCACAGTGGTACCTTTCAGTCTAATGAATGCCCCTGCAGTGTTTATGAGCTTGATGAATGGGGTATTTAGGACCTTCCTAGATTTATTCATGCTCATCTTCCTTCATGACATTATGATTTACTTAGGTACACGTGAGGAGCATGAGGAGCACCTTTGCCAGGTTCTTCAGTGTCTTCGTGAGCAACATCTTTACGGGAACTTGGAGAAGTGTGCGTTCTTTCAGAAAGAGGTGTAGTATTTGGGCCACATAATTTCTGGGGAAGGTATCACAGTTGATCCTTCCAAGATTTGAGCCATCATCAATTGGCTAGCACCCACTAGTATGAATGAGGTGCGTAGCTTCATGAGTTTAGCTAGATATTACAGGAGATTTGTTCAGGACTTTTCTCGGATTGCACACCCCATCACTTCTCTTCAGTAGAAAGGGAAGAAGTTTGTTTGGTCAAACAAATGTGAGAAGGCCTTCAGTACACTAAAGGAATGTCTCATGACAACACCTATTCTTATAGTGCCAGATCCTCAAGGTGAGTTCTACGTTTGCAAAGATGCTTATTTGGCAGGACTTGGAGGTGTATTGATGCATGAGGGTAAAGTAGTTGCATTTGAGTCTCGCAAACTCAAGATTATGAGCTCAATTACCCGAATCATGATCATGAGCTTGCAGCATTTGTGTACGCCTTAGTGTGGTGGAGGAATTTTCTTCTTGGCCAAATATTTACACCCAAGACTAATCACTTGATTCTTTGCCACCTCTTCACGCAGCCCAATCTCAATGTTTGTCAGTGGTGTTGGATGGAGTTGCTTTGTGAGTATGAAATGGAGATAGATAATGTGAAAGGGAAGGATAATGTGGTTATAGATGCCTTGAGTAGATGGAGACATGCGGTTATGGCCACTTCAGTGGGAAAAAATTTACGGAGCAAGATTTTGCAGCAACTTCCTCAAGATAGTTTCTACCTTGCAGCCAGAGCAAAGATTGAGTCTCAGAGACCCCTTGAGGGGATTTTTGATGGATTTTCATTAGAGGTAGATGTTATTCTCAGATACAGAGGTCATATATATATTCCTATGGATGGAATCTTGAGACATGACATTTTGACAGAGGCTCATCGTGCACCTTATTCAGCCCATCCTGGAGTGAAGAAGATGCACGCCACTTTGAGACGGTTGTACCATTGGAGAGGGATTCGGAGAGACGTGGCTTTATTTGTGTCATGATGCTTAGAGTTCCAGATGGTGAAGGTTGAGCATCAACATCTAGTTGGCCTTCTCTTTCCTCATGCCATACTAGAGTGGAAGTGGGACACAATTTCCATGGACTTCATCTTTGGGTTACTGACGTCGAGATACCACCATGATGCCATTATGGTCATGGTGGATAAATTGATGAAAGTAGCTCATTTTTCTCTTGTGAAGACCACCTATACAACTAGTGTAGTGGCATGGGTATATATTGATGAGATTGTCAGATTACACAGGATTCCATGGAAGATAATTTGTGACCGTGATCCTTTGTACATTTCCCATTTTTGGACCACCATACAGCATGCTCTTGGGATGAGTATCCATTTCAGCACAACATATCACCCTGAGACGAGTGGATAGACTAAGCGGGTGAATTATATCCTGGAGGACATGCTTAGGATGTACGTTATGGATCATCAATTGAGATGGGAGGAGTATTTGTATTTGGTGGAGTTTGCCTATAATAATAGTTTTCAAAGTTTGATAGGCATGGTTCCTTTTCAAGCAGTATATGGCAAAGAGTGTAAGAAACCTCTTAGTTGGGATAGGTTAGAGGACAAGGTTTATCTTGGGCTAGCATTATTACAAGATATGGAGAAACATGTTACTTTGATCAAAAAAAGATTGCAGGAGGTGCAGGACAGGCAGAAGAAGTATGCGGACCGACATAAGACAGATCGTAGTTTTGAGTTAGGAACAAAGGTGTTTCTTCATGTTAGGCCGCATAAGAGCCCTATCCGTTACGGAAAATGTTCTAAGATGGCTCCTAGGTTTGTGGGTCCCTTTGAGATCTTGGAGCACATCGGTCCCTTGGCCTATCGTCTAGCATTTCCAACTAGTTTGTTTCACATCCATGATGTGTTTCACATTTTTGTGCTTAGGAGACGGATTTCTGATCCTTCTCACGCATTAGATTGGACTGCATTGTAGGTCTAGGATCAGGGGCAGCTGATGGTGGAGCCTGTATGCATTATAGAGTGCAGGACCCTATGCCTTTGTGGTAGAGAGATTGACTAGGTTCGGGTCCAGTGGGACAGATATGATGAGACTGTGGCTACATGGGAGAATGCTAATTTACTACGAGTATAGTTTCCACACATGTTCTAGTGACTTCCAGGAGGAAGTCGAGTCTAAAGGGAGGGGGATGTAGTGACCAATTCCCTTCGACACCTTTTTTATCATGGGTTTTGATACTGTTGACTACATTATGGATATATTATAGCTTTTTGATTTAGTATGTTAGTAGTTATTAGAGATATTGAACTGTTGTTGATTCGATTAATATATGATGCATATGGATCATTAGAGACATTTGATGTTGATATTGATATACTGTTGACATGGTCATTTATCTATATTTCTGACATGTGATATATTTAGTCATTTGAGTAGACCTTTGATAATTGGATTAATGTTGTGATCATTTTGACATGGATGAAATGTGGAATAGAAATGTTCTAGAAATTGTAAGTGATATCATATTTGCATACATGATATTAATTTGTACATAGTTGATTTTAGATTTATATCGTATATTTTGGCATGGATGTTTTTAATGCAGCCATGAGGCTGAAGGAGGCATTCTCTATTTTGCAGGTATATTATATTCACAACAACATCGGGGGGATTGGAGACCAACCACATCGGAATTCAAGAAGAATTCAACTAGGGTCACCATTGCAACATGTAATTGTGTGTGTGTTAGAATTATCTGGTTAGGGGAAAAATGTGACCAAGGGGTCATGTGTTGTTTTGTTTTAATTTCTTTTTTATTAATGTTAGTATGTGTTCTTTTAGTGATGTAACTTACTTGTATTATTATTTAGATTTTTGGATATATGTTTACCCCTTTATTATTCATGGGTTGTAATGCCTTACTTAAGCTAATCTAATTTTTTCCTAAAATAATTAAAGATGTGACCAAAAAGGAGTTCATTTATTAGACTTGATTTACTCTTGGATTTTGTGTTGAGTGTTGAGTGTTGTATGCTTGAGTCTTGAGTGCAGTACATGATGGGTGTCATTATTCCCTTCATTTAATCAACTTCTTGTTGATGTCATATTAAACTAGGGGTGTGTCTAAAGCTATATGCAACAAGAGTAATCTTATCAATCTGGTAGTTCATTGTAGTTATTTTTGTATTTTCTGGAGCATCTTTTCAATGTCTTAAGGACTTCTGGGTAAAACCTTATTTAAATCATACTATGAAAACTTGTTGAAAGTAAACACACAGTGTAGAATGGAAATAAACACACTTGCTTATGAAAATGAACACATTTGCTTTTGGAAATAAACGCACTCAATTTAGAATGCTTGAAAATAATTGCAAGAAATATAAGAATCTATCTAAACACTTGTAGGAACAATTATGCAACAGAGTTTAACTAGAAGAATTAAAACAATAAACAATTAACAGATCTAAGCTATTTGTTGAAGAAATATAAATACCAAATAAACAAATATCCTAGTCCTTGCGGAAGTGGGCTCTTTCTCCTCCTCAAATAAGGATTTAACAACTCATAATTATCTCAAATAAGAATGGCTATTTTATTGATAAAACATCCAGTATTACAAAATGTACTGAATCTGAGTACTTAGTCTATATTTCTCTTCTCTTTTCTATATATATTTCATATCATATTCTATCTATATATCTATCTACTGTAGGTCTGCTTTTATATAAATTTTAAAATCACAGCTGTCTCAATGATTGTGATGAAATCAAATCATGTCTAGAATAGATGTTGAGTCAGATTGTGGTTGATCAGATAGCTGTAAGATAACTATTCCTTGATCTATGTTCAGAAATCTTCTCATCCTTTTCTGGTTGAAAGGGTCGTAGATGAAAAATCTCTAGATGTGGTTAGAATAGATAACTCCCATCGGTTTTGAAACTTCAAATAAGTTTGAGAACCATAGGAAATCATTAAGGATTAAAACCATGAGAGTTCCAGAGCTATACCCAAGAGTTTCGGAACTAAGCCCAAAAATTCCGGAACTAAATTCTAGAGTTCCAGAACTAAGTCTGAAAGTTACAAAAATAGATGGTAACTGTGTGATGGAGTTATGGAACTAGCTTGGAAGTTTGGGAATTAAGCTTTATGGGAACAGATGTTACCAAAAACATATTGAACGCTTCCTGCTTCATTTCCTTGACTGATTAGACCTACTTTATTACAAAACTGAATTTCAAACACACACTTCGTCAGGAATTTCAGAGCTTTTAAACATTAGAATCGCAATCGATCGAAAGACAGACAATTACATCCTAACTCATATTAGATCAACTAAAAGTCACAAAATGAAATCAAACTTAATAAAAAGGAGAGTAAGATGAGATCATATATTATACATTAATTGGACATATTCTAGACTCACCATTTCCCCCAAACTTACTTGTTTGTAAGTCCCTTTACAAACTTCATTCTTCAAAAGTGGGGTCATATGTTCTGCATTCCATTTGATTGCTTAGATCAAATGGCTGAAACTAGATTTCCTAATGCTTAAACTTAGATGTACTGTACCCAACCCTTGCTTCTATTTTCCTCTCCCACTCTTCAAATTCAGTAGGATCTTGAGATTCTCTATTTTTCCAAGGATACATGGGGGTGAGAAGGAGAGGGGGCCTTGTTCGCATTCCCATCCATATTTTCCCATAGGTTTCATTTACTTGGGGAATTATTGTGCATAACGCTTTTTCCCTTTCTAAACTCCAAATCAGATTTGTAGGGGAAATTACTTCCCTTCTCAAGGAAACAGTAAGGAGTTCCCATCTCTTTGAGCATCCTTCATAAAATATCTTCAAACTTTTCCTCATCATAGGAGGTGAAGGCATCAATGCTCTTATGCAGAATGGCAAGGTAATGTGTCTTGAATCTCTCATCAAAGGCATGAGTTCTAAAATGTATGAGGAAAGTAGAAGGTTTACCATAATGATCTCTCATACAGAGACTTGTTGAGCTAGATTTCAATAAAATTTTAGATTCCCTTTACTTCTATGCAATTTGGTTTTGCATAACAGAGACAAATGCATTGAGTTGGCTCTCCCCCACATAAAAATTGATCACAAATCCTGTGTTTTTCTCTAGCATAAACTTACAGAGATAAAATTCACACATGATATTTTTCTACTTGGGAATGGATCGAGAGTAAGCTGTCATGAATTAAGATTCATCTTTTAGTTCATGTGGAAGTCCACATGTAATCCTTGACATCTTCCAGCGAATGAACTGCTCTTCTATAAATACACTATATGCAGGAGAGGGCCTCCTGCATGCAAGCAATTTCTCACTCATAATATAGACCATATGAATTTTTGTAAGACATTTATATTTATTTCCTTCCTCATAAAACTTTTCTTCCCATTCTTTTCTTTCCTTCTTTTCTTCTTCCATCTTGGTATTCAATTCTTCATTTGATGTTTTGGCTTCTCTAAGTTCCCTGCAAGTGTCATTGCATAGTTGTATGAGTGGAAAATAGGTTAACTCAGTTTGTGCAGAGACTGTGGACACACACTCTATTTTCTGGAAGTCTGACATTATTACTCTTTTTCTATCAGTTGTTTCTTGGTTTCTGATAATTCCTCAGTCTTGATTGCAAGCTGAGTTGTTAGTTCTTCAATGAGCATTTCCCTTTATTCTAATTTACATTTGAGGAAATTCAATTCCTCATCCTTTTCTTTGATGATGAGCTTTGCTCTAGATAAGAACAGAGCCTGTTTAACGTGATGTCTCTCTTCTTCCTCTGAAATTACTTGAGGAGTTGGGCATTCTTCCTCTATCAAAGGAAAATTTCATTTTCTTCTTTAGGATGTGAACTCTTCTTCTTCAAGTGGAAATGTTGATGGTTTAGCTAAGTCTTGAAAATCCTACTCTTCAAGTCTCTCATCTCCTCTGTCCATCTCAGCTTGGCTTGGCTTAGGAGGAGTCATGGCCATGCTACCCAAGATATCAATAGCTTCCTTTTCCATCTTTTCTTGCTCACTCCTTCCCTCTGGGATTTCCCTTGACCTCTTATGAATTTTTCTTCTCTGGGGAATTTCAACATGCCCAGGGGTGGATTTCCTTCTAGAGATTCTTCTTATTATTCTTTCTTGCTCTTGCATGGGTGATCTATCACCATCAGAGATAGATATTAGCTCCCTTGAAGCTACTGCAGAAGAAGGAATTTCCTTCAAAGGTACAGAAGGCTCTGTTGTTTTGATCTTTCTCACAGAACTTCTTATTTTTGGTATATTCTCTCTTTCCATTTCCCTCTGTTCTTCTGTAGGGGCATCAATTTCCAAATTATTTGAAGGACAGAATGGGGCTGGAATTGTTCTTATGATAATCTTATGGTTTTTCTTGAATTTGCCAAGAAAATTGTCCCAAATTTCTTCTCCATTTTTCTTTGACATAAAATGGTGCCGGCATATTAAATGAATTAGATCGTGATGCTTGATGGTCTTAACACCCTAGGTTTACCTCTGAGCCATGGTCTGGATAGAATAAAATGGAAACCCTGGAAGGTTTATTATGTACTCATGTTTTGTGGCTTCATACTTAAGATATATGAGTATTTTGAGGAATTCTTTTCCCACAGACCCAAATTGATCATCACAAATTAAATATTTCACTATCCAAAATGCTACCCTATCAAAGGGTTTGGGCAAACAGGCCCTTCTGACCCCTTTTATGATTTTCTTTGTATTGTAGATGTACTGGGGTTCATTTTATCCTTCTTGTAGTAAGACTTCAAAAAGTTCTTTCAAAGTCCCTTTGGCAAGTTGTGGGACATGCACAATTGGCACTCCAAACACGGTACTTATAGTATTTATAGAAAAATGAATAAAGATATTTCTCACCTTTTTCCTAGATTGCTCTAGGTTTATGATGAATTCTCTTACCAATTCGTCACCATGCCTTGAAAATTTCTTCAGGAAATCTAGCCATCATGCATGCCCAAAGATAGATGCCACTTCTTCATCTGCGAGCAGCTGGGAATCATCCTCTGGTTTTGATTTCTTTTTAATCCCCATATCGTCTTGAGTTATGTCTCTTTTGATTTTGTGTAAATTGGTTACAGGCCCTCTTACTTAGCTTTGGAACTGACGACTTTTGATGCGGAACCTCTATTTTTAGCTACGGAACCTATGTTCTTAGCTTTTGAACTCTCTATTATTAGCTGCCGACTTCTATGTTCTTTATTGCGGAATACAAACTTAATCCACTGATCCTCCCTCAAAATATCTCTATAAATTATTTCACTTGATTTGCAATAATTATTACTAATGATAACCATGCTGCCACTTATTCCATCCAAATAATCTTCATGATTACACACTTGTAATCATAATGTATAAGTAGATAACTCATTATACCTACTTTTAAATTATGTCAAATCACACATGCAAACATTTAATTTAACCCTAAATAAGTTAAAAGATATAATTACCATCCTTGATGATGTAATCCTTTTGTTATGATGACTTGTCATTCCTACAAGTGGAATAACACATGATTAGATAAGATAGCTGGAATTCAAAATAATTTCCCTTTTATTTGAACTTAGCCAAAAGAAGAGGTCAACCACCATTTTTTTGTTTTCAATTGACCTTTGAGAGAATTTTTTAATTTTAATTTTTAATTTTTTTAATTTTTAATTTTTAATTTTTTAGGAGGAAGAAAATGCCATTTACTGGTTTTCATTTTCTTCCCTTTAATCAGGATCTATCATCTAATTATTTGATCATTTTGAAAGAACTGGGTTCTTCCATATGATCAAATTCTTTGTCTGCTTCAATCTTCCTCAAGAATTCATCCTTAGTGGGAGGCTTCCTATAGAGTTTCAGCCTATGTCCATTGACCAAGAGTGTTCTGATGCTGCCATCAATGGGAAGTAACTAAATAGAACCATTTTCAAATATATTTTCAATTTGATAGGGTCTTAACCATCTGGTTCTCAATTTTCCCTTGAATTGTTGGTACTTAAGAATTGAGCAGCAATGCCCAGTCTCCTACTTTGAATTGCCTTTTCTTGATATGTGTGTCATGTCATTGCTTCCTTTACTCTTGAATTATCTCTGTCTACTGAAGTGCTTCCATCCTTAATTCATCCAACTCATTAAGTTGAAGGATTATTTCTTTTTTATCTGCATTCAACTTAATTCCCACCTTAACTGATATCCTCAATGTCTGAAGTTCAAACTCTATAGGTAACAAGGGATTTTTCCCATAGACTAATTCATATGGTGAAAACCCTGTTGTAGTTTTCCAAGTAGTATTTTAAGCCTAGATAGCTTCAGGTAGTCTCTTTACCCAATCTTTTCTCCCAGCTTCAACTATTTTAGTAAGGATGTTCTCCAATTCTCTATTTGTTACTTCAGCTTGTCCATGTGACTGTGGGTGGTAAGGAGATGACTTCCTATGATTGATTTGGTAATACCTTGTGAAAGCTTGGATCATATTAGACATGAATTGTGGTCCCTGATATGAAACTATGCTCCTTGGTGCTCCAAAATTTATCATAATTCTGTTCCAAAGGAAATCAACAACTTCTTCCTCAGTGGCATTTGTCAATGCCTACACTTCTGCCCATTTTTTCACATATTCAGTACACAAGAATGTATTCCTTCCCTTGTGAAGGAGGATTAAAGGGACAAAAAAAATCCAATCCCCTTCTCTTAAATGGTTCAACCACAACTTGAGGTTGAAGATGCATTTCATTGGTGAAAGTTGGCTATCCCATCCTTTGACAAGGATCACACCGCTTGATATATGTCTTCACATCCTTGTACATAGACGGCTAATAATAACCAGTACCAAGTATCTTATGAGATTTTCTTTTCACTGAATAGTGTCCTCCACTTGGTTCATCGTGACATGCTATGAAGATGTCAAAGATTTCATCCTCTCTTACACACCTGTGTAAGACAAAATCAAGAGCAAATTTAAATAGCATTCCATTTAACCATTTGAATTGTGCACTAGTTTTAATTAACTTTTTTATTTGTTTCTTAGCGAAATAAGGAGGAAACTTCCTTGTTGTAAGATAATTTTCCATATCAGCAAACCATGGTGTACTTGCTGAGATTGCAAATAGTTGTTCATCGGGAAATTTATCCTTGACTGGATCTTGCTCCCATGTGGTGGTTAGTCTTGACAAAAAATCAGCTACCACATTAGATTTACCTAGATTGTCCACAATGATAATATCAAATTCTTGCAAAAGTAATAACCATCTAATTATTCTTCCTCCAACCACTGGTTTTTTCATTAAATACTTAATTGTTGAATGATCTGTGCATACAAATATCTTGTACCCTATAATGTAATGTCTAAATTTATTGATTTCATAAGTCAAAACAAGAAATTCTTTTTCAGTGGTGGTGTAATTCTTTTCAATGGGAGTAAGATTCTTACTAAGATAATAAATGGCATACATCTTTCTATCCCAAAACTGCACCAATGGAATAATTTGAGGCATCTGTTTGGATATGAAATGGAATTTCCCAGTTAGGTCCTCTCAATATTGGGGCACTAATTAATTTCTCTTTAATTTCTTCAAAAGCATGCTGACAATTTTCATCCCAAAGAAATTCACAGTCCTTGGTTAGCAAATTAAACATGGGGGCAACAATTTGACTGAAATCTTTTATAAAGGGCCTATAGTACCCAGCATGTCCTAGAAATGATTTGATATCTATGGGGGTCTGAGGAATAGGTAAATCTGAAATGATCCTAATTGTGTTTTGATCCACATGAATTCCTCTTTTTGAAATATGGTGTCCTAATACAATCCCCTCATCCATCATCATCAAACATTTTTCATCACTAAGAGACATGCTATGTTGTTCACATCTTGTTAACACTCTGTACATATTTCTCAAAGCATCTTCAAATGTATCTTCGTGTACAGTGAAGTCATCCATATATACCTCAACACAATCATTTGTTAGATCAACAAAGATTGCAAGTACAACTCTCTGGAAGGTTGCAGGAGCATTGCATAAACCAAATGGTAACACCCTATAGGAAAAGGTTTTCCATGAACATGTAAATTTAGTTTTGTCCTGATCTTCAACAGAAACTTTGATCTGATTGTACCCACTAAATCCATCTAAGAAAGAAAAGTATTGTTTACTTGAAAGGTTATGTAGGACTTGATCTATGAATGGCAAGGGAAAATAATTTGTCATTGTGGCTTTGTTGAGTTCCCTATAGTCAACACATATTCTCCATTTTTTGTTCTTTTTGGGAAAAATTACAAGAGGAGATATCCACTGACTATCTAAGATAGGGTAGATAAAACCTATTTGTAATAGTTTTTTAATTTCTTGTTTGACTATATCCCTTAAGGCTGGGTTAATCATTCTTTGAGTCTGCCTAACTGGTTTAATGTTTTCAATATAGATGTGATGAGTGCAGATACTTGGATGAATTCATTTCATGTCTTTGTAATCCCAAGAAAAATATTTAGTACGATTTTTTAGAATATCAAACAATTTATCTTCTTCATCATCCTCAACCAGTTGTTAATGTTTAAAGTTTTTCCCAGTTGAATTTCAACATGCTTGGTTCCAATATGTGATGAACTAATTTATGGGAAGGGTTTCATTAAATTATTTAATGGACATGCATGTGGTATGTAGCAATATATCCAAAAGTTCCTTGAGACATAATACTGGAAAACGGGAAGTAATGAGAATTATGATACTTATCTCTTTGTAAGCCAAATTCTTTGTCACTGTTACTTTTCAGAATCTCTTCACCACTTCCTGATGTACTTAAAACTGAAACTACTGATTCATCCTCTCCCCATGAGAATTCTCATTCCTCTGGAGTGAAATTAATTCCAATCAAAGAGAAATGTTGTTGTCGTGGTTCTGGAACTAAATGTGGTGGTTCTGGAACTATTTCTGATTGCTTCATGGACAACTGGTATGCATCTAATGGTAACTTAATCATCTCTTATACATCTCTTACATGATCATGCAATGTGATCATAGCCAAAGAAGACAAATTTTTCTTATTAGTTTTTGCAGAATTAACCCATAATTGTTCATGATTGTCATTAAAAGGTCGTGTGGTAGGATACAAGGAAATTTCTTTAGAGTTCTTACCATTCGAGATTTTCATATCATTTGACCTGTAATCAATTAAAGCAGCAACTTTAGTTAACCATGGTCTACCCAAAATAATGGGATAACCCAATGTTTTACCTTTTGGCTGTAGTATAAGGAAGCCAACTGGATATTCCCATGACTCCACCATAACCACCACATCTTCAATAATTCCTTCTGGTTTTACTACAAACTGGTCTACCATTTGCAATATGGTATTAGTAGGTTGTATACCCGTTAATGGTAATGTTTTCAGAGTATCCACTATCATTACATTGATAGCTGCTCCCAAATCTACCAAAACATTATGTACATCCTTATTTCCTATAGAGACAGAAGTAACAGGACTTCCAGGATCTCCATATTTGGGAAGTAAAAGTTTTCCTGCTAATAAATCAGCAAGTTTCCCATCTACTTTGATAGTCTTGGGGTACTGTTTCTTCCTTCTAGGATTTTTCAGACATAATAGTGTGATTAATTTGTTCAATTTGGGAATGTCCTTAATTCCTTGTAATAGTGGTATTTCAATATTCAATTTCCTTAATTCCTGTACCAATTCAGACTCTTTGATTTCTATAGCTTCTTTAAATCTCTCTGGAAATGGAGTCTCAGTAGTGTTGCTATCTGGTTCCTTTTATTTCCTTTCTATATCCTCTTTTGGAACAATAGTACTAGGAATTTCATTTTCTTCTGTCATTTCAGTGAACAAGGGGTGGACTATTAAAGATTTTCCCAAATCTAGTTTGAATGTCCTTACAATCCATAACATGTAAATCAACTAATTTTCCTGGTTTTGTTCCATAAACAAGAGTTGTTTGTTTATTTCTTAGATTTTCTACTGGTTGTGTTGGTATTTGCATTTGGAATACATTCTTAGTTTGTGAATTTTGTGGAGGGGATCCCATGATGGCCTGTTGATTCTAATTTGGATATGTTTTTCCTTGAGCATAATTACTAGGGTTCCATGTAGGTTGTGACCAAGCATAAGGATTGCCTTGACCAACCCATGGTTGTTGATGTCCCTGAGCATACCAAGCTTGATTTTCCCAATTTAAGGGTTCCAAGTTGGTTGAGGTACCCAAGGTGGTTGTCCCCAATTTTGTTGTACTGCATGAGCAGCCCATGGCATCGTCCATGGATTAGGAATTGATCTTGGCATGAACTTCCCTTGGTTAGGTTCTCTCTGAACAGAATTGATTTTTTTTTTTGTAGATGAGGCACTGGTTTGTTTAAGTTGATTCTTAATAATGGGAAGTAAAGAACAAACATTAGTATCATGTTCTTTAGATTCATAGATAAGACACATTTTTGTTTTATCTAAAGGACAGTCTTTTAGTGCATGTTTCTTCCTACATCTAGGAAAATACATAGGCAATGGTTCATTTTTGGCATTTTCTTTAGCTTGTAATCCATCCATAGTAGAGGTTAATTGCACTAAAATGTCTATTTTAAAGTTTGCTAACTCATCCATTAGTTTGTTCATATCTGGATTCAAACTTTTTACTAATTTTCCTTTTCTAGGTCCACCTTTCATTCTGGAATAGCTTCTACAAATCTCCTTAATTTCATTCATTCTTAACTGATCAATGTCTCCACCTCCTATCAAGTTAAGGACTTCCCTAGATTCGTCATCCAAACCTTTAAGAAAAATTGGTTTTACTTAACTCCTCTTGAAGCACAAATCCACATCTTTTGCTAACAAAGTGGAATTTGTATAAATAGTATTATATGTTTTCATCTTCCTCCTGCTTGATTTTGAAGAATTCTTCCTTCCTATTTCTCCATCTACAATGATCTTGGTATTTTTCTAGGAAGGCAGTCTCCATTTATGCCCAAGTGCTAATAGAGTTGGATGGTAATCCGATGAACCACCTCATTGCTACATCCTTCAAAGTGGATGGAAACAACTTGAGTTTTTGATTATCTATTTTATAGTCATAGGTCTGACATAGTACCTTGAACTCAAACAGAAATTGGTCAAGATATTCAGATGACATCCCTATAAATGTGGGTAAATGTGCAGGTGAGATATTTTTCATTGATGTATCATCATCTCCTAATTGGATTAGATAGGTAAAGGTCCTATCAGGTGCTCTTTCAGCTTCTTGTGCCATTTTAAAAATATTTTCTAAATTTTCCTCCCAATCAATGTGGTAAGCGTTATGCCTTGGGGAAGGTGAAAAATCAAGAGTAGGAAGTTGACTACTCAATTGAGAATCAAAAATCACCCTAAATGGATCTTGAGTAATAATCCTTCTCCTAAAAGTTCCACTTTCTTCAGGTGACTGATCTAAGAATTCCGAAGGCGGTAATTCTGTTTCTTGTCTAACAAGGGATGACGGTGCCTCTAATTCTTGATCAATTTCCTTACTTTGACTACAGGATGTTATGAATTCTTGTGAAGATGTTTTTGGGAGGAATCTACACTATGAGTCTCTTGGTCTACTCATATATTTTATGATATAGTAGGGAAGATCCTTCAACTACTAGATGTATGATTTTTTTCTCTTGCTAACACTTAATTAGAAGGTTCCAACTAGTGATCCCCAACAATGGTGCCAAAAATATGGGTGTAGTTATTCCCTTAATTCAATCAACTTCTTGTTGATGTCATATAAAACTAGGGGTGTGGCTAAATCTATATGCAACAAGAGTAATCTTATCGATCTAGTAGTTGACTGTAGTTATTTTTGTATTTTCTGGGGGATTTTTTCAATGTCTTAAGCACTTCCTGGTAAAACCTTATTTAAATCATACTATGAAAACTTGTTGAAAGTAAACACACTGAAAGCTTTACTGAAAGGAAACAAACTATGTAGAATGGAAATAAACACACTTTCTTTTAGAAATAAACACACTCAATTTAGAATTCTTGAAACCAATTGCAAGAAATAGAAGAATCTATCTAAACACCTGCAGGAACAATTATACAATAGAGTTTAACTGGAAGAATTAAAACAATAAAGAATTAACAGATCTAAGCTATTTGTTGAAGAAACATAAATACCAAATAAACAAATATCGTGATCCTTGGGAGAGTGGGCCCTTTCTCCTCATCGAATCAGGATTTAACAACTCAAAATTCTCTCAAATAAGAATGGCTATTTTATTGATAAAACATTCGGTATTACAAAACGTACTAGATCTGAGTACTTAGTCTATATTTCTCTTCTTTGTTCTATATATATTTCATATCATATTCTATCTATATATCTATCTACTACAAATATGCTTTTATATACATTTTACAATCACAGCTGTCTCAACGATTCTGATGAAATCAAATTGTGCCCAGAATAGATGCTGAGTCAGATTGTGGCTAATCAAACAGCTGTAAGATAATTATCCCTGGATCTGCATTTAAAAATCTTCTCATCCTTTCCTGATTGAAAGGGTCATAGATGAAAAATCTCTAGATGTGGTTAGAATATATAACTCCCATCGGTTCTGGAACTTCAGAGAAGTTCCAAAACCATAGGAAATCATTAAGGATCAAAACCGTGAGAGTTCTGGAGATATACCCAAGAGTTCCAGAACTAATTCCAAAAAATTCTGGAGTTCTGGAACTAAATGGTGGTTGTGTGATGGAATTCCGAAACTAGCTTGGAAGTTACGAAACTAAGTTGTGTGGGAAAATATGTTACCGAAAACATACTAAATGCTTCATGCTTCATTTCCTCGACTGATTAGACCTACTTTATTACAAAACTAAATTTCAAACACACACTTTTTCAAGAATTACAGAGGTTTTAAACATTAGAATCACAATCAATCAAAATACATACAAGTACATCCTAACTCATATCGGATCAACTAAAAGTCACAAAATCCAATCAAACTTAATAAAAATGAGAGTAAGATGAGATCATATATTATACATTAATCAGAAATATTCTGGCCTCAGTAGTACACTCTACCCTTCATGGGAAACTCGAATTTGGCCTTAGAGGCCAAATTTGCAAGCTTGTGGGACAAGTCAAACTTGTCCCACACCTCTTAAATGTCTATGTCAACCCTACCTATGGGTTGGGGGGTCAAATTTAGGCATTATTAGGTGTTTTGGGAAGATAGAAAGGGTGAAATGTTTATTCCACTTTCTTTCAAATATTTAATTTTGTCCGTAGGGGGAGTGGGCTTAGATAGAGTGTGTAAGTTTCTTGTCATTCCTTCAACCACTTATTAATTGTGCATTGGAATATGAGGTTGACCAAGGTGATGTGGAGTGGATAGGAAATGAGGTGGCATCCTACTTAGAGCCACATCATCCCCCTATGTCCTTTTTCTATTTATTGAAATCATTTTTCTTGTTTGGGAGATACTTGATCATTTTTTCTCTTGAATTTTAGGGAGTTAGAGTTTCTTGGGAGATCTTGTGGATTGTTGGATCTTTGTGGATGCTTGCTGGGTTTTTGGAGGATCTTGGAATTTCATTCTTGGAACAATATCTACTATGGAGAGGTAGGAGCTTTACCTTGTTTAATTTATGTCTTTTATTATGTGTTTATATGTTGTGTTGAGTGTTGTTTTCCCTTTGGAATGCTTGTTAGGTGTGGGGTAGATTTCCTAAGTTTTTGGAGTAGGAGGAGAATATGGGGAGTTTACCCTTTTATGGAGGGATTTTGGGTTGGGTACCCCACCTTGTTTGAGGAATGCTTGCAATTCTTCATGTTCTTGTTATGAGGGAGGTATAAGAGATTGAGGGAGGCATAAAAGTATATGGAGGTATAAGGGGTACTTGAGGGAGGAATAAGAGTTTGTAGGGCGTTTGAGACTTCCATTGGAGGCAAAAAGGTGGAAACCCATTCCCATTGGGAGGCATAAGTGGCCTCCCCATAGGTATTAGTCTTTTGGTTTTCTTGATAAGCCTTGTTATCATGTTGTTTTGTTGATTCTTCTTGCTTGTGTTGTTGTTGTGTTTGAATGTGAATGGAATGGATGTAAAACTATATTGTCAAGTATTGTGAAAGCTTGTTGTTGCAATGAGTTGAAATCTTCTCCCATTGTAATGTGGTTGGGGCTCGGGGGCCAATGGAGAGGATTGCTTCTCCTCTCCATTAGATATCTTGGTTGGGTGGAGAGCGTTGCCTCTCCCCCCATTTTGTTGTGAATCAAAAAATACTTGGAGGAGCTATTTTGTTGGAGTTGTGGAGATTAGAGTTTGGTTGGAAATCTTATGAAACTTCTTTAGCATCTTTCCCACTTAGAGTGGAGGAAACTTGTAATATTGTAGTTCATTCTTTATTCTTCCTGTGTTTTACCCACTTAAAGTGCAAGAAATTGTAACAGTGTATTTCATTCTTGTAGTTACTTGTGTATGGCTTCCCACATCAAGTGGAGAACATTGTTGTAATCTTGTGGAAAGGAGTTAAATTTAATATTTTTATATTGAAAAGAGAAAGAAAGATTTGTATGGTTTAGTTAGAAACAAAAAAAAGGGGGGGGTCTTCTTCATTGTGAATATTGTAGAGTTAGTTTGTAAATATAAAAGGAAGTATTTTCTCCTTGTGAAAAGTATTTTTTTGTATTCCCACTAAGAGTGGAGAAACTTGTAATATTTCTTTTCATTTTAGCTTTCATTATCGTAAATTTTTCCCACTTTAAGTGGAAGATTTTGTGTTAAAATTTTGAAAGAAAGTTGTATTGATTTTTTATTATTATTATTAAGGTTATAATGTAGATGCAAATGAAATTTACTTAAAAGAAAGTGTCAATACAAATATTTAAGTTACCAATATTACAATCCACATCCCATAATAATGAAATATTTTAATATTAAAATATTTATTAATATGAAAATACAATAATATTAATATCCTATTAAGATTATTATATTAATATACTAGTAATTATATTATATTAATAGATTCTTAATATCATTGTACTAGTAAAAGTCAGTTTTTTTTATATAGCTATGAAATGATTCCATATAAATTATAAATTATATAAAGTAGTTTCTTGTATTAATGAAAAACTTCAAAAAAAAAAAAACAACTCCCTTGGTCGTGGCTTTAGTGCACATGCCCAAAGGAAGAGGAGGTGGGGTATATTTACCCACCCCATTAACCCTAAACCTACCCAAACCCCATTCAAATAAAATAAAGTCCAATCAACTACTAACCCCCCCATACATGGCTTTTTCCCCACTTCTAAACAAATAAAAATCTGCAGCAAAAAGTATTCTTACCTACCCCCCTGTGCATCCATTTTAATGGATTGTGCAATTTTGGGAGTGGCCAAACCTATTTTAATGCACAAACACATTATCCTCTGACATGATTACACATACAATCAAAAGACCACTACCAAAACATCACAATAACTCAACATATATCCCAGAACATCAACCATACACACAAATATCATATGCCTCCCTCAAACTCTTATGCCTCCCTCAAGTCTTTTATGCCTCCCTCAAACTCTTATGCCTCCCTCAAGTCTCTTATGCCTCCCTCAAGTCTCTTATGCCTCCCTCAAACTCTTATGCCTCCCTCAAGTCTCTTATGCTTCCCTCAAACTCTTATGCCTCCCTCAAGTATCTTATGCCTCCCTCAAACTCTTATGCCTCCCTCAAATTCTTATGCCTCCCTCAAGTCTCTTATGCCTCCCTCAAGGAGGCCGGTTGAACCTATGGTCAAAGACACATAGAGTTCAAACACTCCTAACCCAAGTGACATAATAACGTGTGGTTCAACAACCCGCTAGTTATCTGTAACTCCTTGGGGCGTACCCCCATACAACGAAGCGGGTCCATAGGTCCAACCATTCCATGCTGCATCCCATAACCCTATTCCACACATCATGACAATAGAACCAACACAACAATCCAATCAAAGTGCCAAGTGGCAAAGTACAAGCCTGGGGCAAGGCGATAAAAATTCCAAATTTAAAAGAAGACCCAAAATCAAGCAAAATAAATGGCAAAATAGCCATAGTTAGTATCAAAATCCCCATGTTAGTGCCACAAACCAAGGAAATGCCCAAAATTGTAAAGCATTGCAATCAAAAAAAGTTTCTGGTCCTTACAAAATAAGGTAAAAACCTCAATTTACGAATGAAATCAACTTATAACAATGTCACATTACGATAACTGTGTGGCCTTATCTGGCCACTAAGGGGTACTCAACGAGTTGCTAGCACTTGGAACATCGAGCCTCAGCTCGTAAAATACATATCAATAATACAACTTTCATCATCTCAATCAGAATCATCTCGCCACAACTTCAACAAGGCTCAACATAGTCAAAATAACATAGGTTCAATCTATATGAAAACCATATCAGGAGAGAGAAAGAAGGGACAAGTCACCATCTACTGAGCCTAAGGTGTCCGCGAAACACAATATGCATGACACCCATTGAGCAAGCGCCACACATACCAAACGAACAAAAGTGGGTTTTCAGCCTATGTAAGGCTCCACGTCCTATCTCGTACTCGGCTCGAGTGACTGGTCAACGGTACACATTTTCTCACTCCATACATACACAGTTTACCGATTTCCCTTAGGGTCGGTTAGTGTAAGGCTCACAACATAACATATAACTACATCACTAACACCATGGTGGTACACACATAGCTACCATGACATCTCTTGTATGGTATGTATATAGGGTAGATCACAATCATACATCCTCAGGGCATAATACATCACTTTACCACATTATGCACCCAAAGTGCAATCACTACACAATAGGGTTCATAGGCTCACTGTATGCCCCTATATCACAACATGAATCATTACATATTACACAATTTATACATACAATGAACATAATAACATCACAACATAACATTAATTGCTTCATAACAAGGTGATACACGCATTTCTTTAAAACATGGTAAAACATCATGATACAACTCATTTTGCTTAACATCACAACACATTGATACACCTACATATCACTAAATGTCACAATGTTCCAACACTCCGTCATCCACATTAGAATTCTTTTCACACACCACAAACAGTAATTCACACGTGAACTCTTCATAGAATCCACAAGAAGGAGAGAGAATACTCCCATCCCCAACATATCAACATGATCACAAACACGCACAAAGTGACATACACATCATGTGCATTCACAATATCACAATTACGACATGGATCACATCACGCTTAAAGCACATTACTCTTCCAATATCTACCACCATCATGCAACATCATCATCATCATGCAGTATCATCATGTAACACCACCACCACTCCAAGCTGGCCCAGAGGTTCGAGAGCATGAACCTACGCTCTGATACCAAGTGTGACGACCGAAAAAAAATATCACACAAACAACATAGTGAAATACATGATAACTTTTTTTTTGACTTGCTTGACACATAACATGACGCAACATGTCGTCACCAAGGATACAACTAAAACTATGAACAACTTGATACAGGGATGGCCGTAAAGGCAGCACGGAAACGTTCACACCTATCAAGGACAATTTACTTTTCTTTTAGACATGACAACATAGAAGTCCAACCACAAAACACACTTACAGTTAGGGCTAACCACAATGAGATATTCTTGAGGGTTATTTATTTTAATAAGACATCTTGCAATTCTTAGCTTACGTTTTCAAGGAGACTCAAGATATGATTCTTACAATTCATCTTTACCAAGCTAAGTTTATTCTTTTTGCACTGAGTAATCATCTTTAAATCTTCTCTATTTTGACATTTATTTGCTTAATTCGTTATTTGGAGAAAGGGGTAATTTAATTTCACAAGGCCATCTATTAACACTTACGCTACTAGAACTTGTTCATGCCCATATGACAACATGGGTTCACGTTCAACAACTTAAGAGAAAATTACAAGGTACCTTGGATAAAGTTAAAGGAAGAAGGTCAATTGAGTTCATCCTTGAGACATCGTTAGTTCTTGCTGAGGTTTAATTGGAGCTTGAGGTTTTATACATAATCATTAACGCTCTTACTTGGGCTTCACCGAAAGAGCTTATCAAGAGGAAGCTACTTACTTTTAAATAGGCTGAGAGATAAATTGAGTGGTTTCTAAATTTTCTTCTCTTACTTGTTAAATCTTATCAGAAACTAACCATCGTTTTCCTTTAAGTTTGTTTTAAGCGTTCACCAAAAGGAGTAGTGTTTACTAGTTTAGTTAGGGATAACACGTTATATAAAATCACTTTGCAAGGATAGTCTCACTATTAATTACTTAAGGCATTGTTTTTTTTCAAGGGGATCTCCTCCACAACATAATTCTTTGAATAAAACTTTTAGGTAACATCTGTAAGGAAAAGCCACCCCATTAAAACTTACATATAACACATCAATACCAGGTCTTAGAAAGATTTAAATTAACACTTAATTCTCAAGATCAGAGTTTTACAATGCTCATGCAAAAGAAAAGATTGAATATTATTTCTCACTAAGAAGAGTTACCAGCCAAATTAAAAAAAAAGACAAAACAACTTCTTCACGTAATTCTCTGAACAATTCCAGGCAAGAGGTCATATAAACTCTTTGCAAGCAATGTTACACAATTTACAACCCATAGAACACTTTTACAAAGAACTTCATAAGTTGCACTGATGAAACCTTTACAACTCTTTCCTTTAATCTACTCGCATAATCCATATGCATAAATACTAGCTAGAATTAGTTCGCGAGAACTGAGCATGTTAAGGCTACACATTGCAACAGTAAGCTAACATTTAACAATATCAAGAAAGGAAAGTTATAATTAAAAAATGGATTAAAACACAACCCACAACTCCAAAATTATTCGCATGAGAAAGAAATATAAACCATCCAACAAGGAGAAAGTCAAAATACCAGTAAGAACAAAATCACATAAATCAAGGCAAGACCTTATGGGTTAGGAACAAGAAAGTCAAGAGTGTTGATATTTCCTTCATGTAACCCTATGGATTACGTGATTGGAATCCAATACCCAATCCATCCATCTAAAGAGGTCCAAGAGAAGACAAAACATACTAATTATGATCGTAGGCGCGAAACAAAATGAGGTTATCCAAATCTCCCAGGGGGAGGCTTCATAGTAATAAGGGTTCGACGCCCTTAAAAGAAAAACAACTACAGTTTCAGTTTTAACCAAGGAGTTTAGCACTACCCTCCTTATAGGATTTCTAAAACGTAGTACTAGTTAACGAAACAAAACCACTCTTCCAAAAGCATACAAATGAGACACAAAAGGGGCCATTATTCTACCAACAAACCTTATCCTAATCGTAAACTTCTCTACATAATATAAGGGAAGGCTAAACCCAAAAGTCATTAATAATTTTTATATATTTCCGACAATGTCAATAAGTATTTTAAAATAAAAATAAAAATTGATTTCCTTAACAAAGCCACAAAATGGGACTTTTAGTAACCAAGTTCGAAGAATAAGATATTCGAGTTCGAAAACAAAGCGATTCGATACACGGTGGGTAATACACCAGCCATGCCCCGGACTCAAAATACCTTACCACGAGTGCAAGCAAAAAAAAAAAAAAGAACCAACACACATATCCATCAAGAAGGTTACGCAGAGCAGTCAGGCCTAGAAGTTTTATGAGCTCCTTGTCAATGGTATAGAAGATTGGAAATTTTACTCGATCCATGTGGGCTTCTCAAGGAAAATTCTAGCAAATATAAAACAGATGAATATAATAGCCTCCTATTATATTATCACTGTACTCAGCTGTCATCTAACAGGAAACGAGTTCACGAGTCCAATACCATGGATTCACCTACAACTTTTGTTTCAATCCAGCTATTAATAGCTTTCTCGCGACCCTTAATAAAATTTGTAGAGATTTCATTCAATTAAACTTACAATGTTTTCCCCTTACTTTAATCAAACAAGAGTTTGAACCAGGAAGTAGGTATAGTAAATCTCTCAACACGTAGAGGCCAAAATAGACGTCAGGTTATTCATCCTCTAGAACTGGGTACAAAAGTCAACCATGTACAGTTCTAAAGCAACACCCTAATGCCATTTTCTAATTAAATGAAAAGTAAGGAATGCCCACAGGCTTAAACAAGTTTTTAGAACACAATGTCACTATTAATGTACCTTTTAGCAAAGAAGGAGTGCCCTAAACAGGAAATATGTATTTATTCAACCAAATACAGATATGAAGGCTTAACCTTCCATATAGTAAGCCTTCAATTATAAATACCATCACATAATTCTTTTGAAAGAGAGTCATATAAGCAAACGAAAATCTAAAATGTTTCCTTCCCTACGAACTAGATTGCATCACTCAATATTGCAGTAGTCCATTTAGACAAATATAAATAGAGTAAGCTATAAGAGAGGAAAGAACATTCCAAGAAAAACCAGCGAAATTGGAATGAGATTTAAAGGAATGGCCAACACATTCAGGCAGCGATTTAAACAACCACGAAAACATTTTTTCTAGGCGCCATTCAAGGGGAAAGAATATTCATTTCAAGATACTGAAAGAAGGTAGAAAACTATTACAAGGAGTATAGTTAACATGCCTGATTAGAATTCTTCCAACTAACAACCACGTCGACCAGGGCTCGGGCAACAGCAACACAACCTGCGTAACTTCTCTTCCTCAGCCTACTGAAGATCCATACCCTATTAACGACCATGCTTGGCATAGGAAAGGGGTTATTGAAACATGCCTTCTTGGAATCCTCGGGAGCAACTCCGGGAAGATAGAAGCACTCTGTTCTGAAGAGAATCACAACCACCATAGAAAACCCACACAACCATCGTCATGACTGCCATATCCAAAGAAGATCTGTATCTATTTCTATAACTATAGACCCCCTTTTCCTTTTGCCCACAAACCCAACTATATTCTCCTCCAAATCCTCATGCAGCTAGCCAATAATTGGCGTGAGCAGGTCACCACAAGAAAAACCAGGGCATACGTTTAATAAGAAAATGTAGCAGCAAATTTCCAGCCACAGAAATTCTCAACTGCCATATTGATAAAAAAATGTTGCAAACCCTGTACCAATAACAAAGAGTAATGCAAAGAACCACTTGACAGAAACAAAGTATCCAACGTATAACTTTCCTCTTTGAGCCTGGTTTAAAATGCCATCTCAATATGCATCTGATTGTTTCTGATTTGGACCTCCTAACCTTGGTGCTCTCATATTAGGAGCAGCCCTAGTCTGAGACGAAGCAAAAGAAGATGGCTTTAATAACCAAAAAAGAAATCTCTTGGAACAGACTCCATATCCAAAAAAAAAGTCCCTAGACTTAGCATCCTCGATTAAGGCTGACCAGTCACTAGATTGCTTCAATGCAGCTGCTTTTCCCTTAACCCAAAGTGCTCTGCGAGCTCGTGCTAATGCCACATTCATGCGGCGAATATCAGCTACAAAGCCAAACCCATGATTTTAAGCTCGGACACAAGACAAAAAGATTACATCGCTCCTGGCTCTGAAAGGCATCTACCGTAATGATAAATAAACCTTTTCCTTCATCAGATTTGAGGACAGCATCAAACTCTTGGTGCAAACATTTCAGCTGTAGCCTGTAAGGTGTGAAAATTCCAACAGAAACCTTTATGCCTACCAACTCAGTGACTCGTTGAAGAAGCCCATATAATTGCAAAGCAAATCGTGCTTCATGAATATTTTGATATGAAACAGATCTACCTCCATGAGATCCTCTTCCATGAGCTACATCGTAAAACTTGTAAGGTCTCAGTAGAGAATCATAGAAAATAAATTTCATCAGGTCTCTTGGTAACACTCTCACTGTCACATAGTCGATTCTGATAGAAATATCTTGAAGGAGAGACCTGAATCAGAGGATGCATTGATACAGAACAGAAATCAA
The DNA here is from genome assembly GCA_019776745.2 of Taxus chinensis. Lineage (NCBI taxonomy): Eukaryota > Viridiplantae > Streptophyta > Pinopsida > Cupressales > Taxaceae > Taxus > Taxus chinensis. The sequence goes on along the minus strand of CM034155.1, from coordinate 491,046,970 downwards.
CATAGTTGGACAACCTGCTTGTTGGAAGCGATCAAAAAGCTTCAACAAAACTGTAGCATGCCTGTTGCCTGGCTATTTACTGTTACAGGCTGTTACTGTGGATCCCCTACAAGAACACCCTTCGCAGCACCCAATGAAAGTGGAGGTAACACGCCTTCCTCACTAGCTTGAAGCTCCACGCCCCTCCCCTACAAGGAACCAGTCTCCATCTGCAATCCCACGCGGCTAGCAACAAGGCAAGAGCCCAGATAAAAAAAATAGTTCATGAGACCACACAAATCCTTCACCACACAAACTCACGCATCCAGGACAGAGAAAAGCACGCAGACCACGGAAGACAGTAGAGGATTTGCAAATCAAAAATAATAAATGAAGGAGGAAGTGAGGCCACTAGCAAGAAAGAGATTTCAACATGCCAAGCATGATGCAGGTTCTTTAATGCAATGGCAGGTGAAAGACAAACACAAGGAAGATCAATAATAAAATCTGATTTGAAAGCTAAGCGGCCAGCAGGGAGGAAGACATACGGTGGGTGGGAAATAAAATTTGTTTCATTAATCCTCACCAAACATATGCCAAACAAGGCACCAAAAGAAATTAAAAAAAGAATATGGCAGGAGGCCATACACTCTACCATGCACCCCTCTTGCTAGGAAACAAGGAAACCCTCCACCTCATGCCAACAGAAGGAATATGAACCAGAAAGGCAGGTCGGTGGTTGAAGGCATGATTCCATAATTATGAAATAAGTATGCGTGGATGCGTGAAAAGGCTTAGTTTATTTGACATAAAAATTATTAATCATATTACTAGCAACCAACCGTTAAACTCGACAAGGTGAAAACACTAACGTTTCAAAAGAAACGCAACAACGTTCAACTCTAAGAAGCACGGTCGTTGTAGAAGCAAAGGCGCAATGATGCACAGGGCATTACAAGTAAAAATTGCCAAGCTACAGTTACTTCGTAGAGATTTTGAGAATTTAGCAATGAAAGATTTAGATTCTGTAGAATCATTTTTTACTTATGTAGTTGGCTTAGTCAATCAAATCAAATCCCATGGTGAGACTCTTGAGGATAGAAGGATTATTGAAAAATTGCTTAGAAGTTTGCCTATGAAATTTGATCCTTTAGTTGTTGCTATTGAAGAAACTAAGGATCTGAGTCATTTTTCTATTGATGAGTTGTATGCATCACTAATCAATCATGAACAGAGGATGAATAGATCACATGCAAGTGTAGATCAGGATTTTGCATCTTAGATAACAGGTAGTCGTGGCAAAAGAAGAGGAAGTTTCAACCCAAGAGGCAGAGGATGAAGTCCATCGAGAGGACGTGGTAGCAGTTCATCAAAATCAAGTGGAAGAGGACAAAATCAAGAATAGAGTTATGGTCAGAGACAAGATAAGTCTCATGTTCAGTGTCATTATTGCAAGAAGTATGGGCACTATGCTTATGATTGCAAGAAAAAGCAATATGATCAAGAGAGACAAAATCAAAATTAGGTTGGAAGTTCTATTTCTAAACCTATGTTTATTGCATTCACAAGGATTGTCGAAGCAATACCTTCTTTATCCCCTATTGAATGTAATTTGTCAAAAAGATTCCATGTGATGTATGGTATTTGGATTCAGGTTGCAGTAATCACATGACAAGTAATCTAGATTTGTTTTCTAGTTTGGATGATTCAGTTAAGAGTGATGTAACTCTTGGAAATAACAATATTGTGTTTATGAAATAAAAAGGCACGATTAGTATTCTAACAAGACATGGGGGAGCAAACAAGTATGCAAGATGTTTACTATGTTGTAGGTTTGAAACATAACCTTATGAGTATTAGACAACTGGTACAGAAAGTATACCAAGTCTATATGGAAGACAATGAGTGCGTGATTGTGAACAGAGATACTAGCACTCAGTTGATTGCAAAAGTGAAGATGAGCAGAAATAAAATGTTTCCATTGATTTTGAAACCCGGAAAAAAGAAGAAATCATATATGTTTGTAGCAAAATTAGCAGCTCAGTTTGCAGCAAAGTCTTGCATTAAGCCAAATCAGTCTTTTGTTGAGTCCTGCGCCAATGAAAATTAGGTCTGCGCTACAACAAGCGAGTCCTACGTTGATTCCTACATAAATATAGTTGAGTCCTGCACTGAAGGAACACAATCTGTAACAACCCAAATATTCACACACAAACAACACAGTGAAATACAGGATAACTTTCTTTTTTAACACAAACACGACACAACATGTCGTCACAAGGTTACAACCAACTCCGTGGATAACTCAATACAAGGATGACCACAAAGGTAGCACAGAAATGTTCACACCCACCAAGGATGGTTTACTTTTCTATTTGACAAAACAACATAAGAAGCCACCACATAACACAGCTACAGATAGGGCAAGCCACAATGAGGAAATTATTGATGGTTATTTATTTTTATGTAACCTCTTTCGATCCTTAACTTCAGTTTGCTAAGACTCTAGATATGATTTGTACAATGCTTCTTACAAACTGAGTTATTTTCTTGTACATTGTAGAGTAGTTCACTTAAAGTCTTCCCCTACTTGCTAAATCTTATTATCTTCCAGAAACTAACCATTGTTTTCCCTTAAGCTTGTTTAAGAGTTCACCCAAAAGGGGTAGTGTTCACTAGAGGAGCTAGGGTTATCATGATATAAAGTTTACTTGCAATGATAGTCCTTCCCTTGATTACTTAAAGAATTTATTGCTCTCAAGTTGGTGACCCCTACGTTACTTTATTTGAATATAACTTTTAAATTTCACTTCCCGAAGTATTAAACAATCCCATGTTAGTTTACTTATGACACTTTATTACTAAGTCATAGCAAGGTTTAACTCAAATTTTATTCTCAAGGCAAAGTTGTAGCAACACTCATTTACAAGAACCAAACAAGATTACATCAATTCTTAAAATACTGATACTCCAACAAAGTCACTCAGCAACAATAACCAAATTCTCTTATAATTTCAATGATGGTCAAACAATACAAGGTTTCCAAAGTTCAGATGGCAAAGTCCACAATACATTATACTAAGACATTAATCCTCTTCTAAGCTTTCCACTCGACGTTTAACAATAGTTGAACAACATAAAAAGGTTTCGAGAAAAAGAACTTCTCAACTAAGGTTGATGACAAAAGTCTACAAGTCTATCCCTCATCTACACGCAAAATCCATCTGCAGCAAATTTTCTACAAGAGTCAGTTCACGAGAACTGAGAAAGATAAGGCTACACAAAACCGCCATAACTATTATCTAACAATACCACAAAAAGAAGCACTTTATTACAAGAATTGGGTCAAACCTCTAAACACTATCAACACATCAAGTTATAATAAAGTCTCTATCATGCCAATCAAAGAAGGATAAGACCTTGTACTTCAGTTAGGAGTAAAAGCAACGAAAGTATAGCAATCGTATGAGAATGGCCCTTGGCCCTATAAGGAGAAAATAAACAATCCAGCAAAAATAGAATTCCCATCAACTAAGTAATTAAACAATAATTACAAGATTGAGATTTAATATATATACCAACCATCTAGAAATTTATCAAAGGTACCAAACGCATAGGCTAAAAATAAATATATTTCTAAAAGAACAAGAGTTGATCGGCCCAAGAAAGGGGAACCACGGGTTTCAAAAATTAACACAAAAAAAACATGTATAATTGAGTTTCAAACCAGAATCAAATAGAGTATACACACAACATAAGTTTCGAAGCGAAGGAAAAGTATACTAGTTTTGACCATTAACTACAAAGATTTTCCAATCATTCAAGAAAGGCCAATGTCTTACAGGCTAGTGGCAACCACGCGAGAGAAGAAGGGAGTTCCGTCAAACAAGAGTATACAATAATGTCATCAACAAATTTTATAACACTAAAGATTTGCAAACCTCCACAACAATTTTAATGTTTGGTTAATTTAAAATAAATTACCTATTTCCCAAAACAACAATATTTTAAGGCAACCCTTGGTAACACAGTCAACCGTCACACATAGATACAAACATAATTTCTAAGTGACATTATAAAAAAAAAACCTTACGCTATGAATCCATAAGACTATCAAATGAAAGATGAGTTTTTCCTAAAGATTAATCACATTTAAGGAAATTTCCATCACAAAATATTAAGGTAATTACGTGCATAAAAACCGACCAATATTAATTAATAGCAGTAACACTACAAAGGAGAGATAATGCAAGTTAGGAAAAATAGAAAAGCGCCATCAACAATAATTCACAGAGGGGGATCAGACCAAAACTATTCTAGTGTCAACGAGGTACTGGAATCGCACAATGAAACCTCAAGCTTAGTTGATCCGAAAAGCTAGTTATGGTTCGAGTTGATAGGGATGGTCAAGGTACTTCTTGAGGATGGCCTTAAAATCCTGGAAACAAGATGAAAGATAATATAAGAGTCTAAACACGTGAGACAAAAAACACATTGCACACAACCCTTTTCATTCTACAAGTTTTAATACCAAAACTCTAAGCTGGCTAGCCCACGCATTACTCACACTAATTATACAACCTTTCTTTCTTGATGCCAAAAGGTTATCAAAGGGAACTTGCGAAGGGGCTAACAAAAAACGTCAAAGACAAACTTGGGTGCTAAGGAGGGGCTTCATAGTTATCGTAAACTTACTTCCATGATATCGAAAATACTAGTTTGATCAACATAATAACTTGCAACTCAATCGCAGAGAAGAATAAATACATAAACAACAGACGAAGGTCTATCACTCGAGCAAGAGAAACATAACACCTAGAGGAGAGGGCACACGCATCCTTTCGACCAACATACTAACAACGATAAAAGCAAAAACAAGAAGAAACAAGCAGAAAGGGGAAATCTCCCATCATGACATCCAACTGACAAATCAATGCAAGGAAAAAGCGGTTTGATTTCGCAATAATTGTAAATATAATAGCAGTAGAAAAGTGTAGAAATATCTTGCCTGTTTCTCCAGCTTCAACAGTTCGTACAAACTCCACACGGGCCAGCATAAAAACAATAGCATGAGACAAGGATGTGAGTACTGCTGCTGGCGATGTCAATGGGCCAAATGTGATAACTGGATAGACTGATGGGGAAGAAAATTTAACAGTTGAATCCTTTTGCAAATCCACCTCACACTGCCTCATAGTGTCAGCTAGAATCCCATAAGCTTCCCCATTTGGAAAAACAACCAACTCCCATGGGTGGGACTGATATAGAGATATCGTACTATCACCATAACCCCAAGCATCAGTGTTCCATGTAAAGAAACACTTGCATGTTCGCTCAAGGGAACCACTACCCTCTCCACTGCCATATAAATAAGAGCCATGAGGGATCTCAATGGTGACAACTTGTTGGCCATGCACGCACTCACAAGATGGAATATAATCTGGCACCCCCGACATCCAATCTTAGGTTGGTATAATAGATGAACATACTTAAGCTTGTAATAGAGGAGATATGTTGTACACAATGTTACTTGGGCTGCATATATGTCTCAGAATATTTTGCTATTGACTTTACTAATAATTATTTTCATATTATTGTCAACCGCAAAGAAAGACAACTGAATCACCAAACAATTGCATTGATGCTGCTGGTAAACATACTTCAACGATCTACCATTACTTTTGAGGACTAACTATTCAGCCAAAGCTTTACTATGCCCATAGGGGTCAACATGATCCTCCAGTGAAAATATCACAATGCTTCATTGCCATTAACAATCTCCTTTCCCTCATATACAACATTATATGTGCTTGTATATATAAGTCTCCTCACACCATACTTAACGCAGGCATCCAATACAAGGCAAGTCCCATGATTTGAAGCTCGGACACAAGACAATGATTACATCACGCTCCTAGCTCTGAAAGGCATCTACCGTAGTGATATATAAACCTTTTCCTTCATCAAATTTGAGGACAACATCAAACTCTCGGTGCAAGCATTACAGGTGTAGCTTGTAAGGTGTGATAATTCCAACAGAAACCTTTATGCCTGCCAACTTAGTGACTCGTTGAAGAAGCTCATATAATTGCAAAGAAAATTGTGCTTCATGAATACACTGAAATGAAACAGATCCGCCTCTATGAGATCCTCTTCCATGGGTTACATCGTAAAACAAGCAGAAAGGTTTCAATAGAGAATCTTTGCAATAAACTACATCAGGTCTCCTGGTAACACTCTCACTGTCACATAGTTGATTCTGATAAACATATCTTGAAGGAGAAACCTGAATCTGAGGATGCATCTGATACAGAACAGAAAACAACATAGTTGGACAACCTGCCTATTGGAAGCGCTCAAAAAGGCCTCTACTATTCTGCAACCTGTCTACTGCCTGGCTAAAAACTGTTGCAGGTCACTGCTGCGGATCCCTGACAAGAACACACCTCGCAGCACTCAATGAAACTGGAGGCAACACGCCTACCTCACTAGCTGGTAGTTGTGCACGGCCAGCAAAAGAAGACAACGCTCCTTTCTCCCCCAAACACATCTGGAAACAACAAAAAACCACGTCCACCCGAACTCAGGAGCAGCACACACAGGTGAAAACCATTTTCTTTAGCTTGCAGCTTCATCTAGCCACCGTATCAAACCCATTACTGTGCCCCACTATAATATTTTCTCTGAACTTCGTGGGTAGGGAGGAAGGGAGCAGGAGGCTGCAAACCATTCGGGAGAATTTAAAAACTTGACCACTTCCTTCAGCGTCGAAGTGGAATAATTTTGCCTTCTAATTGATTTGGCCTTGCTCTTCTTGTTGAGTTGAAGCGCTTTGGTTTTTTTTCTACTGCACACTAGATCCTATGGGCATGAAGTGTAACAGTTTGAGATCATTGGACAGGCTGAACAAAGCCACGGCAAAGACTCCGCCCTACAACTCTCTGCTCTCCAACGTGAGCTCACACTTAGCTCAGTCCACGTTGACCCATTGCATCATCCAATGCCTTTGGCATTATGCTGGATCACGGCTCTTCAAATTCTTTCCGAGGTCAGGGGTCTCGGCTTTACTTGTCTCAGAGGAACTTTCCTGCTCAAGCTCATCCATCTAAGCCTGGCCGTTTTTTCAAAATACAGTGACTGGGAGTCATGGCAGCAAATTAATGAGCCAACCACCAACTCAATGTTGTTCGCCACCAACCAGGGAGAAAAGGCACTTCAACCACTACCAATCAAGACCCCTACCAAAAAGAATAAAATACAGTCTCCCACTGTCTCACGCCAAACCGGAAATTACAAGTTCATTTAAGAAGTGACAAGAAATGTCACCCATCTGCCAGCTAACCATAGCATAAATTTTATTTTATTTTATTTTTGGAGCCCCACGCTTTGGGGACAGGCCGCTTGTCAGGAGCAACAAGGCTGGTATAAAAACATTAATTTTAGAAATTATCACGGGTCCTTCAACATAAAAAAATAAAACATAGTCCCCACCTTCAAAGGCACCACAGCAATCATGCTCTTCCTCGTTTGCGCAACGAGGCTCGATCAGCGGGAGCGACAACCAATTTAAAAGGATAGTTTTAAAGATATCAAAGGATGATGTCGATAACAATCGACATAAAGAAAATAATAACCAAATACAATCGTTGATCGATAATACAATCATAATGTCATTATTATTATTATTATTATCATTATTACTAGCAACCAACAGTTAAACTCGACAAGGCGATACACTAACGTTTCAAAGGAAATGCAACAACGTTCAACTCTAAGAAGCACAGTCATCGCAAAAGCAAAGGAGCAACGATGAACGGGGCATTACACAATCAAATTTTCATTCAATCATGAAGGATGAAACATGGCTTTTGCATCTAAGGTATGGACATTTGAATTTTGGAGGTTTGAATTTATTACATAGAAAAAATATGGTTAAAGGTTGGCCATTGATTTAGAAACCGGAAAGGGTATGTGAAGGTTGTATTTTGGGAAAGAAACATAGAGATTCATTCCCGGTTGGCAAAACAGCAAGAGCAAGTGCACCACTTGAGATTGTACATTCAGATTTATGTGGATCTATGTAGACAACTTCTATTGGAGGTTGTATTTATTTTATGACATTCATTGATGATTACACAAGGAAGACATGGGTTTATTTTCTGAGAAATAAATCAAATGCCTTTGATACATTTTAGTAGTTCAAGGCATTAGTGGAGAAGCAAAGTGGATACTACATCAAAGTTCTCAGAACGGACAGAGAAGGTGAGTATGTTTCTAATGAGTTTATGAATTTTTGCAGATATCATGGTATACACAAGTAGTTTACTACCAGGTATACACCACAATAGAGTGGTGTGGCAGAGAGGAAAAATAGAACCATCATGGAGATGGTGAGAAGCATGTTGAAGGCAAAACATCTTCCAAATGAGTATTGGGAAGAAGCAGTAGCAACTTCTGTTTATATTCTGAACAGGTGTCCAACGAAACATGTTAGGAACATGGTTCCTCAACAAGGATGGACTAATAGGAAACATAGTGTTTCACATTTTAGAGTTTTTGATTGTGTAGCATATGCACATGTACCTGATGAGCTAAGGAAGAAGTTAGACAACAAAGGAGAAAAGTGTATTTTTGTTGGGTATTCAGAGAATACAAAAGCATACAAGTTGTAAAATCTAGTCACTGGAAAGGTTGTGATCAGCAGGGATGTACAGTTTATTGAGAATGAAGCATGGGATGGAAGTATATAGAAAATAGTGAGTATAACAACATCTATTCCGCATGATGATATGACAGATGAAACTTTAGAGCAACAAGCTACTGTATCTACAAATCTTGGACATTCACCACAAGTTGTAGCACAAGCTACACCTCCATCTACAGTCAGGAGGTCACCAAGATTTCAGCCATCTTCAGCCATGCAAGAGACACCACAGGGAACACCAGAAGCTACTCCATCACCAAAAAGCATTCCTGCATCAAATACTCCTACGCAACGGAAAATAAGAAGTCTAAGTTAGATTTATAATGTTGATACAATTAATTCATTTTCAGTTTTTGCATTATTTTCTCAAGCTGCAGATCCAGTTTATTACGAAGAGGCTATAAAGAATGAAGTTTGGGAAAAATCCATGGATGATGAGATTGATGCTGTAGAGAAGAATCAGACATGGGAGCTAATGGATCTTCAAAAAGGAAAGGACGTGATAGGAGTCAAGTGGGTCTACAAGACAAAATACAATGTTGATGGAAAAATACATAAGCACAAAGCAAGGCTGGTTGCAAGAGGTTTTACGCAGCAATATGGAGTTGACTACAATGAAACATTTGCACCAGTAGCATGTTTGAACACGGTAAGAATGGTTTTAGCAATTGCATCTCAAAAAAAATGCTTATTTATCAGATGGATGTTAAATCAACATTCTTAAATGGATTCCTTGAAAAGGAAGTTTATGTAAATCAGCCAAAAGGTTATGAGATTGAAGGTCATGAAGGAAAAGTATACAGATTGAAGAAAGTGCTCTATGGTCTCAAGCAAGAAACTAGAGATTTGTACAACAGAATAGATTCTTATTTGATTGAGAATGGTTTTAGTAGGAGTAGCAGTGAGCCTACCTTATACACCAAGATAAATGAGCAAGGTAAAATTTTAATTTTTTGTTTATATGTAGACGATTTGATCATTACTGGAAATCTATCTACAGAGTCATTCAAATCAGCCATGAAGAAGGAGTTTGAGATGACAGATCTTGGTCTTATGCATTATTTTTTGGGTATTGAAGTTCAACAATCAGAAGGTGGATTTTTTATCTCACAAGCAAAGTATGCAAGTGACGTTTTCAAAAGGTTTAACATGTTGAATTGTAAGCCAACACCAACACCCATTGCAGTAGGATTGAAATTGAGTAAAGAGGATGAAGAGTCGTTTGTGGATCGAACGTTGTTTAAAAAGTTGGTTGGAAGTCTTATGTATTTGATGGCCACAAGGCCTGATATCATGTATGGTGTGAGCCTCATATCAAGGTTCATGGAATCTCCAAAAGATTCACATTGGCAAGCTGAGAAAAGAATTTTGAGGTATGTATGTGGAACAAGAAATCATGGAATTCTTTATTCAAGTTCAAATGAGTTCAAACTCATTCGTTATACAGATAGTGACAGTGTTGGAAGTATAGATGATCAGAAAAGTACATCCGGCTATACTTTTCACTTTTGAACAGGGGTGGTTTCATGGGCATCAAAGAAGCAACCCATTATCATGTTATCTTCAACAGAAGCAGAGTATGTAGTAGCAACAGGTGCAGCATGTCAAGTTGTTTGGATGAGAAGAGTGTTGACAGATTTACAACAGAAACAAGAGGAAGCTACATAGATTTTTTTGACAACAACTCAGCCATAGCGTTGTCCAAAAATCATGTTTTTCATAAGAGGAGAAAGCATATTGATACGAGGTATCATTTCATCAGGGAGCTGGTAAACAACAAGGAAATTCATCTTGAATTTTGTAGAACCGAAGATCAGTTTGCAGACATTTTTACAAAGGCTTTAGCAAAAGAAGTTTTCAAATATTTGACAGATTGTTTGGGAGTTTGTGATCCTGAACAATGGTAGATCTGAAAAAGCAAACACAACTCTAGAAGAGTGAAAGCTACAGTTTGAAATTAAGGGGGAGTGTTGGAAATATGCATGTGTTGCATATTTAATTCCAACCGTAGCTTTTTAGGAAAGCTAATTTTAGCTTTAGTCTTGTTTTAGTTTGCTTTAGTTAAGTTAGCTTTATCTTATTTTTATCATTAGATTTAACTCAAATAAATCTGTTTTAATTCATGCATAGCATGCAACTATTTTAAAGCATGAGTTTAGATTTAGATTGCTCAGTTGAAGAGCTGTTAGTGGGTGAGTTATTCTATTTAAATAACAACAATTGTAATTGCTTTGTATGCACACACAAAGGTGTGAAATCTGCACAAACAAGGAAGGATGTGCATTGAAAGCACACAGCTGCACGCACAGCTTGATTGTAAAGCGCTGAAGCTCTGAGTATGATGAAGCTTTTATTAATGGAGATTATGCACAACAGTGCTGGTTCGAATATTCATCTGTTTATGCAAGTTATTTAAGTACTATGTTTATTTCTTTTATGTTGTTTGTTGTATAAGACTGCAGATTTTCTACAAATCTCTAGTGAAATGTTGATATATAATGTTGATGTTATTAAAGCAGAGATGGTAATTTGCATTGGATTGTTAAATCAAACACCATAAAATTACATATATATACATCTATTGGATTAGAAGAAGCGTAATGAACAACAAGATAGGTGGAAGGTCAATAGACCTAGCATGGAAGTTGAATAGTTAATGAAATACGCCAACATTTCCCCTTTATTTCATTGTTTTACAAAATTACCACCACCACCATCATCATCATCATCATCATCATCATCTTTTGATACTGGTATTTCTTCTTTTGAGTCATCTTTTTGAGTCATGGCGAGTCCTTTTTGCATCTTGTGGCGAGGATAACATTTGGAATTTTGTGAATCACTATGACTAGATGTGCTCTTGTTTCCTGAGTTGCGAATGAAGATGTGAGATTGGTATGCTCGTGGACTGTGACGTGGATGATCCTATGGGTGTTTTATCTTGCATTTGTCATCTGCATCATAGTATTCTTCGAGCTCTGCACGAATCTTCTCTATCTAGTACGATACGTCGAACAAGAGTCAGTCATGTAGTCTTTTATGCACTATGTTCTGGAAATGCAAGTTTGGAGAATTTTAACAACTCAAATTAGAAATTGGCACTCTCTTTGGCTTGACTTCGGTCTCTCAAATGTTGCATGTCCCTATGGTTGCTTGCAGTACTACTAGCATCTCTGGGAAGGATTGTCATGCACTTAGATTATTGCACAAAATCACAAGCCTTACCTTGTTGACTGGTTGTTCGTGTTCTTGTAGATTTATAACTGAATCGATAAAGTTAGGGTTTGTATTGAACTTGTGTTTCCTCCAATTGAATCCTCTTTTAACTTATTTTTGAAATATTTCCTAACGCATTTGCATGCCAAGTCTCTGATTTTGGAGGTCGTTACAGGGTTCTCCTTAGACGTTCCCTTCGTCTTTTTGTGCTATAGGGCATTTGGTTGTTTATTGGAGCTCTCTTACATGATCTTGACTAATGGAATGCATCTCAGGCTCTTTTCTGGAAAGACACGTACTTCTCGGCAGTTTTTATGTTGTGATACGCTAGTCATTGCACTTTTTCTTGTGCTTCTCATTATCTTCCACAGGTCCACTTCGGAATCTCTCATAGCCGGTCGATGTCTCTATAGAAGTTTCTCCACGTCCTCAGGTCACTTGGACTACATGCAGGCCGCCGGAAGAGGTCTTTGATGCTGGTCAATGGTTGGAGCTCCTTTTATTAAGCTCATACGCACAACGATGTTTTGTTTACTCCTTGGGAATTTCAGGATTTGGAACAGAAGTTTGAAGTTTATTGATGCAGTATTCAATGCAAAAGCAATATATATATATATATATATATATATATATATATATATATATTGAAGATGTGAAGACCAAGCGTTGAGAGGTGGACAGTCATTAGTTGACCAGACTGTACAACTACGTGGAGGGTCAATGTAATACGGTTACGCCAAAACCCACATAAAATCCAATGAACAGGTCGATGTAATGAATATGCCAAAGGCCAAAAGAAAGTGGACTTCTTTGAAACCCCCGCCTGTAGCTCGCTGGTCGCACAATTAAAACAAGTTTGACAGGTAAAAAACGTAGGTCTTGAACAGAAAGTGTACGTCGTTGGGTAACGACACCACAAACGTCTTCCAATCATAAAAAATCAATGCTACAGGTTTTCTGAGATTCCTCACACGCCCTTCTAGATGTCGAAGTAACTTTTTATGCTGTGATACTAATGCTATTGAAGTAGAGATGATAATTTGCATTAGATTTTTAATTCAAAGACCATAAAACTAGATCTATACATCCGTTGGATTAGAAGTAGCCTAACAGACAACCAGAAAAGTGGAAGGTCAACAGACCTGGCATGGAAGGTGAATAGTTAATGAAATACATTAAGAGTTGATAATCTCAATTGTTTTGTGAAAAACATGGTTGATTGAAAATTCAACGGATGGTTTTTTATAAGAAAATAAGTTCCTCAGTTCTTGTTCATGTATTAGGTCCAACAACACTCCTTTCCTCTATTTTCCTTGACATGATGTTGTTATGGCTAACGCATATACTGCTTCTAGTGAAGAGAGAAACATGATGTTTCTTAAACGTCCATGAAATTTAACATTAAACAAAATGAAATAATAATAATAAACCAAAGATTCACTTTATGTCATCTATGTTTCATGCAAATTTATTGTTCATGTAACCAACCATCCTGAAATCATCATATTTTGTACACAAAATGGGAAAAAAATCTTCTATTAACATATCTTCAAATTCTTTTGCACCTTTCAATAAGTATCTTTTGGAAACTACGCACAATTTAAAATAAATGTTACATCATACACCATAGTAAGCCTCATGGCCATCTAGTACACTAGACAAACAACAATCCTTTTGTACATAGGTGGATCAACACTATATCTTAAACATATTTTATTGGATTCAATATTGTGGCAACATATGTTGATGCTAGCTTGGAATTTATCATTTAGAACCTTTTCAAAAGATCATTGAAATATTTTAATTCACATATGAAAATGAAATCTATAATCAACCTTTATGCCAACGCAAGTACTTTAGCAATCCCAAATTGATTATTTAAATTATTTTTTCATTGCTTATTTAAACAATCACAGGAATATCAGTTCATTAACATATGTAAATATATAATCACTATTGTCCTGGATTATTGATATTGATGTATAACGTCTACTAATTTTTTAATTTTTCGTTAAAAATATGAATAAATTCTTTTATATCACGCTCTTAGAATTTTTTTGAAGCCATACAAGGATTTCTTCAATCTACAAACCTTTTATTATTGAACTTAAATTTCATATCCAAGAATCTAATGTACACAAAGTCAGGCTTGACAACCATTCATTACATATTTCAATTTTTTGAAATTATTGGTAAGACATTTCATACAATGTCTAATTTGGTCATAGGGGAAAATGTCTCATGGTGATGAATTTTGAGTTTTGGTGAGAAACCCTTTTGAAATAGCTTGAGTATATATTTTCAACATGTCCATTTCCAAAATTGAATTTTGAATTATGGACCCATTTAACATCTATTACATCTATTCCTTCTAGAAGGATTACAAGATTCCATGTTGATTCTTTAAAATATAATCCAATTTTTTCTCCACGGTTTTTCACTCATTTTTTATATTCAATTACATTTTCAAAATATTACATATCAACATGAAAAAATGTTTAAAATTAGAATAAAATACAACATTTTCATCACATTGAGTGTGTTAATAAATATTACTTATGTTTCTTGGTTTCCTCGAGGTGTCTCTTGAGCTAGTTCTTAGTGTTTCAAACATTTTATATGAGGTGTCGCTACCATAAAATGTAGAAGGTGAATTTTTTTCTCTATTTCATTTTCCTTCATCAAAATGAAAGTATATTGAAGAAGACGATAAATTTCCTGATGTATCTTTTATGCACTAGCTTAAGGCAATGCATTCTAAGGGTGCATTTGGAGGTTTCACTATTGTGATATTATAAGAAATATGATTTCCAATTGAATAATATCTCATTTGAGGAATTTATTGTGCGGATAGATGAATATTTTCACCACCATTTCGTCTTACTCATTTTTTCTTTATTATATACATGCATCCATTTTATTTTTTATCTTAAACGTACTTATATCACATGATTTTTCTGCAATTAAATAAACATATTTTGTGATAATAACATTCTTCGTGACAAGATTATATAATATGAGGATTTTAATTACTCACTATAACCCACAAAAATATATCTTTCTCCTTCTTCATATAGTTTGTTCCTTCATTCATTCTTTCATCTATAACATGAGCATAACATACAAAACTAAAAACTCTAAAATGAGAAACACTGTCTCTTTCCACTACATGTTTTTTGATGAGTTCTATCCTAGACAAATTTTGTGGGACATTGGTTCAAAATGTAAAACACATAAGATAGTAATTCATCCGAATATTAAATGGGTTAATGTTTGACATTCAACATTATTTACGTCGTTTCTATATTTTTTCTGTTACTTTTTCTTATGGTATATCAGTATTTTATGGCATTTAATTGGTTGTAAAATCATTCATAATTCCATGAATTTTGAAAAAAAAATGAACTCATTCAACATATACTCTCCCCAGACCACTTTAATTTTTGAACAATGGCTTCAAAATATTTGAGTATACAAAAGTCTTCTACATTGTTTTTTTAGGAATAAACTTTTTGTTGATATCTTATATAAATGTCATAAAATACAAGTTAGTGCTGAATTAGTGTATTTGTACACATCCACATAGATTTGAGCAAAAAAATCCTAGAGGTGATCTAGGTCTATATGAATTTCCAATAGCGAAAGTTTTTCACAAGCCTTTTTTGGTTGTTCAATCAAAAGAAAAATCCAACAACATGTTTTTCTATTACAATAAATTTAGAACATAAACATAAAATTCCAAACCTCAAATACCATAATCAAGTCTGGTCAAATTTATATTCTAATGTATATATCTCTATTAACGACAAATCATTTTTTTATTTTAAAAAGAAGCATTTTATTTTTTCATCTCAACTTATGAAATTATTTTTTTATTTGTATTTCTATCTAGTATTGATCATGGATAACATTCAAAATAGACTTGGTATCCATTCTTTGTTACCTACACAATAATCATTAGCTTCTCTTCCAAAAGAGGAACATAATACACATATAAAATGGGATTATTTTCACCTCACTTAGTTTCAATATTTGTTATTCCTTTTCCCACAACGGATTTTTTTTTATAAATTTTCTAGCTTAAATTCAATTACTAACTAACTAATCCATTTTAACACATATATATGTACTAAAAATATTGAAATATATATATTTTGACTTGTATTGTAGTACACATGACACTACAAGAGATCACTTAGGACTACACACACCACGTGATATGTTTGCAAAACATTAACCTACATACATAATGTGAAGACACGTGATGCACTTCACAGCCAATTTTTGACAAGGCATAACCTAACGATTCAACTACATTATACACTTACAGACACATTTATTACAATTATGTTTCAATATTTAACTTAAGTTCTAGAAAGGCTCATAATATGTGAATCATATATATTTTTTTCTCTTGGTAGATTTCCTCTATACTGTTTAACATTTAACTTACGGTGTATCTTGTTGAATAAGAATCATTTTCGTTATTTCAATTACTTGTTTAATTTTATCGTTTGATAATAGGGTAATTATTTATACACAAGACTACTTACCTAGACACAAGGCTAATAAGTGTTATCCTTAGGATTCATTCCTAAGGGCATGCATCTTGATCTTATATCATACCTCCGTTATAGAACGAAACAAGTGTGAGTCAAAATGAGGGAAGGTTCGCATATTTTCTCAAGGATAATTAGGGTCAAGTTCTTTCATTCATTTATAAATTTATAGTTGAGTTAGTACACAATAAGTATCATAGGGGATAAGTTCTTTATCCATAATGAGAAGGTTTAATCACATTACAGGGAAAATCATGTTTCACTTTCCTGTGGAATAACATCACACGATTACACTTCCCAAGGTCAAGCGCCAATTTTATTTTTATTATAATTATGCTCCAACAATTAGTTAAAGATTTGAAGGCTCTTAAAATAGCAACATACTTGCTTTTTTGTTTCTAAAGTAAGTTTCCCGAGCATCATTTTATGACGAACGTGAAAGGTTTTATTTTTTCCTAACTAGGTTCATATGCCTTTTCAATGAATTGTGTAACCTATTTTCCAATAGGGAAATTGTAACCTCATGAGACTACTAGGTCCTGTCTTAGGGGATATATCTCGAAGAAAAAGACCACATAGTTTCATGGCATACATCCATTGCACACTGGGACAAGTAGGAGAGAAAGATGGAGTAGTCCATTGTTAAAAGGGTTAAGTTCACATTAGTGTTTACACAACGTGCAGGCTGCAGGCCTACAACAAGTTTCAGCAAGCAAGAAGCATACATACAACAATGAACAAAAATAAAACTCTCCGAAGTAAAGAAAAAGCTATTCACCAGCGGTTACCAATCTTCTCCGGGAGAAACAGTCCACCAGCAGTAACCAGTCTTGAAAAATATAAATATTCAATCAATAGATGGTTGTGAATTGACCAGGGTTTATGTAGAAAATAAGTTTTTTTTTAGTTAGATCTTTTATTTAGTATTTTGATGGAATATAAGGGTGACATTCTTTCAGTGAATTACCTCATACGAATTTGTTATGGTTTCCAATAATCTGTCGGAGGCTCCAGTGAGCTGTTTTAGTACGCACTTTTGTAAGGCCAGATGATCAATATCCCCAGCTCCAACCTGTATGTGGCACACTTTGCAATATCTACGAAAGTAATTGCACATTATTTTGCAGAGAGTAGCCTTACCCATTCCCCTTCTTCCATAAACAGCCAAGATACGTGTGGCTAAAGCTAGCCTTGTTTCTTTGCAGGGCAGATGGTTGATTCTCTCTATCATCTCCTGCGAATCCATCATACATTCCTATTAATACCATCTTCCTATGATCCTTCACAATCAGTGAGACTTCTGGTTAGATATTTTTGGGATTATAATACCATCTTCCTATGATCCTTCACAATCAGTGAGACTACTGGTTAGATATTTTTGGGATTATCAACTCATTTTTTTTTTTTTACAATAATGAAAATCGGTACCTCACTGATTCTTTCGGCTCCCTGCACTGATGTAAGGAGGAACCATTTTACAGAGAATTTCAACAATCATTTGGATATATACTAGCTCTCGCATTCCCGGCTGAAAAACTGGACCATTAATGGACTTGAGCTCCCTCAAAGCGCTTGTCAATAGCTTGAGATCTATTCGGCTATCTGTTGCACCCCACTGTTGCCATTTTTTCAGCCACCGTTTCTTATTCTCCTCATTTTTTACCTCTTCAGTAGAAATCCTGAAGAATAAGGGCAGTAATTTCAGCTGAGGATTCAATCCTGACTCTCTCGCTTGCAGACAGATTTGGAGCTCAAGCATTGGCCAGATTGACCTGCTAAAAAATTCCTCGGACAAGACCAAAACAAACACTTCGCAGCGTGTGATTGCATTGAAAATGAACTTAGGGAAGGACTCTGCAAATGGAAGGCTTTCAATATCTATAAAAGCATATGTATGTTGGGCTTTCAGTTCTGCCCACAGCCGGTGCGCAAAATCTTTCTGAGCTCCTGAGTGGCACAAGAAAATTTTGGTCCCTCCTAACCCGCGTAACTTCTTGTAGTTAATTCCTGATGAACAATTTGTTCTGAAAACTGCCATTTTTTCAGACTGCTGGTTGTATAGCCGACGAAATGTGGTGTTTACAAAAGTCCATGGCCTAGAGTAAATTGGCATTTTGCTTTCTTAAACTGGAGGTGCAAATGAGGCGTGGAGAATTTTCTGTAATGTAGCTTTATTTTATATAGATTGAAGTTGTGCAGTATTTTATTCTTGAACTTTATTCTCAAATGCGGGAGGGGCAGGCAAAGGCCAAAATGCATTTTAGATTGCATTCGTATTTGATCATGGGACACGCATGTGTCCCTTTCCACTTTCGTCAATTATGGTCGGTAGCAAAAGGAACTCGCCGACTCCCTTTTTTAAAATACTAGCGTCACAGCGTGTCATGTGTCTCAGTTTGTCCCTTGGACAATTTCGGTTAAGACTTGGCCTACCATTCGCGTACTCCTTCCATAATATCAACCACTCATAACGCAAAAGGAAATTGAGTGTATGGATAAAGTGGTGCTAAGGTAACTGCCATTATACGTAGCGTCGCAGGCCCTACAACTCATTGAGAAGATGTGGTCTTTAATGTTGTCAATTTATATCGATAATCAATAAACACATATTTTATGTTTTTTTTTTCATAATTAACATTCTTTATATTTTTAGTTATATAGATTACAATTATACACAAATACCACTTGCTTTTATCTAGACTTATTAAATATATGCAAATATATAACTAGATAATTTTGAAAAAATCTAATTAGGTTATAGTTACTAATGAAGAATATTTTATAGTGTCAACTATACGTTAAAAATTAAATGGGTAAACTTTGAAAATATATAGATTAGGATTTATGACAATATTTAAATTAGTTATTTTAATTATGAATTTGTAATATGAATAAATTGATTGCAATTGAATTGTTACACAAATATTATGGTTTATTGGTTGACATTTAATATAATAATAATAAATGACGTTCATTGTCATCGTTGTCATCATTATTCTTATCATCATTATCACCACCGTCAACATCTTTGCCATCATTATTGTCGTGAATATTTTTTTTTTATTATGTGAATATTGATATTATTATGTTAATTTGTAAATAAATTAAATATTACAATCATCATCATATCTTGATCATGAGGTAAATAAGTTAGGTATTGTTTTTTGAATAATGCAACTCCCGCGGTTGCTACTAGCATACCTATATTATATATATATATATATATATATATATATATATATATATATATATATATATATATATATATATATATATATATATAATATGTAATATATGCCGAGAGGTATATATTATATATATTTATATATTATATAAATATATAGGTGCCTTGTGAACTTCACCTCTCGGCATATTTCACATGTCATGTTTTGATTTATGTTCTATATATATGTAAAATATGCCGAGAGGTGAAATTCACAAGGCACCTATATATTTATATAATCTATAAATATATGTAATATATACCTCTCAGCATATATTACATATATTTATATAATATAGGTATGCTAGTATAGTGTCAAATATATGTTAAAAATTAAATGGGTAAACTTTGGAAATATATAGATTAGGATTTATGACAATATTTATATTAGTTATTTTAATTATGAATTTGTAATATGAATAAATTGATTGCAATTGAATTGTTACAAAAATATTATGGTTTATTGGTTGAGGGTTGAGTATTTTTAACTAGGTCTTCATATCTACTATTCTATACACTACAAGAAACAAGATATTTTTACCACAATTATGCCACAATTTAAGGTAGAATATTTGTAGCATAGTCATAATGAGTTCATTGTTTTGTTTTTGGGTTATGTAGATATTTTATAATTTAATTATATGAAAATAAATTTTGTAGAATTTTGGTTTAAAAAGCAGCTAATAAATTAATTGTATTTTTGTTTAATTTTATTCATACAAAACAGATAATTATTTAGGAAATTGTACCTGTCCACTATAGCTACAAGTAATTATTATGCAATTAATAGTATTCAACTGCAACAACAAATAGTTATTTTCTAATTAATACCACTTAGCTTTAGGCCAATAAAACATATTGCAAATAGGATTTCTATATATCGTTCAGATTTCATTTGAAGATGAGATTGTTCCAAGTTTTAGAGATTGAAAATGCTTCTTATGTTTCCCTAGGTCATAAAAAAGAGAGAAGCATCTCACTGGTCATTTCTTTATTATTTATTTAAAATTTCTAGAGGAATTCCATTTTTAGTGATCATCCTAAGTGATATGGGAAATATATTACCAAATAAAATTTTGTTTATACAACAAGTTTTTTAATTCCATATTCTATTTTCTTAACACAAAAAGCTAGTATAAAGTAAGGTAGTAACTTTCGTACAGAGAGTATTAAATGGTGGTCCTCAAATATGGAAAAAAGACGGTCGATAAAAAAATATGATAAATACGGTCTCACTAATCTTCCTGGGATTACTAAAAACCTTCTAATTAATACTAAAAAATGAAAATCCTTTTCACTGCTGATTGTAAAATCATGGAGGTTTTCATAATTTAAATATTTATGGTATAAAATAATTATAAATAACATTAATTTTTTAGATCCTGCATTTAAATATTTTACCACTGAAAATATATAGTTTTATACGATCGAATGGAAAATACGGAAAATCTTTAAGATTTCACCGTATTTTGTAACTATGGTATAAAGTATTTTTTTTCATTTTACTGCTGTTAATAAAGTTGTATTGCTTTGAAGGTGTCAATAGATTTAGTGATTCATTGGGAATTATTACTGGCAATAGTGTGGGTGGTGATGGTTTCATTGGGTAGTATTACTAGCAGAAAATATAATGCACGATAGGTTGTTCAATCTCAAATGGGTGTAGCTGTAGATTTGCAAATCCTACCTCAGATTCAGTTTCCTTAAAATAAACATTTGTTTTCATTGCACATTAATAAATGATCATTTATGCATGTTTTTTATAGGCTCCAATGTTTCGTAAGATCCTAGTCCCAACAAGGAAAATCCAAATAAACCTCTTGTTTTGTTTTCACTCTCTAGATATGTTTACTGTAAATGTTTTTTTGATATATGATGTATTCATTCTCAGGTGGCAGGATTTAGATCACATGGAAGAGGTGGCTAAAAGGGTCACTCAAGGTGGCCCCTACAAAATTGGCTTTGAAATGAACAGGGATAGGGGCTGCCTCTACATTATAACTAGATAGAAATTGTTCATTACATCTTAGAAATAGGTAATTATGTTATAGTTACCAATGAAGAATATTTTATAGTGTCAACTATGTGTTAAAAATTAAATGGGGTAAACTTTGGAAATATATAAATTAAGATTTATGACAATATTTAAATTAGTTATTTTAATTATGAATTTGTAATATGAATAAATTGATTGCAATTGAATTGTTACAAAAATATAATGGTTTATTGGTTGAGGGTTGAGTATTTTTACTAGGTCCTCATATCTATTATTCTATGAAACAAGGTATTTTTGCCACAATTATTCTACAAAATGCCACAATTTAATGTAATTGTAGAATACTTGTAGCATAGCCACAATGAGTTCATTGTCTTGTTTTTAGGTTATGGAGATATTTTACAATTTAATTATATGAAAATAAAATTTGTAGAAAACCAACATCCAAATAATTTTTGTTAAGAAAATCCACATTAAAAAAACATATAATATTTTATAAATATTATGTAGCATAACCACATTTTTCATAAATTTTAAAATGAAAAAATAAAATTACAATAATTTAGAAATTCCACATTATTTCTCCTGCCAATTGTATATAAACACATAAAATTTCAATTTCTTTTCTTAATTTCAATATTTTTGGTTTAACAAGAAGCTAATAAATTAATTATATTTTTGCTTAATTTCAATCATACGAAAAAGGATAGTTATTTAGGAAATTGTATTTTTTACATCATTAATAAGTCCAATGACACTACAAGTAACAAGTGTAAAATTAATAGTATTCAACTACAACACAAATAATTCTTTTCTAATTAATAACACTTAATTTTAATTGCAAGTAGCATTTATTATGGACAACAAGTATTACCATGATATATGGTTTTTAACACTGATAAATCTTATACATTATTTATGGTATTCATTTTTTTAAAAAAATACCGCTCATTTTTTATGAGCCCAATAAAAAATGAATGAATTCTATATATTGTTTGGATTTCATTTGAAGATAAGATTGTTCCAAGTTTTAGAGATCGAAAATGCTTCTTATGTTAGTGATCATTGTAAGTGATATGTGAAATATATTACCAAATAAAATTCTAGTTATGTAGCAAGTTTTTTAAATCCATATTCTATTTTTTAACACAAAAAGTTACTATAAAGTTGTATTGCTTTGAATAATTTTTTCATTTTATTGCTTTTAATAAAGTTGTATTGCTTTGAAGGTGTCAATATATTTAACGATTCGTTGGGAATTATTACTGGTTGTAGTGTGGGTGATGATGGTTTCATTGGGCAGTATTATTGGTAGAAAATACAAAGAATGATAGGTTGTTCAATCTCTAATGAGTGTAGCTGTAGATCTCCAATGCCTACCTTAGATTCGGTTTCCCTAAAATACACATTTTTTTCACAGCACATTAATAAATTATTAATTACATAGGTTTTTTATAGGCTCCAATGTTTCGTAAGATCCTTGTCCCAACAGGGAAAATCAAAACAAACCTCTTTTTTTGTTTTCACTCTCTAGATATGTTTACTGTAAATGTTTTCTGATATAGGATGTATTCATTCTCACGTGGTAGGATTTAAATCACATGGAAGAGGTGGCTAAAAGGGTCACTTGAGGTGGGCCTCACAAAATTAGCTTTCAAATGAACGGGGATAGGGGTTGCCTCTACATTACACATGCTGCATAGATAGGGTCTGCATCCACATTACACATGTTGCATCTATCCAGATAATACATTTTAAGAACCCTTGTGGAAATTTTAACTGATGTTAAAATTAGGGATTTATAGTGTTTAAGAGGTTGAATTTGTAATTCAATTAATCTATCTTCTGTTCACTACACCCTTCATTATTATTTTTTGATTATTGGTAAAGGAGGGTTAAGGGGACCCTACCACTTACATAGGTGGAGAGAAAGATGAGAAAATGAGGAACATGAAAAACAATCCTCTTCCAGCGGCTCAAAACATTAAAATAAAAATACCTTCAAACAAACAACAACAAACTAAAAACCAACAGTAATCTCAACAATAAGGCCCCTTCCCTTTTGATCTCAGTTGCATCTTAAGGGGGGAGATTGAACCTTTCTTTTTATGATAGAAAACAAGAAAATCCCCTTCCATATTTGGATTTACATTTTCATTGCTTTGGATTGGTATCAAAAATTCAATTTTTCCCACATGGGCCTGGGGTCTAGTTATGGGATCCAAAACATTTTCAACAGCTTGTTGCACTTCCACCTCATCTAGGTCAACCGATTCCTTAGACACTGAATAAGATTCACAATCCAATGTATCATTCACCACTAGGTGACTAGGGTTTGAGCTCTTCCACCAAGAGCTTCTACCTTTAGCATTTTTTCTAACCAAGTGATAATCTGTAGCTAAATGGCCAATAGAAAAGAAAGTATTACATCTAAAGGAAAACCATTCGAAATCCATATTTTAAATCCAAGTTCTATCTTCAACTTAAAGTTCAATAGTGGCAGGGAAGTCCACCAAATATCCATATCAACCAAGATTCTGGAATAAGTGGTGTGCTCAAGATCTTTGGATTTTGGGTCAATAGCTAAGCATTTACCTAAAGTGTTCCCAAAGACAGTTAATCAACTCTCCAACCAAAATTTAAGTGGCAAGTAAGGAAGAAAAATCCACACTAGTATAACATAGAAATTGTTATAAACCGGGTTAAAGAGAGGAAACTAGGGTTTCATCAATAACATATAGCATATGGGTTTCAATTTCTCAAACCTTCCCAAAAATTAAATCCTTATTAAAATCACTTGCAAATGAAACAATGAATAAACCATGTGCACTCGGAAATATGTCAATCCTACCTTCCAAGCAAGGGACCCAATGACTCAAAATTTAGGCATGAAGCGCAGGAAACCCCAGGTAGAAGTTGTTAAAATGACAAATCAGACCATTCCTCTTGAATGTAGCTTTAGATTGAACCACCTTTTCCCCAAAACTCACATAAGGGATTGATTTAGCATGAACCATAGGATTATTACATCTATAAACCGATAAACCAAAATTCCTATTACCATCCCCTTGAACTGGATCATTGAAAGACAACTAAGTAGGGGTTTTGTGATTCAACAGATTTGGCTGGGACTTAGACTTCCTAGGTAATAACTCATACACATCTTAGCTACCACAAACCGGTGCACCTGAGACTCGAACAGGTGCTCTTAGATCTGAAACATTATGCTCTGGATACACTTGAGACAAAGCTCCATCCCCCAAAATTCCCTCAGAGTTTTGGGTAGAAAAAGTAACAGAGTCAATATAGTTGGATGCCTTAGTCATATCTACAAACCCCCCCCAAAACAACAGTAGAGAAAATGGACTAAGGATTGGCGCCACTAACCCCAAGAGATACTACCCTCTCTGAACCTTTCCTCACACCATAAGCCAAAGATTCAGGAGCATGAAAATATGTAACAACAAAATCCTTAGCCCCCACAATAGGGGAATTATCTCCCAAGGAGCATCTAAAAATATTTTTCTGAGCATCATTAACAGCCACACCATTTGCAAACAAGGATGGGCTCCCTAACACTTCCCCACCTCCCCTAAAGCCACCGCTGCGACCACGACCAAAGCCATAGTGATTATGGTTGGGGCGAGTCAGAGCGTCAGGAGACATTTTTCTATGCTTAAGGAGAGTATGAAGTAAAATTTTCATTCTACACCCTTCATTATGATTTCCAATAAGACTTGATATTTTATTTATCTTAATCTTAACCTTATGTCTCCTCATGAATATATATTATTCGTCCCAATAAAGTCTCCACCAGATGTTCAAATCTCTCTGGTATCTTTATCATATGATCATGAAACCTTACCTCATCTTCTTCTTGACTGCACTCTAACCCAAGGATTTCACCTAAGCACATATTATGTAACACTAAGGCTACTGCGAAACTTTCATCTTTACCACGGTTAACCAACCATTTTAACTTCTTATTTCATTGATAGAGGAAGAAAATCACACATGTGATCACCAAAACAATAATCATGAGAAACCAAATTATCCCTAGTACTTAGGACAAGATAAACACCTTAAAAAGCACCATAATGAAGCCTTGGTGAAAAGGAGCCACTACCTTCTCAACTTGAAAATCCTTAACAAAAGAACTAAAAGACTGATATAATAATAATACATTCATAACATCTTTAAAATTTACTTCATTAGTTACAAATCCATAAATAGGTTTACCACATTAGTGTAGTTTGTATGTTTCAATATACATAATTTTTGATTTCATAGAACAGTTACAGTCATGATAGGTGTTTCATTCACAATAATTCCCAAATGTATTAATTTTACAGCCATCTATCTAAAATAAAATAATACTCTAAGTATCGTGAGTACAATATATCACATTTGTAACATGAAAATAATTTCCACATTTTCTAGATAGTAATTCAAATGTTGAATTTATATGAATAAGAGAAATAGTATCAATGAAGCACTTTACCTCCAACAAATATCCTTTAGGTTCCTTGCACACCTCCCACAACATGAGAGTGGCCCTACCCTTCATGAGAAAGAAAATACAATAAAAAATTTAATAGAAAGAACCATGTGTAAACAATCACTTAAAAAAAAGGTTTACCTATGAATAGGGATGGAATAAAACATTCCTAAAATGTTAATAATGATTAATGTGTTTTTTTAAAAGACTTAGGATAATTTAGCTACACGTTCCTAAAGTATGTATGTATGAACAAGGGAAAGATATTTCATACACAAACCATACATGAGGAGAAGATATTGGTAGCCTTATAGTCAACCTTTATATCCCTAGTACTTGTCATATATGAAAACTGCATTAGGTAATCTTTAACCTATCTATTCATCTCAATCCATAGCTCATATACACATGTATCTAAGTACTCTCATTCATAACTCACATAGGATATCTCTATTTGTCACTCTCGTAAAATGATCAAAAATCACCAAAAAGTTAGGGATATGATGCAATTATTTATCAACTCTTCTGAGTGTCCCATACCACTTACAAACATTTCCCTTATAAGGATGCTTTAACTCAAATTCTCTTGAATCAACATATGTGAAATATATAATCGCATAGATAATATTATATTGCATAATTAAGTTTTGTGTGTTTAAGTTTGATTTCCATTCTATCATCAAATTGACATATTAGTTTCACTATGCTATGTTCAAGTGTTTATTTATTTGATTTATGTGCTACCAAGTTAAGCAACTAGTTTCCAAAAGAATTTTTTTCCTTATGTTTATGTAATAGTTTGAAACAATATTAAAATTAATATATTAGTTCATTTAACCGAGATAATGATCCAACAAATAATACTACTCATAACCATCCCATCATGAATACGAGTTTCATGATTACAAGGACTCATGATGTAATGCCCACTTCCCTTCGACACCATTTTGTTTTGTTGTTTTCGAGACTGATTACTTCACTTATGGATTATTATGGCTTCTTGATTTAGCATGCTAGTAGATATCATAGACATTGGACTGTTATTGATTTGATCTTTATATGATGCATATGGTTTATTGGTGGACATTTGATGACGAAATTTGTATACTTTTGACAGGGTTATTTATCTTAATTCTGAAATGTGATATATTTAATCATATTGAGTAGAACTTGATAATTTGACTAATGTGATGATCGTTTTGATATAAATGAAATGTGGAATAGAAATGTGCTAGAAAGTGTAAGTGATATCGTACTTGCCTAGATGATAGTAAATCATGTGTCGTTTATTTTAGATTATATTGTATATTTGGCATGAATGTTTTAATACGGCAAACAGGCCGAAGGAGGTATTTTCTGTTCTATAGGTATATTATATTCACAACAATATTGGGGAGTGGAGACCAACCACATCGTAATTCGAGAAGAATCCAGCTAAGGTCACCATGGCAACAAGTTATTGTGTGTGTGTTATAATTATCTGGTAAAGGGAAAATTGTGACCTAGGGATCATGTGTTGTTTTGTTTTAATTTTTCCCTTTTAGTATGTTAGTATGTGTTGCTCTTAGTAAGTGAAATTTTACTTGTGTTATTATTCATATTCTTTGGATTGGAGTTTACCCCTTTGTTAGCCATGGGTTGTAGTGGGTTAATTAAGTTAATTTGAAATTTTCCTAAACTAATTAAAAGATGTGACCTAAGAGAGTTCATTTATTAGGATTTGATTTACTTGGGTTTTGGTGTGGATTGATGTGTGTTTGAGTTTGTGTGTAGCACACTCTACCCCACATGGGAAACTCGAATTTGGCCTTGGAGGCCAAATTTCAAAGCTTGTGGGACAAGTCAAACTTGTCCCACACCTCTTAAAACCCCATGCCAACCCTACCTATGGGTTGGAAGGCCAAATTTAGGGTCTTTTAGGTGTTTTGAGGGATAAAAAGGGTAAAATATTAATTGCACTTTCTTTCAAATTTAATTTTGTCCTTTGGGTGGGAGTAGGCTTAGTTGGAGTGTGTAAGGTGCTTGCCTTTCTTTCAACCACTCATTAATGGTGCATTGGAATATGAGGTTGACCAAATGATGTGGAGTGGAGGGAAAAGGAGGTGGCATCCTACTTGGAGCCACATCATTCCTCCCTCTCTTTTCTTTATTTATTTGATCCTCTTGTTTGTTTTGGGGGTTGGAAGTTTCATATTTAGTCTTGTGTATTTTGGAGAGGAGAGGAATTGGAAGGAGTTTGTGGATTTTTGGAGCTTGTTGATACTTGTGGGAATTTTGTGGGAGCTTGTGGATTCTTGCTTGATCTTTGGAGGGATTTGATACTACTTACTTGGAGCAAGCTCTACTATGGAAAGGTAGGATCTTCACCTTAGTTTGCATTATGTTTCCTTTTTGTTATGTGAATGTATATTTATGTTGTGTTGGATGTTGTTGTTTGAAATGTTTGTTGGGAATGGGTAGAATGCCTAAGTTGGGAGTGGGAGGAGACTATGGGGAGTTTATTTGAGGGAGGCATAAGAGATCATGTTCTTGAGGAGGGAGTTTGGGTTGGGTGCCCACCTTTGTAAGGGAAATGCTTGCATTTTCTTCTTGTTTTACTTTGAGGGAGCCCTAAGAGTTGAGGAGGAGGCATAAGAGTGAAAGGAGGGATAAGGGGGTACTTGAGGGAGGCATAAGAGTTGTTAGGGGTATTGTGTTTTGCATTGGAGGCTTTTAGGTGGCACCCATTCCCATTTGGGAGGCATAAGTGGCCTTACCATATGCCTTACTCTTGTGGCTTTCTTGGTAAGCCTTGTGACTTGTTGTTGTGATTGTTTTCCCTCTTGTTGTGTTGTAGGTCTTGTTTTGAAAGCATTATGGAATGAATGTGAAATTTTATGTTGAGTTTGTGTGGAAGCTACTAGCTGTCATGAGTTAGATTTTTCTCCCATTATGATGTGGTTGGGGCTCGGGGGGCCAATGGAGAGAATTACTTCTCTTCTCCATTGGGCATTTTTGTTGGGAGGAGAGCGTTACCTCCCCCCTTACTTTGTCTGTGAATCAAACAAATTATGGAGGATCCACCTTGTTGATATTTGGAGCATTGGAACCTTGTTGATGACAATGTGAAACCACCATGTATTTTTACCCACCTTGAGTGGAGGAAAAGTGTAATATTGCTTTGCATTTTAGCTTCCATTATTGTAATTTTGTTCCCACATTAAGTGAAAAAGGTTGTAACAAGATGTTGAAGGAAAGTTGTATTGACCTTCATTAGTAAGAGTTGTAATGTGGAAAAGTGGATTATTAATGTAGTTTCTCTTCTTGTATTGTTGGATAGAAAGATTTAATTTTTTTTTTTAATTAGCTCCTTTAACTATGGCAATGGAACCTCATATGAGGATGCTCTGATTTTGTTGACATGTTAGTAGTTCTTGCTTTAAAATTTAATGGAAATCCATTGTAAAACTCTTTTGTGAAAATTGTTGAAGGAAATTTATAATCAATATATATATTGAGATTTCATGCAATGTTTACTTAAAAGAGATGTGGATGGAAAGGTTGGAATTTAAAGTTTTTAAACTTAGTATAGCTTTGCAACATGCCAATGAAACTAATTTAGGCTCTAGCTCTATTATGTTTTTCTTCATTTTAAGATAACCATTGTAAAACTAATTGCAAATTAGTAATAAAAGAAATGAAATCAAACCCACTTACTAAATTGCATATCAATGCCATAATACTATTGATGTAGAAAGGAATTTTATATGTAACAATCTCTAACTTAGCAAGTCCATTAACCACATGTCCTTACATGTTGTAAGCTAGGAAACTAATATTTTAAATATTACATTCATATTACTAGTAATACTACAATTTATGAAATTATCACTATCAAGTTATGTTAATACCAATATGCTATTGATGTCCTTTTTATATTAACAAAGTGTATAATAATTTGACACTGCAGCCAAGAAATCATGTACTAATTACATATGCAACGGTGAACATACACATGTATAGGTAATATGTTGTGAAACCGAACCATGCCTCTACCCTGAAACGTTCACATTAATTGCCAAGCAAACTGTGCTCCATGAATTTTCTGATATGAAACAGATCCGCCTCTTTGAGATCTCTTCACCACCGAGCTTCACGGTAGAAATCAGGCGAGGTCTCATGTAGAGAATCATGTAATAAATTTCTTTTGGTCTCCGGGTAATACTCTCACTATCCCTTAATCATTTGATCGGAAAAGAAATAATAATATCCTGGAAGGCAAATCCCGAATTTTTTTTTTGGATGCATTCGATACTGAGCAGATAACAACATAGTTGGACAGCCTGCTGGTTTTAATGCGCTCAAACAAAAGAAAATGCCTGTCCCTCTGACCGATTTCTCCTCTCACCACCATTTACCTCTGTCCTCACGTCTAGGGACATTATAATAAATAAAACCAGTCTAACCCTGCCTGAATATGGAATATCACCTGTAGCACTTCGTTTATAATCCACTGAGATAACGTGCTGCACTCGGACAGGGACTTCCTTGTGGTAGAGGTAACTACGGACTGTAGACTATTCTTTCCTGTAGAACTTCCATCACTAACCACCATCCATTCCACGCGGCCTCAGGGCAGAATATTGCAAGACAATATCAGGATAGGTTTTAGACCCCGCAACAGGAACACCACTTATCTGATTTGCAAATATGTGCAAGTTATTGAATGAAATCAATGCAAATAATCTCATCGAGTTGGTCAACACGCCTGTTCCCAGTGGTAGCATTCATCTTAAATCATGTCATTAAATTTCACGTGGCTTCAAACACACATCATTTAGCATGTCCCTGTACGCATAGCAACCTTAGGTCAACTTGGGGATGGTCCTGGCAATTTATGCGCTATGTCAATGCTGTGGCTGGGTGGTCTTAAACCACCATATTGAATTCATGCGGCCATGTGACAGATCTCAAAACAGTCATTGACACGATTGGTGGGGAGTGCATGGTGTTAAGCTGCGCAAGATCTACGTTTATCTAAATAGTCTTGACGCTACCCTAGCAGGAGTTGTTTGA
The DNA here is from genome assembly GCA_019776745.2 of Taxus chinensis. NCBI lineage: Eukaryota > Viridiplantae > Streptophyta > Pinopsida > Cupressales > Taxaceae > Taxus > Taxus chinensis. Next base: position 491,015,740 of record CM034155.1, on the reverse strand, counting down.
GCACGCATTGTTTGAGTAGTGTCATAATGGTTTGCCAGGTGTTTGTTGAGAACCACCCACCGCCCCCAACCATAATCATTTTTCAAGTGTATTTTTGGAAATTTGAATGTACTTTACAAGTTAAAGAAAACACGGATTTCCTGATAGTTAGGTTCCAGTTTATCATTGTATTAAATATTATGGTTATATCAATAGCATGGTATGGCATATAACATAGTTTTTACATGTAATTATATCAGTCCCTAGATCTTAATCTATTCTTATTATGTATATCCTTAACATATCAGAGTCATACAATTCGTAATAAAGTAAATTAGGGTCAAAAGTCCTCTATATCTTAATGTATAATTATTCCTATCATATATCCCATTATGTAAATTAAATTTTGACTATAATCGTAATATGAATCGGATAATAAAAAGCCCAACCTTCTCCAACTAAAATTTGATGTGGTTATCTTGTAGTCGATTTCATAATAAAATTATATGCATACTCTATAGGTTAATATCTAACAATACTTGTTGCTATGACATCCTATCTAGACATTAGATTAATTAACTTTAGAAAGATGACCCTTCTCAACTTTAGCGAAACGTTGAACGAGATAAATTTAAATGTCGTTAACCTTGAAGCATTATCGTGACTAGTGTAGTCTTCAAGCCTGTATGCGGACACATCCCTGAAAATTTTTTTTTTCTCGTATTGTTTAGGGTTAAATGTTCATGGAAGCAAGTTTCTTCGTCATCGTTGTCGTGAGCATTCGTTTTCTTGCAGCGTGTCACATTTTTGGTATCAGAGCCAGGGGGTTCGAAGCTTGGACCCTTGGGCACGCATAGAAAATGTGAAAACAAGAACATTTTAACTTAATGCAGAGCTGACATCTTGTTTTTTTAATATATAAAACCACAATGTTGGCAATTATAGGAAACAACAAATTTAGAAAACTGGCACAAGACCTAGAATAATCAACTAATTCTCGCCTTGATCTATGCAGGAGGCGCAGATTAGGCGAGGGGGTCTCTTCATATAGACCTAGACATACCACCGCCGGAGAAGGCTGTAGCAGCCATTCTACCTTAGATTTTGCAGACACTCCAGGATGTCAATGCCGCTATACACAGAGAACCCTAGGGAGGACGACTTGCTAGACATAGTTTTGGAGCCATCAGTAGATGCCCAGGCATCCCCTCGACACAGCGAGGAGCACAGGGTAGAGAACTTCCGTGCAGAGTCGGCTAGGGTAGAGTCGCCACAGAGAGGACATGGGGACTGGATCTCAGGACATTAGGGACAAGTGTCGGAGCCCTAAACAGAGGGAGGAGAATTCAAATAGACCTAGGATTTGTCATACATCAGCTGCAGACCATATTAGGGAGATCCTGAAGGCTACGAACCATCTCACTATTTGGGTGATTCAGGTAGATTTTCAGGTAGAGCCCTGGTTGGTTAGCTTGAGCGGATGCTTCAAGCTCTGCCCTTATACTAGCAACATGAAAGCTTGTGTTGCAATCCATCTTTTGAAGGATGGAGTAGGAGTCTGGTGGAGGACAGAGGAGCAGAAGATCCATGTTGACTCAGAGACGATTACCTGGGAGCTGTTTGAGGAGCATGTCAGGAGTAGGTATTTACCCAGGAGATTTATACAGTAGTGCATAGAAGAGTTTCATGACCTCCGTCAGGCATCGATGATAGTAGCTGAGTATGAGAGTTGATTTCCGGACCTACTTCAGTACGTCGACTATATGCAGGATGAGCAGGTATGGATGAGCAGGTATGGATTCACATGTTCATCCGGGGCCTAAACTTGGATTTAGGTGGCGCAGTGCACATTCACTGCCCACAGACATTAGTAGAGGACATGGAGAAGGCCTACATTGCAAAGGAGACATGGGGAAAGATGCAGCAGGCTAGAGACAAAGTTCAGAGCCGTATCTAGTAGATGCAGGATAACAGGTCAATGGGGTCAGATCCTCCTCCTCGGGGTGGACAGAATTCAGGGCAAGTTTCATTCAGGCCACCACAGCAGTAGTAGCAGCAGCAGACCCACCCACCTTACCAACCCTCCTCAGAGATTTGATGCACAGAGAGGACATAGTATAGGGCCTCCTCCTAGGGGTCCCATCAGGACACAGGGTGCACTGAGAGCTCAGTCAGCAGGAGCTTGTCAGCAGAGACCTTAGTAGTCTACAGCCAGATCATCAAGATTTGTATCTCAGTCATCTAGAGTACCAGCTAGAGTTGTTTCCCACTGGATGGGGGATCCAAGCAGCTGTTATGGTTGTGGTGTTGTGGGACATCATTGGAGAGACTTCCCACAAAAACCCTAACAAGGGTAAGACGCAGAGCTCAGAGCCTACTATTGGAGATATGGCGCGGAGTCATCGGATTTACGCAGCGGTTGAGGATCACCAGGCTGAGCATCAGAGTACTATGATTGAGATGACAGGTAGTGTTGGTGGTATTTCCACCTCTATATTATCTGATTCTGGTTCTTCTGATTCTTTTATTGCACCATCCTTAGTAGAGCATTGTAGGCTGGTGGGTGGCAGTTAGGCAGGGCTATAGTTGGGACGTTGAGATGGCTTCTAGAGCCAAAATTTCTGTAGACTCCTTAGTTAAGGAGTGTGTAGTGGATTTAGGACCCTTCACCACTACTTATGATCTTCGGATCCTTCCATTAGGATCTTATGGCGTCATTTTAGGAATGGATTGGTTGTCCACTTCAGAGAGCTAGAATGGATTGTTACCATAAGACTATTGCTTGCATAGATGATCTTGGAGTAGAGTTAGTGATATCAGGAGTTAGGAGGCTTGTCTCCATTCACACCATCTCCGTTATGTACCTTAAGCGAGTGTGTGCACGACGGGGTTATCAGTTATTTGCTATTATGGTCAGTGACAGATCAGAGGATGAGTCAAGAGGACCTTCCCTCGATGATCATCCCACCTTATCAGATTTTTCTCGATGTGTTCCTAGGGGAGATACCAGGGATTACCTCCCCCACGTGAGATCAACTTCCATATAGATCTAGTTTTGAGCGCAGAGCCTATCTCACGAGCACCCTATCGGATGACTACTCCTGAGTCATGTGAGCTTAAGTTACAGCTTGAGGGCCTTATGAAGAAATGCCTCATCCGTCCTAATGTATCCCCTTGGGGTGCACTAATGATCTTCATGAAAGAAGAAGGATGGATCTCTTCGGCTGTGTATCGACTACCGTCAACTGAATAAAGTAACGATCAAAAATCGTTTACCCCCTTCCAAGCATTGATGATTTATTTGATCAGATGAAGGGGGATTCAGTTTACTCTAAGATAGATCTTAAGTCAGGGTACCATCAACAGAGGATTGTGGAGACAGATATTCACAAGATAGCATTTCATACGAGATATGGCCACTAAGAGTTCACAGTGGTACCTTTCAGTTTAATGAATGCCCCCGCAGTGTTTATGAGTTTGATAAATGGGGTATTCAGGACATTCCTTGATCACTTCATTCTAATCTTCCTTGATGACATTCTGATTTACTTACGCACACGTGAGGAGCACGAGGAGAACCTTCGCCAGGGTTCTTCAGTGTCTTCGCGAGCAACACCTTTACGAGAACTTGGAGAAGTGTGCGTTCTTTTAGCCTGAGGTGGCAGTATTTGGGCCACATCATTTCAGGGGAAGGTATCGTAATCGATCCTTCCAAAATTCGAGCCATCATGGATTGGCCAGACACCCACTAGTGTGACCGAGGTGCATAGCTTCATGGGTCTAGCAGGGTACTACAGGAGGTTTGTTTAGGACTTTTCTCAGATTGCACACCCTATCACTTCTCTTCAGCAGAAAAGGAAGACGTTTTTATGGTCAGATAGATTTGAGTAGGCTTTCAGTACACTGAAGGAGTGCCTCATGAGAGCACCTATTCTTGTAGTGCCAGATCCTCAGGGTGAGTTCTACGTTTGCACAGATGCTTCCTTGGCAGGACTTGGAGGTGTGTTAATGCAGGAGGGTAGGGTAGTTGCCTTTGAGTCTCACAAACTCAAAGATTATGAGCTCAATTATCTGACCCATGACCTTGAGCTTGTAGCAGTGGTACATGCCTTAGTGCGGTGGAGACATTTTCTTCTTGGCTGGAGATTTACACTCAGGACCGATCACTTGAGTCTTCGCCACCTCTTCACGCAGCCCAATCTCAACGCTCGTCAGCGGCGTTGGATGGAATTACTCTGTGAGTATGACATGGAGATAGAGCATGTGAAAGGGAAGGAGAATGTGGTTGCAGATGCCTTGAGTAGGTAGAGACATGTGGCTATGGCCACCTCAGTGGGCACAGATTTGCGGAGTAGGATCTTGCAGCAGCTTCCTCAGGATAGTTTCTACCTTGCAGCCAGAGCAGAGATTGAGTCTCAGAGACCCCTTGAGGGGAGATTTGATGGATTTTCATTAGAGGCAGATGGTCTTCTCAGACACAGAGGTTGGATATATGTTCCTAGAGATGGAGGCTTGAGACATGACATTTTGACAGAGGCTCATCGTGCACCTTATTCAGCCCATCCCGGGGTGAAGAAGATGCACGCCACCTTGAGACAGTTGTATTTTTGGAGAGGACTTCAGAGAGACGTGGCTTCATTCGTGTCACGCTGTTTAGAGTGCCAGAGGGTGAAGGCCGAGCATCAGCATCCAGCTGGCCTTCTCTATCCTCATGCCATACCGGAGTGGAAGTGGGACACCATTTCCATGGACTTCATCGTTGGATTACCTACGTCGAGATACCATCACGACGCCATCATGGTCACGGTGGATAAATTGACGAAGGTAGCTCATTTTTCTCCAGTGAAGACCACCTATACAGCAAGTGCTGTGGCACGAGTATACCTTGATGAGATTGTCAGATTACATGGGATTCCGCAGAAGATCATTTGCAACCGCGACCCTTTATACACCTCCCATTTCTGGACCACCATGCAGTATGCCCTCGGGACGAGGATTAATTTCAGCACAGCTTATCACCCTGAGACAGATGGATAGACAGAGAGGGTGAATCAGATTTTGGAGGATATGCTCAGGATGTACGTGATGGATCATCAGTCGAGATGGGAGGAGTATCTGTATTTGGTGGAGTTTTCCTACAATAATAGTTTCCAGAGTTCTATAGGCATGGCTCCTTTTCAGGCTTTATATGGTAGAGAGTGCAGGACACCTCTTAGTTGGGATAGGATTGAGGACAGGGTTTCCCTTGGGCCAGCATTATTACAGGACATGGAGCAGCAGGTTACCTTGATCAGACAGAGATTACAGGAGGCGCAGGATAGACAGAAGAAGTATGCAGACCAGCATAGGACAGATCACAGTTTTGAGGTAGGCACGAAGGTGTTTCTTCGTGTCAGACCGCATAAGATCCCTATTCGTTATAGAAAAGGTTCTAAGCTTCCTCCTAGGTTTGTGGGTCCCTTTGAGATCTTGGAGCGCCTCGGTCCCTTGGCCTATCGTCTAGCATTGCCACCTAGCTTATCGCGCGTCCATGATGTGTTTCACGTTTCTGTGCTTAGGAGATATATTTCTGATCCTTCTCATGTGCTAGATTGGACCGCATTGCAGGTGCAGGATCAGGGGCAGGTGATGGTGGAGCCCGTCTGCATTATAGATCGCAGGACCCTGGGCCTTCGCGGCAGAGAGATTGATCAGGTTCGGGTCCAATGGGATAGGTATGATGAGACTGCAGCTACTTGGGAGGATGCTACTTTGCTACGAGGACAGTTTCCACACCTTTTCCAGTGACTTCCAGGAGGAAGTCGAGTCTAAGGGGAGGGGGATGTAGTGCCCACTTCCCTTCGACCTCATTTTGTTTTGTTGCTTTCGAGACTGATTACTTCACTATGGATTTATCATGGCTTCTTGATTTTAGCACGCTAGTAGATATCATAGACATTGGACTGTTATTGATTTGATCTTTATATGATGCATATGGTTTACTGGTGGACATTTGATGACGATATTTGTATACTTTTGACAGGGTTATTTATCTTAATTATGACATGTGATATATTTAATCATATTGAGTAGAACTTGATAATTTGACTAATGTGATGATCGTTTTGACATAAATGAAATGTGGAATAGAAATGTGCTAGAAAGTGTAAGTGATATCATACTTGCATAGATGATAGTAAATCATGTGTCGTTTATTTTAGATTATATTGTATATTTGGCATGAATGTTTTAATGCGGCCAACAGGCCGAAGGAGGTATTTTCTGTTCTGGCAGGTATATTATATTCACAACAATATTGGGGAGTGGAGACCAACCACATCGGAATTCGAGAAGAATCCAGCTAAGGTCACCATGGCAACAAGTAATTGTGTGTGTGTTAGAATTATCTGGTAAAGGGAAAATTGTGACCTAGGGATCATGTGTTGTTTTGTTTTAATTTTTCCCTTTTATTATGTTAGTATGTGTTGCTCTTAGTAAGTGAAATTTTACTTGTGTTATTATTCATATTCTTTGGATTGGAGTTTACCCCTTTGTTAGCCATGGGTTGTAGTGGGTTAATTAAGTTAATTTGAAATTGTCCTAAACTAATTAAAAGATGTGACCTAAGAGAGTTCATTTATTAGGATTTGATTTACTTGGGATTTTTGTGTGGATTGATGTGTGTTTGAGTTTGAGTGTAGCACACTCTACCCCACATGGGAAACTCGAATTTGGCCTTGGAGGCCAAATTTCAAAGCTTGTGGGACAAGTCAAACTTGTCCCACACCTCTTAAAACCCCATGCCAACCCTACCTATGGGTTGGAAGGCCAAATTTAGGGTCTTTTAGGTGTTTTGGGGGGATAAAAGGGTAACAATATTAATTGCACTTTCTTTCAAAATTTAATTTTGTCCTTTGGGGGAGTGGGCTTAGTTGGAGTGTGTAAGGTGCTTTCCTTTCTTTCAACCACTTATTAATGGTGCATTGGAATATGAAGTTGACCAAATGATGTGGAGTGGAGGGAAAAGGAGGTGGCATCCTACTTGGAGCCACATCATCCCTCCCTCTCTTTTCTCTATTTATTTGATCCTCTTGTTTGTTTTGGGGGTTGGGAAGTTTCATTTTTAGGCTCGTGTATTTTGGAGAGGAGAGGAAATGGGAAGGAGTTTGTGGATTTTTGGAGCTTGTTGATACTTGTGGGAATTTTTTGGAGCTTGTGGATGCTTGCTTGATCTTTGGTGGGATTTGAGACTTCTTACTTGGAGCAAGCTCTACCATGGAAAGGTAGGAGCTTCACCTTTGTTTGCATTATGTTTCCCTTTTGTTATGTGAATGTATATTTATGTTGTGTTGGATGTTGTTGTTTGAAATGCTTGTTGGGAATGGGTAGAATGCCTAAGTTGGGAGTGAGAGGAGACTATGGGGAGTTTAATTGAGGGAGGCATAAGAGATCATGTTCTTGAGGAGGGAGTTTGGGTTGGGTGCCCACCTTGTAAGAGAAATGCTTGCATTTTCTTCTTGTTTTACTTTGAGGGAGCCATAAGAGTTGAGGGAGGCATAAGAGTGAAAGGAGGGATAAGGGGTACTTGAGGGAGGCATAAGAGTTGTTAGGGGTATTGTGTTTTGCATTGGAGGCTTTTAGGTGGCACCCATTCCCATTGGGAGGCATAAGTGGCCTCCCCATATGTCTTACTCTTATGGCTTTCTTGATAAGCCTTGTGACTTGTTGTTGTGATTGTTTTCCCTCTTGTTGTGTTGTTTGTTTTGTTTGAAAGGATTATGGAATGAATGTGAAATTTTATGTTGAGTTTTGTGGAAGCTAGTAGTTGCCATGAGTTAGATTTTTCTCCCATTGTGATGTGGTTGGGGCTCGGGGGCCAATGGAGAGGATGGCTTCTCTTCTCCATTGGGTATTTTGGTTGGGAGGAGAGCGTTGCCTCTCCCCTTATTTTGTTGTGAATCAAGCAAACTATGGAGGAGCCACCTTGTTGATATTTGGAGCATTGGAACCTTGTTGATGACAATGTGAAACCACCATGTATTTTACCCACCTTGAGTGGAGGAAAAATGTAATATTGATTTGTATTTTAGCTTCCATCATTGTAAATTTTGGTCCCACATTAAGTGGAAAGTGTTGTAACAAGATTTTGAAAGAAAGTTGTTTTGATCTTCTTTAGTAAGAGGTGTATTGGAAAAGTGGAATATTAATGTATTTTCTCTTCTTGTATTGTTGATGGAAAGATGTAAGTTTTTTTTTAAATTAGCCCTCAATATGCCAATGAAATCATTTAAGCTCTAGCTCAATTATGTTTTTCTTCATTTATGAATCCATTGTAAAACTATTGGCAAATTGTAGAAGGAAATGAAATCAACCTATTTTGAAATCCCATGCAATGTTTATTAAATTGTGTGGAAGGAAATTTTAATGCAAAGACTTTAAAATTAGTAAGTTTATCACCCAAAAACTCCTTAATGCTCAACAAGTATACTAATATTTTAAATAACATTTCATATTAAAGTAGTAATAAAAGTAATGGGTTTACTATTACTAAATCATATTAATACCATTATACTATTGATGTTTCTTTTATATTAACAAAGGATATTAATCTGAACCGCAGCCGAACAAATTGTGCTAGTATACTCATAAAACCTTACATTCATACCATATAAAAAAATTAAAATAATTTAGATGATGATACATCTCTCTATAACCACCATGTAGTAAGATTATAATAAAATACACGCAGCATGATCATGTATTTGCAAAGCAACGGTGCTCCATGAGTATTCTGTTGTGAAACGGAACCGCCTCTGCCCTGAAACGTTCACATTATTACCAGGAAGACTGTGCTTCATGAATGTTCTGATATGAAACAGATCCACCTCTGTGAGTCTCTCCCACCGAGCTCCACCTTAGAAACTGGTAAGATCTCTGTCTGCCCCATAACACTCTCACTGTCCCTTAATCGATTTGATATATATATACGTCTTGAAGGTAAATCCCGAGTTTTGGATGCATTCGATACTGATCAGATAACAACATAGTTGGACAGACTTGCTGGTTTTAACGCCCTCTCTGAAAACCCTTAATCGATTTTGATATGAACATTTATCCCTTGCCTTTGCATACGTTATAATAAATAAAATTAGTCTAAAACTGACTGAATTTGGAATATAATTAGCACTTTGTCTTTGGCTGAGATTCGTGCTGCCCTGGATGACTTCCTGTGGTAGAGAACTCAGACTGTAGACATTATTTGAGAACTTCCAGCAGAGATGTTCACGAGTTCTCAGTTAGAATATTGCAAGACAATATCAGGATGCTTTTAACCCTGCAAAGAAATGCCACTTATCTGATCAAATATGTGCAAATAATTAAACAAATCAATCCAATTAATCTCATCGATTGGGAAGGATAATAGCAGGATGCATTAACAAAAATACGTGATGGAGTTTCAGGAGGCCACAAACAAAATCAATGATCTTCCCTGCAAGCAAACAACCTTAGCTCCATGTTGTACGCATACCCCGCCAATTGTGGATGGGTCGACTTGCCTTGTCAATGTTGGCTGGGTGGTTATAGAATTTGAATTACCAATGTGTTTCCAAGTTAGTCGTTGACACATGGGTGGGGAGTGCATGGATTTGAGAATCCTTTTTGCAGTGAGTGAATGACAGATGCGACCCGGCTGGTTCGGCACGCAAGGGGAGGGGAACTTATTGCTATGGCAGGTGGCCATTATAGCCACGCACCTCCACCGTATTTTCAAAACTAAATTTGAATGCCTTCCCACCAATAAAACTCATGTTCCTTTTGTCACATTTCAAATTTATGTCTAAGCGTATAGATTTACTCAATGTAATTTTTGGTTATATTTATATATCACTTAAAATTTGGAAATTCTAATTCGTTCTTTTTTTACTAAATTAAAAGGAATAGATAAAGATGAGTACCTAAATTTCTCTCTCCTTAATATTCGTTTGTAGAATTGTGATCATGAGTCCTTGGATAATAACTGGCTCATGATGTTGAGCTTTGGCAACAATGCTAGTGCCAAGAGGAACTTTAGGGAGGCTCTTAGTGACCTAGCTAGATTATTTTTCCAGCGTCCAGTCCTTGACACAATAGCAAAGAGACCCGATTCAAATATACAACAATTATAAATTTTTTCTCTTAAATCTTGATCCTCTTACAAAAAAAATTTGTCGCATTTTCGGGTTGAATGTTTGTGGGAGCAAGTTCTTGGCGTGTCGTCGTCGTTTTTTTTTGTTGTCATTTTCACGGCACTACACATGAACTTGTTTCTGCACATTTTCACGTCATTTCAAACTATGATTAGAAATTAAGCAATAGAAATTATCCTATTCTTCCCATATCAATTAGAAGAATCATTATTCAAAGATTCTAAATCCCAGTTTTCTTCATTCATTTCCATCCATTGATATATACATTATTATGTCCAAAAGGGTTCATTATTTCATCATCCAAAACATTATATCGTTCATATAAAATAATAATTAGATTTTTCCCCCACATGATCTAGAAAACTTTCAATTATCCAAATCATAGATAAAGTATATTATTCAGTTTTTCATGGATATTATATTCAACCAAATATGGTATATGAATCATATTATATAATTTTCCAATCCCCACGAAGACATACTTAAGATTTACTATAAATTTATCTAATCATAACATTCAAGTTGATTAATGTGTATCATATTTCTAGATCTCGTTCATTGGATTAAGGTTGTAATATCATTTTTGTGAGGTATAATGGTTTCATGTGTTGTTAACTAGATTTCAATAGTTAATTAATTCTATTAGTTTATAATGAGTGCTCCCATATCCTCTTTTCTCTAAAATTTATTTGTTTTCCTTTAAAATTTCCTTCTAAATTCACATTTAGATTGTGTTTTCCATTTAACCACTTATCTTGTTCCAAGATGTCATATCATTATGAAATCTTGAACATTATGGTAAAAAGTACACACTCACTTCACATAATTTAAAACAAGTTTATACAAAAATCCACCTTAGTTGTTTGACAAATTTTCATTTAATTATGTAACTCTTAAAGTCATCGCAAGAAAATCAATATCTATTAACCACGAGTTTATTATGATCCCTATATTTGATAATACTAATTATAAGGTTTAGAAATATATTAATGAACATAATTCCAATCATTATATTTTCTTACATATGAGTAAAAAGGTACTATTTTTACAGCCAAAAGCTTTCCTAAGAATAATTGGTTTTTAACATCCTTATAAGGGTTGTCAACATTTATGGTTTAATCATATTTCATATAAGGATATTTTGGAATTAAAATTCTCTTTATAAGTCATTGTGTTAATCTCATACTTCATATTTGACATGGTTATATATTTCCAACATGCCTTAATGTCTTGTTACAGGTAGATTTTGTAGGTTTATATTTATATATCATAATGTAGTAAACTCCCCTTAATGAATTACGATATTATATTTGAAACTTTATCCCCATTCATATCCTCCCAGGTATACCATACTTAATTTATGTATTTTAAGAACCTTTGGTTATTCGTATGATTTGTAATGATTTCTCCTATCTCATAGTTCTCATATAATTTATTTAGGTTTATATTGAAACTTTATCAAATGTATCTATTGTACCTTGTAGTTACAACTTCAAAATATATTCTGTTATTTACAATGGTATAATTCCTTATTGGATTTCTATAATTTTAGTAAAATCTTGATCCATATAGTGGGTCCAATTATCCCTTCTTTACATAACTTCTTATGGTGGATATAATTCGATTGTTCTTTTTTACTTCTTATCATAAGAATAATGTTTAACTTGTTAATTTGCATGGTAAATTTCCTCATGGAGGTTTTTAAGCAAGCAAGCACGCACACATGCACACACGCGCGCGCGCGCACACACACACACACACAACCTAATTTACATTGTCTATGATGACGACATCATACAACCTTTGGTTGACAAAATCTTTGTCATGTTCTTTGTTTAGCTCCTCCCTCAATCAACAAGCATCCCTACTCTAAATAACTATTAGTTCACATTGTTGAAGATTGATAGGTTACATAATTCATATTGTTTCCATCATTCATCTCATAATATACTTATAAGCCTATCATGATTTGATAAGGGTTCTGAGTGTGGAAAGCTTAATTGTTGTGCCTAAGAATTTAACAAGAGCTTAATTTGTTTGTGACATACAAATGATGAAAACACTATTATTATCCTTGATAAATACCAATAATTTTAATCATTATCATTATGAACTACTTGATATCCAAAGTTCGATCAAGTTAGATTACACATGAAGGTTGAAAATTAACCTTTAGTTATGTTAAAATTTTCTCCCCAAATATTTTTTATATGCTAGCAACATGCCGATGGATAATTACGTTATTCTACCCTCCTACATAGATGTTTAAAATAACTTTAATCATTGAAACTTCATATTTCTACTATTGCACCATGCTTTGTGGGTGGTTAAATATTTAGTTGTTTAAGATTATGGTGCTAACTCATATGCCTAAATATAGATCTTATTATAATATATTCTAGTTGAAAGATTAGCAAGAGATATTTTACAAGTTAAAGATTCAAGTTCTCGTATTTAAGGAATTAACCACGAGGTTTCTAAGTTGCTAATCTTATTAAAGGAATGGTTAATTATATATTCCTAATTGTGGTTTGCCAAAAGTATTTAGGTCGAGTAGCCTAACCTGTAAGCTCTCATCCCTAAGTCATTATATGTGACCAAGAGGCCAATATTTTCTTTTTAAATATGCACGGGTTAACATTCATACAACATATACGCTTAAATCGGTTCAAGTCAAAGTTCTTCCTAGTAAAATATTAGGAGTGGTTCGTTACTCACAGATTTACGATTTACATATATATCCTATGTAAAAATATGTCAATGGTTGAACCCGTGTCCCGCAAGAATGAATTGGATATTGATCCTACCAAAGCAAATGTATATGCTAAATTGCGTAATCTTAAAGATCTTGTAAATGCACCTGGTATGACTGTAATCTCCTCCTTGGCAAGGAGACGTTGACAAATCTTGGTAAACACCAGACCCATCGCGACAGCTCAGAAGTTCCATAGGTAAAATTTCCATATGCTCGAGTGTCTTTTTTGAAGCATATGCGAGCTTCCTAAGGCAATTGACCGACTGCACTTCCATCAGCCACTCGCTCTCCATCTCCGTTTCCATAAAATAACAATCAAAACCATGCAAGATTTCATTCCCCCCATAATACTCAACTTCCTCCTACAATCTCGTATTTTGTCTGATACTAATAACAATCAAAACCATGCACGGAACTAATTTGTCTCTCTAAACCTTCCTAAAATATGAACGCACTTCACTTTCCATTCTTTTCCCCGAAACTCCGTATCATGTTCCAGCAAAGTGGTTAGAGAAAAACAGACTTTCGATTTTTATTAAAAAAGAAGAGATTTCATGGTTGATTGATTATAGTGGGGCGGTTTAGCTTGCAAAATAATTGGGCGCCAAACCTCTCTCTGTCTGCAACCATGTATTAATAAATTTATGACCTGCTTTTCCAGAATGTTTCCCATGGATAAGTGGACGTCTTGGTGTGCAGATAGCTTGCCTTCCATTCGTGCCTCAGTGTGCAAATGTTTCTCTTGAGCCTCAGTGGACAGCTAGGCGCTCCACTTCATCTTTGTCTGTTTCGAGCTTTGCTCAAATATCCCACACGCGTCTGAAGTTTGAAACTTAGTGTTATTTTGAAATAAGCACGTTACATTTGAGTTTTGTCTTTACATGACATGTTGATAATGCTCTCCATTTGAATTTTGTCTTTTAAGTGCATGAAGAGGTGGTGGACGCGTTGGGTATGAATGGGATGTGGATATCAAGCCTTTATTTATTCCTAATATATCATGCTTTTTATTTATTTTTCACTATTATGCTTGAAATAATAATATGGAGGTATTTTTATGTTACACAGATAAATGAATTTTTGATGGAATCGAATGTTTTATTGATTGATAAATATTTTTAAATCATGATTTTCTTAATTGAAAAAGAATACCCAAACGAAAATGAATTTATTGTTATTTTTCTTCAAAGGCCTTTGGGAGTGTATGCTAACATCAACAAAAATGCACTACAGTGGGTCCATTCATGCATACTTTATTATATGGAGTACAACTATGTTTCCAAACATTTAAATAGGGACTCCAATAGTGACATTTGTCATATTCTCAATTCATGGAGTACCTAGATCTAAAAGGGACATGCCTTTCGGTGTAACTAAAGAGTATAAACATGCATATTATAAATAAGATTGATAAACTAACAAATATAGTATAGAAATTTATAACCATATAATGTCATAAACATAATTTTTTTGTTTTATTATAATAAACCAGTTATATTTGTGTTGGAGGCATCTCCTATGGTGAGAGAGCTTACTAGAAAGTGTGAAGCATTTCGGCTTCCTTCAAGACGCTTTCTGAAACCCGTTTCTTTCCATTCCAAAATCCACACTTTCTATCATAAGAAGGCATGAAAATACTCCCCTCTAAAGGCCCTGAGAGATGGTTAAAATACAGGCATACATACATGCTCCAAGGCACCCTCCAACAACATATTTGTGCGTTATTCCTAAGGATTATTTAGATAATATAGTGGCTTTATTTCATATATGGATTCTTGAGATATTAGATCTCACCTAAACAACAAATTAAGATCAAAATTAATCCATTATGACCCTTAAAATGTAGAAAAATAGTCTGACTGACATGTGTTGGAAGTGACATGTTCATACGATTTCAAAATGAGTTGAATTTCTAATTGGTGAAACAAAAAAACAATATAAAATCCTTTTATCTCCAAACTAATACTCTCTCTTCTAGCTACTTCACATGTGAAAGTAATCTATTGCATTCAAAAATAAATTCTTCATCAATTTTCATTTTTCTTTTATCTTGTTGATCATCTAATGCCCTTCCTTATCCAATCTACAGTTATTTATTTGAATGTTTTATGACATTCTTGTAGTGTTTAACATTTGTGATGATAATTACATTATTCTTTATTCCCCAAAACACTATCACGTAAAAAATCAGTTTCACAATGAATTAATTATTTTTTAGTAAATTTACATAGAGAATCGATAATGAAAGAGTTACAAAATTAATATAATAGCTAAGTAATACATGAGGTGGAGTTTTGACATGCTTGATGGATATGTATTTAACTATAGGATTATCCAATGAATTATTTGACCCCCAAAAATTCCTTGGACCTCCTAATGGAGACCACATCGACACATGAACATTCACACTCTTGCAATATTCCTTGATTTTATTTTGTTTCCCAATAGGGTGCATATCCACCTGCACTAGGTACAATCATTAACTTAAGTACATAAACATTTGGAATGATGGTAAAATATGTTTATATGTGGTTATATTAATTAAAAACAACGATACCTTCTAGTGGATATAATGTTCTTTCCGAAGTTACTCTAACATTAGATTACATTAAACATCTAATTGAAGAGTAAATGTTAATAAATGTGTGTTATTTTCCTTATAATATGTCTACATTTTTATGCCAAAAATGTTTTTAAGAACTCTCCACTAATAAATAGATAATACTTAGAAACATTAGTGACCACACACTCTAAAATGATGTAGATACATGTTTAGTAAGAAAATGATTAACTGGATAGTGATGCATGGTAAGCTATAACATAGAACCGATAAATATAATAATACACACTCTCCACAAGTTAATCAATCAATCTAGATGTTAGAGTTGTAAAAGGAATTCCAAGATCCATATGAAATACATACAATTTTGTGTAATGAGGAAAGTATTTAGAGGCATTTTAGTACCTTAGTTTCTTTGGATTTATATGAAGCTGCATAATGACGAATATGGTCAAAAGAGAAAGGGAAACAAAAAATCAAAATAATAAGGGAGAGGATTTATCCCAAACAATATTGAAAAAGTTCTAATCCTGAAAATTCTTCATATAAATGCTACATTTACTTCATATTTCAATATAGAAATTTTTAACTTCCAAAGAATTACCATTAAATTGTGACTAATGGAGATAACATTTAGAAAATATGAACATTTCACTTTTGCATATTGCAGTCTTGTTGAAAACAATTTTTTTTTTTTCATGGATATATTAGTGGAGAAAGAAAACATGTAACACCCACGTTTTACACACAATTAGAACAATAAAAAAACATTGGAATAATTTTTTTATATTTTTTGACTGATATTGTAGTACACATGACACTAAAGGAGATCAATTAGGACTATGTACAACAGATGCTATGTTTGCACAACATTAACCCACATAGATAACATGAAAACATGTGACACACATCAAGGACACCTTTTTTTGACAAGGCACAACATAAAAATTCAACTACAATATACACTTACAGATAAGGTCTTCCCATGACATGATATTTTAGGATTACACATTTAGAAAAATCATGTTTCCCTCTTTGAATTAAGTTCTAGGAAGGCATATAATGTGAGAATCGTGTAGTCCTTTTTCCTTTTGCTAGATTTCCTTTTTATTACTTAACATTTAAATTATGTTGTATCTCATTGAATAAGAATCGTCTACATTATAGATCAATTACTTATTTAATTCACTTGTTTGTTAATAGGGAGATTATTTGCACATAAAGCTATTTACGTACACACATAACTACTAGGTATTATCCCAAGGATTCTCTCCTAAGGGCATGCATCTTGATCTTATATAATTCCTCTATTACACAATGGAACAAGTGTAAGTCCAAGAGATGTGAAGCTCACTTTTTTGGTTTAAGGATTTAGGATCAAGTTTCTTTCATTCATTTAAAAATTGATAATTGAGTTAGTACACAATAAGTATTATAAGAAATTAGGTTCTTTATCCATAACTATAGGGTTTATTCACATTACAATTAAGATCATGTTTCACTTAACCCATGGAATAACATCTCATGATCACACTTTCCAAGGAAAAGTATTAATTATAGTTTTACTATAGTTATGTTCTAATAGTTAGTTAAGGATTTGAAGGAATTTAACACTTTCTTACTTTGTTTCTAGATTAGGTTTCCTGAGTATTGTTTTCTTCCAACTCAAGAGGGTTTCCCTTGACTAGGTTCATATGCCTTTTTTTTTTAATTGCATAAAATTTTTGCTAATGGGGAATTTGAATCCTCAATGAGTCCACTAGACCTTGTCTTAGGGGCTTTATCTCTAAGAAATGATCACATAGTTTCACAACATACATCTAATACATAATAGGACAAGTGAGAGAGAAAGATGGAGTAGTTCATCGATTTAAGAGGTTAAGGTTCACATCAGTTTTTTCACAATGTGGGTCTTGATTCTCACCACAAGATGGTTTAAACATGATATGAGAATGATCTAAATTTAACCTTCCTCCAAAGACGTCATCAATTGGCTAGGTTTACACAAACTAATCATACAAAGAATAGTTGTAAAGTTTCACAGTTAACTCTTAGTATTGTACCCTAGAACCCAAATGACAATAGTGTTTAGGCATCGTGTTCATTTATCATCCCAAATTCTAAAGGTGAATTTTAAGGTTTGTTGGTGATCTTTTCTACTCAACACGTGTGTCGCTCTAAGAGGGTTTTACACTAGGTTAGATTTTGGATACCCTTAGAGTACTTCCTCAAGAAAATAACATTCCCTTTACTACACACATCACTATCAAACCTAGGAGGGGAACACATACCCAATAAAAAGTTTTATCATATTGTTCCTAACTGTAGGGTTCATGGCAAGGTCGCTAGGCATACAAGCTATGACGATATACTCAAACTTGTGATTTTATTTACTTAAGATATAAGGTCTTATCAAGTGTAAGGATTTAAGTTCATTCTAAGTTTTAGTTTTCTATGCTAAAAGAGTCACACATGAAGGGTATTTATACATGAATTTTAGACTAGGGTTGATTGTTTTAGTTGAATTTCTTTATTAAATTTTCAAAGTAAGAAACACCATACACCAATTATTTAGTCATCAATTGAATGATGGAATTGTACTATAAGATATTAAATTCAATTTCATTTAACACCTTAATAAAAATTTTACATTATAAATTTTGGAATCAAATAACACCCATGTTTAGATGAACATTTCCCTTAAATATTATCATCTCATAAATATAACAAAACCTCATAAACATACCTTAAAATAATTCGCAAATGTTTAACTATCCTCTACATCATCACTTAACATATATATTCAATCCCCCCCTTTTTTACCATATGTTAATCTGAATAAAAAGAACACCTAAAGTTAAATGCACATTTCCCAAAGCACCCCTAAATCTAGCATCTCATTCATATTTCCAATTTTCAATAATAAGTCTTTACTATAACATATAAATACATATAAGATTCTTTCCATTAAAATACATGAATTACAATAACATACAATGATTCACAACCAGGTTGTTTCGCCATCTTCTTACATCCAGCAAATCCATGGGAGTATGAAATCATCGATAAATCGATGGCATGGAATCCACCTAGAACTAGCATAATTAACATTATTGGATTTCAATTTACATCTTAATAATAATAAACATGCAACAAGAGAGGGTTAGGGAACATATTCATTTCATTTCATTTTTTAACTAAGGGAAGAGAGAGAGAGAGATAGGGAAGAGAGAGTAATACTATTTTCCAAAAATTCATATTTCACATACCAATCCACAAGATAGAGTTTAAAACAATTGTTTGCAAGTTTTAATAAGTTTCAACAATGATTTTCTATCTTGAATAGGGTCCTACACCTTTCTTTTACATTTTCCTACTAGTTGCAAAAATGCCCAATTTTGGCTTGGAGGATAAGAAAGTGCGTTTAAAAATTGTCTTCCAATAAGAAAATTCATGATGGGTGAATTAATATGTGTCAACCTATATACCAAGAATCCATAGGGACTAATGGAATTTAGAATTGGAGAATGGCGTATAATTGGTGAATCATTTTTTGGAGCCACCAGTCATAATCAGTCAAGTTTGACCTAATCAAATAGTGATTAGAGGCCTACGAAGCCCCTTTGCCAAACTAACTAGGGATGGATTTTTCCCAAACAGAAGGTTTCAGGAATTTGTCTAGTCAAAAATACTAGAGATTTGCAAAGCTGGGTAAGCATTTTGTTGTTTAGGGTCCAAACGACGAGTGGAAACAAAGCAAAAAGAGGTAACCTGGCTTCTAGAGAAGCGACGAAGAGAACACAAATGTTGAGATGAGGTTGAGATAATGATTGAAGTGAATCAAAATATAACAGTGAACACATACGTCGCTTGACATATTTTTTATGTGGCTCAAAGTGTTGTTTTGCCATTATCTAGAAATATCATTTTTTAAAGTTTGCAAGGTAGGCAGAAATGGTTATTTTAGTTAATTCATCTAGCCCTCATGATAACCAATAGACACGAGTACCAACTTTTGACACCCTGGGTTTAGCAATGCATGAGGTTGTGGTAGCAAGCGTAAATCTGTTACGTAAACCATGAGGTGCATTTTTTTTACACTAAACGTTTTGTTAAAATATCCAATAGTTTAAGCATCTACTAATTTAATATTTCAATAATATTGCAAATGAAAAACCAATTTATACGTGAGTTATAAAATACGAAGGTAAGGACATGCCTGGAAATATTAGCATTCGTAGAGAAAATGGTGGTCCAGTTGGGTTCACCAGTATTCCACAAAGCTCCAAATCTCTCTCTCTCTCTCTCTCTCTCTCTCTCCCATTCATGAGAGATATTTCATGATAAAAATACAATGCATTATAAAAAATACAGTTTGGTCCTGAGCTTAGGGTTAGGATGACTGCACTTAGCTGAGAAAAAATCACGGGTGGTCCACTTAGTAAAAGTATCATATAGCATGTACGTTCAAAGGGTATTAAAGAATACCCTTAATTCTAGTTTCTACCTCTAATTATTCAAGGGATAATACCCCCTCCTATTATATTATTAGAATGAAAATACCCCCTATTTATCCATGTACCTTACTTACCTATTTTTCAATTACAATTTTATTCACCCCTTTTTATTTCTACCCTAATATATTAGACAAAAAAAATATCATATTTCTTACTCAATTTTTTTAATGTGCATTTCCTCTCGAAAGATAGTTTGAATCCTTTGAAGACCTATTACAAATCACCTTATATATGTTAATCTTTAATCATTTACCAATAGTTATTCAAATAATTAATATGGTGAAATAGTATCACTTTTGTTGAAAATCATACTCAATCCTAGTTTTCTACCATCTTATTATTTCTTGGTTAAGAATCTTGATTTCTTTATTAAAAAAGAGATTATAATTTGATTTATGACCACACTCCTTTTGCAATATTAAGGTATTTAATTTTAAAAACTAGGGTTCAAATGTTTTAATTTTATATTAAAATTAAACCTCCAATTCCTTTGACCCACCTCTCTAACCTACCCCTAACACCTGATTCAAAACATTAATAAATTAAACCCTTTCAGCCCCTCATGTCTACCGGTATATTGACTTTAATTTTATTAATTTTAACTACCTCAATATGAACCCACGTGCTAGAATATTTCCTAGCTAATGAACCCCCCGTGGAAAAAATGATATTCTTCCAATTAAATAAATAATCTTCCTTCCTCAACCAACATATCCTACCCAAAATGATTCTCATTGCTCATAATTGGTCTATTGTCCACTCTACACACCTGTACCCTTACTCACCAGAGATTTTCAAATCCATCTTGAGGTGATCTAGAAGCAAGCTTGAGATCTCATTTCACAACTATTGTTGATTTGAGTCTGCTATCAAGTTCATCTATTGTTCCATGTTCTCACTACGAAGAGGACGCAAAATAAGAGGTTGCAATAATGGTTGATATGGAGGCTCAAGTAACTCCAAAACCTCACTTCCTATTCTGATGGCAAGCAATACAAGACATGACCACACATTCTTTCTAACCATCAATGTTGCATTTGGATTAAATAACTTTGCAGCAGTAAAATCCACAACTCCCTGGAAAATCTACCTATGGGGTTCATTGTTTGCCTCATCCACATTATTCACAACTATTAGAATGTGTAGAAAAACTTGACTTGTCTCTTTTTTCTACCATTTAAGCGCAGACTTGGAGGATGCAGGAAAGGCATGTGGAATCTGGATTTACACCTACCAATTGCATTTGATTTTAAATTTTGAATTCTTTTCAACATACCCATTGTTAGCGAATTAATTAATAAGTTAATACATTTAGTTGTGAATAGTTATTTAACTGTTCTTGTTCGTTCCTCTCTTCTCCGTAGCCTATATATGGCTCGAATGTATTTGTTTCTACACGCATTGAATAAAATATTCATCATTTTCCATCATTGGTATCAGAGCTATGTGAAGACAGGAGCCTAGGTGAATTTACTGTGTACTGGAAAGAAGGCTGCAGTGACTAGACTTTGGAGTGTTGGTGAGTTGTGAGGAAGCGCCACCATTCTCCTAAGTTGGAACGACTGTTTCCCTTCCTGCGTGCAAATTTGGAGGAAATGGCCTATGTGGAGATTGTAAAGTCCTGGCGAGTGATCTACCGTGAAGATTGGAGTGCCAATGTCCTATTCCTCTGCTTGCATGGGAAACTTGAAGAAAAATGTGGAGAATAAAGCAAAACGTGGAGAATTTGTTGAGTGTGGAGTGCTAGTTTTTGGCTGTTGTTGGCCAATGTGGAGTCTCCATTAAACTGTGCATGGTGGAGCAATGATGAGCGTGGAGTGTTAGTTTTTGGCTATGGCTGGCCAATGTGGAGTCTCCATTAAACTGTGTGTGGTGGAGCAATCTGTTTTGTTTGGCAATGACCTGTGGATGTGGCAGGAACTATGTGAAAATAAGATCTTGTTTGGCATATAGACCAACGAATAGCGAACCGTTTTGAGTTCATCATCCCTGTTTTGTGTTGTAACTAAACTTCTTCTTTGAACAAAACGTATGTGGTTTTGTTTGGAAGACAATGGCATTGCATACGGTCCCATCTTGATCAAACGAGCCCACAAAGGAGAGTTTGGGGCATATCCACGAGGGTTGAGTCCTGCATAATGGTTGAGAAAATCCCTGCATACATACAACCTATGTAAACATGTGGAAGAAAGCCTGTAAATTACAAAACCGTGTACACACGTATGTCGTAAATTTCGGATGTAGAAAGCACTGTGAGTAATGCACCAAATGTTTAGGCATTGAGTGACGATGAAGACTGCACTGGACTATTGTTTGCTTTGGTCAACGAGCTCTGCAACACTGGGAATATTCTCTTTGATGAGATTGTGCCCAAAGGACTTTTGGAGTATTTTTGGTTCGACATTAGATGTGAAGCATAGCAGATTCGTGCAGAACTTGAATGTGGCTATGATGCAGATGATGAACGTGAAGTAGAATGCCCACAGGAGTGTCCACGTCTCACTGCACGAGCCTATAGAGCCCATATTTGGGATAGGTTCCTTTAGTAAGCATTGTAGCCATTTTTTGAAAAATAAATAAATAAAATACAATTTTGAGTTTTTGAAAATGTCTACACCTCGCATTCTATTGTTGGATGCCCAGTTGCTTAAAGGGCCAAATTTTTCCGCATGGAAGACCAAGATGCGGATGATTCTTTAGTTTTAATATCTATGGGGGATAGTTTTTGGCAAAGACGTCCCTCCCACAGACGTTGATCTGTTGGCTAAGGATGAAAAGGATGATGTAAAAGCACTAATTCTTATCACCCTGAGCCTTTCTGATGAGGTTAAACCTTACATTCAGGAAGCAACCACTTCCTCTCAGGCATGGACCACATTGTGTACCATCTATGAAGCCAAGAATCTGATGACGAAGTTACATTTTCAGACTAAGCTTGACACGATGAGTATGCATGATGGTGAATCGGTAGAAGCCTTCTTGTGGCGTGTGGCCGAGTTATGTGCAAAACTCTCTGCTCTCGGTGAATCGGTGGATGACAAGTTGCTAGTCCCGCTCACCTTGTGAGCTCTTCCTTCCCAGTTTTAGACACTGATCACCACGTTGACCATCACTAAACAGGAAGTGAGCTTTGCCACACTGGTGAATTATCTCCAGTAGGAAGAAGCCATACAGAATGTTCAAGAAGCCTTCAAAGACAATGCTCTCATCACGAGGCAAAAGTATAAGCATAAAAAAGGGTAGTCAACCCCCTAGAATCAGAACTAGCATCCACAATAGCAACCTTCTCAGCGACCACCATAATGGCCAGCCCAGAAGAAGCAAAACAACAAGGCGGATCGATGGTGCCACATTTGCTCCATGGATACACACACGACTGCGAACTGTTATTACAATGGTCGCAAGTATGGAAAATCTGGCGAGGAGAGAAGTTCTGGCCAAGGATATTCCAAGAAATTCTGATGGCGTGCTCGTAATCAGAGGCAGAAGGGTCATATTGCTTCTCAGCAAGATGCCACCTCTGATGAAGAGGCTCCAGACACAACTCTTCCAGACATTGTCCTAGTCTTGTCGACTTCACAGCCATTAGAAAGTGTTTGGTTGATTGATTCAGGTGCCATCAAACACATGACTAGCAATAATAAGTTGTTCCATACCATGAGTGACTAGCCCACTAGAGATCAGATCACCATAGTAGATAATCAGGAGTATATTATGGTGGGGATTGGTGATGTAATCATTCCTCTTGGGACACAAAGATGTACACTCACAAAGGTACTATATGTTCCAGGTTTGACCTCAAATCTCTTGTCTGCGAGTCAACTTCTTAATCATCAAATGCAGGTTGAATTCTTTGTTGAGAAAGGGGTCAAGTCCTGCATCATTTCCCAGGGAAACTCAGTTATTTCTCGAGCATTTCTGAAGGGCCATCTATTTACACTGGATGTGGTCACTTCATCTAACATTTCTCTCTCTGCTTCAACAGTGGAGTCCACTACACTTTGCACTTTCGATATGGTCATCTTTCTGTCGAGGCTCTACATCAGCTCAGTGCTAAGGAAATGGTAAGAGGGATTCCTCCACTCTCCCATTCCTTACCTGTTTTCTCAGGATGTCTTGCAGGAAAACAACATAGAGGTCTGTTCAAACAAAGCTCTTATCATTATACTGAGCATCTTCAGGTTGTACATACCGATCTGTGTGGACCCCTACCAACTAGATTCCGAGGTTTTGAGTACTTCTAGCTCATCATTGATGATTACTCACAGAAAATGTGGGTATATTTTCTCTAGAAGAAGAGTGAGGCCTTTGTCCATTTCCAAACCTTTTACCAGCAAGCCACTAGGCAGTCTGGGAAGCCTCTCCTTCTCCTCCACTCAGATCGAGGGTGGAAATTTGTATCGAAGAAGTTCTTAGCATACCTAAAGTAGCATGGCATTTAGCAACATCTGACTGCACCCTACACTCCCCAAAAGAATGGGATTTCTGAGTGACACAACAGGACTGTCATGGAGATGGCTCATTGTATGCTTTCCACTGCTAAGTTGGAGGATCAATTTTGGGCAAAAGTAGTCAGAACAATAGTGTATCTACTCAACTGGGCACCATGAACATCTTGCAGAACAAGACATCAGAAGAGGTATGGACTGGTCATAAACCTTCTATTCAGCATTTGAGAGTTTTTGGTAGTACTTTATATTTGCATGTTCCAGATGAGAAAAGGAAGAAGATCGATCCAAAGACACTGCCATGTCTTTTCTTGGGTTATAGTACTACCTCAAAGACATATCATCTCATGGATCCTGAGACGAAGAAGATCTATGAGATTCGAGATGAGATGTGTGATGAGTCATCCTTTGACTCCCTGCCACACAATGGAGATCCAGTACCGACCTTGTCACATAGATTTCTCACACATCCAGATGATGGGAAAGATGATTCTTCTCAGAGAGAAGAAGATCTGAGTGGAGACTTGTTCGTTGATCTAGGAACATTGGAAAACACATATTCACATCAGCAGAAACAACACCAATGTCTGAAATGGGTCCATAATACTATTAGGGATGCACAACTAAACTCACTTCCAGGTACTTCTACGGGAGTTAGAACACGAATTCAAGCCAGACATGAGGTAAATTTTTCACTCATGAGTTCAGTTGTTGATAGCACCAAACCTGACACTGTTCGTGAGGCATTAGACCAACCATAGTGGAAACAGCATATGGATGCTGAATATGATTCCCTAATTAAGAATTAGACGTGGGAACTTGTCGATCTTCCTCCAGGTAAGAAATCCATTAGCTACAAATGGATTTTTATAATGAAATATAAGGCAAATGATTCAAAAAAAAACACAAAGCATGACTTGTTGCAAGGGGTTATGCTTAGCAAGAAGGAATTGACTATGACGAGACCTTTTCTCCCACTATGAAGATCAAAACCATCAGAGTTGTCTGTGCACTGGCAGCATAAAATGGATGGAAACTTCAACAGATGGATGTCAAGAGTGATTTTCTGAACAGTGATCTAAAAGATGAAGTATACATGGCCCAACCTGAAGGGTTTTTAGATGAGCATCAACCACACAAGGTATGTCGTCTGATAAAGTCACTTTATGGACTCAAACAAGAACGTAGGGCATGGTATATACAAATTTATGATCACCTATTACAACATGGATTCACTCGTATCCCCTCAGATATAAATTTGTATATCAAGAAGGTAGGAATAAAGATTGTCATTCTGGTTTTGTATGTAGATGATATTGTGATCACATGAAGTTCTGACAATCTTGTGGATGATGTAAAGAATGATCTGAAGAAATCCTTCGACATGACTGATTTGGAGCTACTTCACCACTGTCTTGGCTTAGAGATATGGCAAAAGAAGAATCATATCTTTGTATCCCAGATGAAATATGCCAAGGCACTCCTGGAAAAGTATGGAATGTCAGATTGTAAACCATTGTCCACACCTATGGAGAAAGGTTTGCAATTATCTAGATTCCAGGATTCACCACAGGTAGATGGCACTCATTATAGGTAGCTTTTGGGGAGTCTCATTTACTTGACTTATACCAGACCAGATCTTTGATTTACAGTGAGTTACCTTGCTAGATTTATGTAGGAGCTGAAGAAATGTCTTTGGATAGTAGCAAAGCATGTGTTGAGATATGTCTGAGGTATAATTGAATTTGGTCTAGAGTATCAGAAGAACACTCAGTTCTTCTTACAGGATATATAGACTTGGACTATGCAAGATCTGTTGATGACAGGAAATCCACTTCAGGGTATATTTTTCATCTCAAATTTGGGCCTATCTCATGGATTAGCAAGAAGCAAAATGTTGTTTCTCTCTCATCCACTGAGGATGAATATCACACCGCATGAGGATATGTGTGCGAAGTGATTTAGTTACATCACATTCTTGCAGATATAGGGATTCCTGAAGAGAAACCTCCCATCATTCACTGTGACAATCAAGGTGTGTCGAAGCTTGTGAAGAATCCTATTTTTCATGAAAGAACAAAGCATATTGAGGTTGAATGTCACTACATTTGTGAATAGATCTTGAACCACGAAATTTAACTCTAGTACTGCCCTACTGATTTTCAGGTTGCCGATATTCTCACCAAGCCTCTCGGCAAGGTGAAGTTTGATTTGTTTAGGGGGTACATATGTAGGAAAAATGTATTAAGGGAGGGAATGTTAGAAAATTAATTAATAATTTAATACATTTAGTTGTGAACAGTTATTTAACTGTTCCTATTTGTTCCTCTCTTCTCCGCAACCTATATATGGCTCACATGTATTTGTTTCTACATGCATTTAATAAAATATTCATCGTTTTCCATCACCCATTTCATGCATATCCTATTATCATTGCATTCCATGAGGCCACATTTCAGGCATTAAGTCAAAAATTTCACATGTCAAGCACATGCTTCCACATTTCGCATACATGCCTAATAGAACACTTACAACTACAATATCTGAAAAGAAATTGTCCCTTATTATTTAGGCTTTGGTTTCCTACAATTGTTGAAATTCATGGCACATTTCTTTCAGGCACTTACACAAACAATTCATGTGTCTTCTACTAGGTGAAATGATTTCACTCTACCAAAGCACTAATGTTAGAAAAAGTTTAAGTTTTCCCCAAGAAAAGTAAAAAGCAGCTTGCTTTTTACACGCTTTACTTTTGAGTTTAGCTTTAGATTCCTAACTTCAGGAAAAGATTATAAATAAAATAAATAAAAATATCTGTATTACATAAAGACATGTGCTTTCTACTTCTATTTCTAGGAGTGTTGAGTGTTTTATTTTTAGATGAAGTCATCTATTTATTAGAGGAAGTTGTAAGTGTTTTCATATCAAACACATTCAAAGAGTTTGTATTGAGACGAAGCTCTGAGAAGGAAGGAGAAATATATACACAGAAGTGCTAATGTGAGTTTGCAATAATCTATTTTAGTTTCAATTCTTTATTTTATTTATGTTAGTTGTTATTTTATGTGCCTAATTTCTACAAATTGGTATTAGAGCATGGATTTTTTCACCAAGTTTCTAATTGAGAACAGGTTATGGCTTCTATATCTGTTCTACAGACACCATAATTTAAAAGAAAGAATTATGAGTATTGGTCATTAACCATGAAGGAACTATTCAGATCCCATGATGTGTGGAAAATCGTAGAGATTGGGTACACAAATCCCATAGATACATCATCATATAATGCACTCTCACAAGCACAAAAAGAAACTTTGAAGGAATTAAGAAAGAAATACGGAAAATATCTTTTCTTCATTCATCAAGCCATGCATGAAAGCATTCTACCAAGAGTAGAAACATCCAGTAAAGCACAAATTGCATGGGAGACTCTTCAAGTTTTGTATAAAGGTAAAGAGAAAGAAAAAACCGCCAAGCTATAGTTACTTTGTAGAGATTTTGAAAATATGTCAATGAAAGGTTCAAATTCCATAGAATCATTCTTTAATTTTGTATTTTGTTTGGTTAGTCAAATTAAATCACATGGTGAAAATATTGAGGACAGAAGAATGATCAAAAAATTCTTAGAAGTTTGCTTGAAAAATTTGATCCTTTGGTAGTTGCTATTGAAGAAACTAAGGATCTAAGTCAATTTTCAATTGATGAGTTGTATGCATCATTAATAAATCATGAACATAGGTTGAATAGATCACATGCAATTGTAGATCAATATTTTTGATCACAGGTATCATGAAATTGTGGAAGAGGAAGAGGAAATTTCAGCCATAGAGGCAGAGGAAGAAGTTCATCTAGAGGATGCAACAATGGTCCATCAAACTCAAGTATAAGAGGACATAGTAAAGAACACAATCATAATCATTTTTCAAGTCAGAGACAGAATAAATCACATATTCAGTGTCACTGTTGCAAGATTTATGGGCACTATGCTTTTGAATGCAAGGAAAAACAATATGATCAGAAAAAACAAAATGAAAATCAGGTTGGAACCTCTACTCCAAGCTCCATGTTTATTTCATGCATAATGATTTCTGAAGCATCGCCTATTAAGTGTAATTGATCACAAGAGAATCCTTGTGATGTGTGATATTTGCATTCTGGTGTAACACTTTCTCATTCCTTCTCACATTCAAATACAACTCTCGTATCTATAACAGAGCCATTGTTTACCATAATTAAGGTTACATTGTCATCCACTTAAAGTGGGGAAATATTTTTACAATAATGGACCCAAGGAGAATAACAACATAGTCTTCATCCTCAGATCTAGAAAAGCAACAAGAAGATCCACCATATATATTTTGATCACAACAAAAAAGGAGGAGAGGCAACGCTATCCACCCAACCAAGAATTCCAATGAAGAGGAGAAGTCGTCCTCCTCATTAGCCCTCGAGCCCCAACCACAAAGCAATAAGAAATACATTTTAACTCGTGGCAACAAACAGCCTTCCACAACACAAAAATAATTTTCACAAACATAACACAGTTGAAATAAATACTACAGTTTGCATCCACAGGAAGAACAACAAACAATACTCAAGCTTCATCATGCACAAGCCAAAGGAGCGAGACCTATGGGGAAAGCTGCTTATACCTCCCAATGGGGAAATGGGTGTCCACCTTAAAATAAACCTGCCAATATATACATATATCATTTCAAAACCCCTGCATGCCCTTATGCCTCCCTAAGTACCCCTTATACCTCCCATTCTGTTATGCCTCCCCACACTCTTATGGAACCCCATAACAAGGAAAGAAATGCAAGCTATTTCTTTAACAAGGTAGAACCCAATCCCAAAATCCCTCCACAATAACACTTATACCTCCCCAAAACTCTTATGCCTATCCATAAGATATCCCCATAGTCTTCACCTACACCACAACTAGGGAATCTACCCAACCAATCAACATCATACCAAAAGATTCAAAGCATTCACATATGCATAAATAAAAGAATAACATTTTAGAGAGCCAAGATCCTACCTCTCCACGATAGAGTTTTCCCCAAAATTTTCAACATCAAGCTTTTTCAAGTCCAAGTAGTCCAAAAGCTCCAGAAATCCACAAGAATTCAACAAAAATCTCTAACTCCCTTCCAAAATTACCAGAGCTCAAAACCAGAAGAAGTAACCAAAATAAAATCACCAAAATGAGGTAACCCCAAAACAAGCCAAGAAATTCAAATAAATAGAAGAGGGAGAGAGAGGGACGAGGTGGGTCCATGTAGGATGCCACATCACACATCCTCAACTCCACCTCACAAGTCAACTTCAAAATCCAAAGCACAATAAAAAAGGTGGGTGAATAAATGACCTTTTTACTTACACACACAATCCAATTCCACACCCCAAGGACCAAAAATAATTTCATGTAAGAAGGTGCAATAAAAAATTACAAATTTCCTTCCTAAAATACACAATAAGGCCTAATATTGAATCCCCAACCCATAGGTAGGGTTAGTGTAACAATTTAAGAGGTGTGGGGCAAGTTTAACTTGTCTTACAAGCCTCCAAAAGTCATCCCCTAAGCACAGAGCTAAATTTCAAAAGAAAGGTGGAGTGTTTCACACTCAAAGTTACACATTACTTTCAACACATAATTCAAGATCCATTAGCTCTAATAAATGCATTCTCTTAACCCATTATAATTTATTTAATAAAATGATTACTCACTAGTCTAGACACAAATAAAATAAATAATAAAGGGGAATTACATCGCTAATTAAACACATATAAAAAATTAAACAAAGGAACTAAATAAAATAATACAAATAACCCCTTGATCACATTTGAAGGTGATGCCCCCCATGGGAATCCCTAACAACAATAAAAACATACACAAATAACAAACACACGTTGCCATGGCGAACCTTGTTGAATTCATCTAGAATTCCAATGTGGTTGGTCTCCAATCCCTCGATGTTTGTTTTGACATGTTTACTTGAAAAACACAAATACCCCCTTCAACATCATGGTTGCAACAAAACATCCAAAATAAATATAAAATATAACTCCAAATCATCTATATATATGAATAAAAACATCATCCAAACAAGCAACAATGTCATTCACAATTTCATCCATAACCATATGATCATAAGATCAGTTAAATTTTCTAGGTCTACTCAATATGATGAAATAACACATGTCCAAGATACATATATACATATAACCATGTCAATCAACATAATACCATGAGTATGAAGTTTCTCCAATACCCCATGCACCATATATGAATCAAAATCAACAATAGTCCATGATCTCTAACATCTAACATCATATCAAACTAAAAGCTACAATAATGTCCATAAATTTAATCAAAAATATCACAATCCATATCAAAAGGTGTTGAAGGGAAGTGGGAACTACAGTGTCGGTTTGGATTGTGTGTGGAAGAGGTTTGTCATTCCTCTCAACAACCAATTTATTATGCATTGGGGTTGACGTTTAACTTGTGAGGTGGAGTTGAGGAGAAGTGATGTGGCATCCTACATGGAGCCACCTCACCCTCCTCTCTCCATTTTCTATTTATGCTTGTTCTTTTGTTTTTTTGGGGGTTACTCCATTTCATTTGTGTGCAATTGTATTTTGGAGTTGGAGAATTTTGGAGTTCTTGTGGATTTCTTTTGGAGCTTGTTGGTGTTGGAGTGGTCTTGAAGGAGCCTGGTATGTGAATCCTAGATCAAGATCTACCATGGAAAGGTAGGAGATACATTCTTGTTTAAATGTTTTTTATTTGTGTATATGTGTATGTTATTGAGTGTTTTGGTATGCTTGTTGGGTTCTTGGGTAGATTGCCCAAGTGTGGTGTAGGAGGGGGATATGGGGATCTTATATGTAGGGAGGCATAAGAGTTTATTTCATTTTTTGGATGGATTTGGGTTGGGTGCCCCACCTTGGACAAGAAAATTCGTGGATTTCTTACTTGGTTTTCATGAGGGAGACATAAGAGATAGTAGGGAGGCATAAGCGAATGTGGGATGCATAAGAGGATCTTGAGGGAGGAATAAGATTTGTGTAGGGGTTTCAAGATGTATATAGGAGGGTTTTAAGGTGACAACCTAATTCCCATGGGGAGGCATAAGTGCTCTGCCCATAGATCCTTGCTCCATTGGCTTTGCATTCTGATGCCTGTAATATTTTGTTAGTTTCATTCTTGTGATTGTAGTTTGCATTGATTGTGTTTTGGTATGGTTATGAAATATTTGTATTGTGATGTGGAAGCTTTGTATTATTGTCATGAGTTGGATCCATCTTTAACTGTATTGTGGTTGGGGCTCGAAGGCCAATAAGGAGGATAACATCTTCTCCTCATTAGATTTTTGGTTCGGTGGAGAGTGTTGCCTCTCCCCCATTTTTTTGTTGTGATCAAGTGAAGACATGGTGGAGTTCTCATTTGTGATGTGAAACTTGGAGCATTTGTTGATGTACAAAAATAAATCCTTCCTTATGATAAAACCTTCTTGTTATTCTAACTTGAGGTGAAAGGCTTGTAGTGTTGTATTTTAAAAAGAAGAAATTTTGCATTGTAAGTTTCATTTACCAAGTTGTATTATTATTTTGAAGGAAGCTCATTGAGGAATTGTATAATTTACTTTCTCCTCAAATTGCAGTATGTAAATAAAGTAATCAAAATGGAAATCATGTTTAAAAGTCTAGTTATAATTTATATTGTGAGAAAGTAAATTCTTTGCATTAAAAGAAATGAGCTATGCTCAACGAAAAGAAAGTTCATTATCATTGTTGAAGTTATAGTATTGTAAAAAGGAAAGAGAGAACATAGAAGTTGTAAAATACTAATAGTGCATGCTTGGAAACCTTGAATGTGGAACAAAGTTGTTAGTGGTTATTTGAACAAATGGTTGCAGTGGAAATGGAAAGATACAATAAATTTTAAACAAATTATTATGTTGAAATAATACATTTTGTAGTAAGGAAAAACAAAAACATTAGAACTAGATTTAGTTTCAATTCTACTTTTGGTCTTGAAAGAAAATTTGTTGAACAAAATGAAAATGATCTTGTAGAACTTGTTGTTGTTACTATTGAAATAGGAAATGATTTAAAATGAGTAATTTTACTATGGAATGAATAGATGGATTAAACCCTTCAAATGGAAACTTTAGGCACATAAATTTAAGTTCAAGATGAATTTTAAAACACTCTAGTGACTTTTATTTTTAGAAAAATCTCAGATTTGAAGGTTCTATTTCTAAGGAACATGACCTCCACCCTGTGCAGAGCGGCTGCCTCGTAACCACCGCTCAGGAAAGGTTGTAATCTCATAACCGCCACTCTGGAAAGGCAATAGTTTGTGAATTGTCACCGAGGTAGGGCAACAGTTCCAGGACCACTGACCTTCTTTGGACGGCGGTTCTATCACTAACGATAGAAAAATGCAAATCCTTGCCTGTGCAAATTTTACCTTGGTATAACTAAAATTTAAGCTTGTAAAAATTAAAGAGGAAACCTCCAACAAGAAAATGAAGGTAAAATTTCATTGTTCAAAGAAAGTAAATCTTCAAATGGATAATTAAAAGTACTCAATCTCATACATATTAATGGAGTTAGGGTTTGATCCCAAATAGAGAACTCAAAATGGAAATTGCTAAATCAAAACACCAGATTTGGAGTGGAAACCCCTTCAATCTTCGAATGAAATAAATTAAAATGATAAATCTACAACCTAGACCAAACTAAGCTTGATTTTGTAAATTCCTCCATAGGTCTTCCTTTCATGCTCCCATGGCTTCCATTTCTCCAATCTGCAAATTAAACAAAAAATAGACTAAATGAGGAGACTAGGGTAAAGAAAGGATTTAATAAGAATTGATAAGGATATTTAGGGTTAGTTTGGAACCCTAGGATCTAGTGGCCACAATTGAATTGATCCAAGGGTTAGGAATCAACCCTACAATTGTTAGGTAAAAATCATTTTTTTATTATGGGTGCTTTAAATAAATTTAAATGTATGTGTAGATGGGTGAATGGGGCCATTTAAATACTGTTGTATATATCTTCCCCCCGGGTAAATATAGACAAATAGAAGAATATGGAAATCAAAGAAACTCAAATCTCGATATTTATTGCGTCACCAACAGCCAAGGCACAGGTTGGAGGTGCACAACACAGAATGTTGACATGAAAAAATTTACACCCAAGGCGCAGGTTGGAAGCGCACAACACAAAGTGTCAACATGACAAAATTCATGCCCAAGGCACAGGTTGGAGGCACAGAGCAGGAAATGTCAACATGGAATTTTTATCACCTATGGCGCACTTAAGGGTATGTTGACATGAGGATGGATGCACCAAGGAACATCTTCACAAGGTGCATCTTCAGGAGGCACAACATTTTGAGTGTTGACACCCCAACAGAAAGAAACCCCTGACACAAATATTCAAATGGCCATAACTTTTCACAGGGAGCTCGGATTCACACAAGGTTGGACTTTTCGGAACAACTTCTTCAAAAATGCAAAATACAATTCGCCATTTTTTGGGTTTTCTAGGGTTCTCACCTACCTCCATAATGAGATGAATTAAATACAACATTGAGGTGGTTGGGGTAGATTTAGAATTCCTCTCTCTTCCATCTCTCATTCTTCCTATAAATTTTAAGGAGGGGCTTCTTTCTAAAGGTTGGACATTCTTGTTTTTCCCCTCCCTTCTTCTCTTTGCCAAGTGAATTTGTGGAGCTCAAACCTCCCATCTAAAACTGTAACGCAACTTTGCCTCTTGGAATTTTGTAGTGTATTGTATCGATCTTTGGAGAAAATAATGCATGTCTGTGGATGATTCTCAACCCTCTCTGTGTTCATTTGCATCTTTCTGATCTTTCACTGCAAATATGGTTATCTGTGCATGATCTTGCATTGCATTTTAATGGGTTGTGTTTATTGGCAAGATAGGTGTTTCTTCTTTCCTCGGTGCATCACCTTTGTTAGTTTAGGTTTATTTTTATGCATTTTCTTATCCTGTCTCCTTGGTAAGTTAGATTAGGTTTTTCGAGTAAACCCTTTGCATTTTTATGTGTGCATCTGAACAGAGGAATAGGAACCGGCCTTCATCTGGAGAGCTTTCCCGATTCACAAGGTCCCACACTTGGGAAAGGCTACATGTTATGCAATCGCACTAAGAGTCTCAACCCATTGATTTACAGACATTTAGGGGTGCTATGATTCGCCATCAATAGTTTTGGCACGCCTGGTGGGACCAAGAGGTCATTCCACAAGATTTGAAGGAATTTTCAAGAAATTTGGACTTAGAAATTGCAGGTTTTACAATTTCATACTTTTTTCACCTTCTAGGCTGAACTTTGAAATCAATTTTCAAGGGCTTAACTTGCTCAAAACAAGTCAAAATTTCACCAGTTGATAGATTGGGGGATAATATTCAAAAGGACATTATTAGATTTTTGATATTTTGACTTTCAAAATTTCATAGTTTTTAGTATTTCGGGTTTTCCAAGGTGTTGAGCATGTCCCAAGTTCCGACACAGTGTGTTTCAGGTTTTGTAAGTTGCCTTGCATGACCTAAGTTTCACCTATACCTTTTGGGGATTAGTAGCTGCACAACAAGACCCAATAACCGATTTGAAGAACTGTATCTTCCGGGTCCTTCAAAGTTTTAAATTCTTTTTTAATATTGTCAGGTTTGGTGTGTAACTTGGCAGAATCCATCTTTTTGAGGCTCATTCTCTAACACATATGGCAACTCCAAAGGGATAGAATTCAATGGTGTAGCACCAAAGGTTTCCTAGGTACATGAGAAGAATTTGAACCAGGTCTGATACTCGAGAAGAGGGGTTATTTGTCTACTTGCAGTTATCACCAGGTAGGGGAGGGAGAGGAAGAAGACCACAAAGATCACCATCTCCACCTAATAGGACTTTATCAACCCCTCCACCTGGTAGACCTTTCATCCAATCAACAAGGATTCTCAGGCCAATCAGAATGGCACAACAAAACCCTTTTGTCAACTTCACTAGAAGCAACCCACTTGCCCTCAATGCACAGAATCCAGTTCGAATTCCAGCATTGAAGAACATTCCATTTTTCACTGGAGAAAATCATACCACTCTTGGTGATCATGTCAAAGACATTGCTAACATTTTTGCAATCCATGAGATAAATGAAATGGATGTTACTCTCAAATTACTGGCATCTTCGTTCAAAGGGAAGGCATTGCAATGGTTTAGGAGCCTTGGAGCTGGTTTTATCCAAAATTGGAATCAGTTATGCATAGATCAACGTGATCCGTTTGGAGAAAAGGGAGACAATTTGTCTCTACTAGAACAATTGACAACTATCAAGAGAGCTCCCAATGAGCAGCTGAATGACTTCAACTTCAGATTTCAAAGGTGTTGGGATAGAATTCCAGTGGCCGTTAGGAAAACAGTTGAAGGTGCTTTTCTATACTATCTTAAGGCTTTGAATTCTAATATTTCTATGTTAATTCAATCTATGGGAGGCACAACCTTACCTACTATTTATAGCATTAGCATTAGGGCTAAAAATTGTCTTATTCAAGCTGGTAAGCTGGCTCCTAGGCCTCCTATACCCTTGTATCCAAACTTAGAAAATCCAAGCACTAGTCAAGCACCCACTTTGGCTCCTATTCCCACTCCTAGAAATCAAAGTTCAAATGAAACTTCTACTTCATCCTCTGGTTCTTCAAATGAACTCCAAGAGGTCATGAAACAATTGCAAAATTTGGGAAATTATTTGGTTACACTCAAAAGGTTGCAGGCCTAAAGCTTTAGACCTCCTTATCAGCCTCAATCTCAACCTAATAGGCAACCATACCAGCCCAATAGGCCACCCAATCCAGCTGCAAATCAAAGCCAAGTAAGGCCTCCCGCCAATAGACCATTTCATCCCTATAACCCCAATGTTGCATCTGCTTCTAAAGCATTAGTGCAAGTGCAAAACAACATAGATCAAGAGTATGATTGGTGTTTTCCATGCAATGAACCTCACAACCAATCTATGTGCTTCAATGGTGCTTTGAACCAAGCCTTGATGGTGAAAACTATTGGCGTAGAAGGTGAAGTGAGTCAAGAAACAAATCAGCAACAAGGGATAACTCAGCAAAACACAGCTCCAAATGATACCGCAGTTGTGAATTGACAAGTTGAGGATTTTTTTGGCATGAATCAAACAATTTCTTAGAGTGTAGCAGCTAACACAAGATCAAAGAAGAGGAATATTGGTGAAGGGAAGTCATTGGCTCCAAATGATCTACAACCTTCCAGCACTCCAAAAGGTGTTGGTAAGCAAAATAGAGTTCCAAAAACGTAAGGACAGCCCAAACCACCTTCTAAATCAACTCAAATGCCAGATATTGCTGCCCATGCGCAAGAAAGGAATGTTTAGGCTAAAGGACAACAAAGAGATCTTTCATCCCCATTTAGCATCATTGATCAAATGAAGAAGAAAAATGTGAATATATCAATGTGGGAATCTTTATCCATCCCAGTCCAAATAGATCTTCTACAAGCTACCATGAAGAATTGGTCAACTTTGAACCAGCAAGTCCATATGCTAGAGAATGTCCTCACAAATGCTACTCAGCCTGAAGGGAATCATGGAGGACAACAAGGTAAAATTTTGAAGCCCCCTCCATTTTATGTTTCATTAATCATTGGGGATAAATTAGTACACAATTGCATGATTGATTCTGGGGCAAGTAGTTCTGTCATGCCCAAGCAAATAGCTAATCAGCTTGGTCTCCATATGAAGTCATATCAAAGGGGGTAGTGCAATTGGATGGGACAACAGTAGCAATGGTGGGAGTGATTAAAGGTTTGAATCTTACCTTGCATGCATACCCCAACATTACTGTTTTGCAAGATGTGTTGGTAATAGATTTTCCACCACTCTTTACCCTATGCTTATCAAGGGATTTCATAGCTAGAATTGGAGGCTACTTATCTACTGACTTGTCACACATGTTTTTTAGAACAAGATATGGTACTAAGGTCACAATCAGATCTAAACCAATTGCAAACTCTAATATTGAGCCTCATACTCCAAGCCAAATCAATGCCAATTGTTCAGCATTTGATCAAGAAGATTATCCAAGCACAGATGAAGCTGACACCAAAGTTGGAAGCATCCCAAATTTGACTCTTGATGAATGGGCGAGCAAGGTACATGATTTTGATCCCTACCAAGAAGTAGAAGAATCGGAGCTAGGAGTCTATTGCATACATGAAGAAAACCAGCCTATTCATAGCATCACCAAACCAGACCATAAGGATGACAATGAGGTATGGCAATTATTTTTCGATGGATCAAGGAGTAGGAAAGGTGCAGGAGGAGGAGTTATGCTTGTTTCACCTCAAGGAATCAAATATTATTCTGCTTTCCATTTCCAGTTTTCCTATTCAAACAACATAGCAGAATATGAGGCCTTGATTCATGGACTTCATTAGGCCAGGAAAAAGGTCATAAAGAACTTGCAGGTGTTTGGAGATAGTGAGCTAATCGTCAACCAAGTCAGGGAAAAACATGCTACAAAGAATGACCTGTTGGAGAACTACAAGAATAGGGTATGGGACCTCGTTGAGGATTTCGAAGCTTTCAACATCGTGTCCATACCTAGGAAGAAAAATAAAGCCGCAGATAGGCTCGCAGTAGTTGGAGCAACATTTGATGTGGTTGATAACATCAG
Source organism: Taxus chinensis (assembly GCA_019776745.2). Classification (NCBI taxonomy): domain Eukaryota; kingdom Viridiplantae; phylum Streptophyta; class Pinopsida; order Cupressales; family Taxaceae; genus Taxus; species Taxus chinensis. The sequence continues at coordinate 490,977,581 of CM034155.1, read as the reverse complement.
AAGGGAAAAAACACAACCACATATGCATGTGATTGTGAGGCCAGCAGTTCCGGATAATAACACAAGCTGGCAGGTGTTTGAGAACGATCAACAGATTGTCAATTTTTTACAAGAAGAGGCTGAATTTTCAGCTACAAATTAGGACAGACTAGAGCAGCAGTATGGGGATCAAGTATCGTAGCTGTGGACAAAAAAGCTTCCTAAGGGTTTGGTAACATTGAAGTCTATCTTCAACCCTAACAACCAATTCCATAAGGAAAAGGCTAACATACAGGTCAAGAGAGAAGATTTAGAGATAATTTTGGTTGGGGAAGGAAAAACACTTCAAATTGGTAAAGTGGCCATTGAGCAGGAGAAATCAGATTTCATACAGCTTTGCCAAGAATTTCCAGATGTCTTCACTTGGAGCTATGAATACTTGAGAGGATTCAATCCAAAGTTGGCACAACATACCATAGAATTGGATCCAGATGCTAAGCCCATCAGGAAGAAACAGAGACCAATCAACCCTCACATTGAGCCTCTAATGAAGAAAGAGCTAAACAAACTAATAGAGGCAAGCATTATATTCCTGATCAAGCACTCAAGCTGGGTTGCAAACTTGGTTCCGGTTAGGAAGAAGAGAGGAGAAATCAGGTTGTGTGTGGACTTTCGAGACCTCAACAGGGAATCTCTCAAAGACCATTACCCACGTCCTTCAATGGAAAAAATATTGCAAGTAGTATCCAGTTCGGAGAGATTCTCTCTCCTCGATGGCTACTCAGGGTATAATCAGATAATGGTGAAAGAAGATGACTAGTTCAAGAAGGATTTCACCACCAAATGGGGCACCTATGCCTACAATAAGATGCCATTTGGGCTATCAAATTCTGGAGCCACTTTCTAAAGGGCAATGGATATGGCATTCAAGGGGTTGATCAATAAAAGAGTTTTGATATATCTTGACGACATCACTGTATTCTCCAAAAATGCAATGGATCACCTCTTTCATTTGAGGCAAGTATTTCAAAGGTGTAGAAGATTAGGGGTATCATTGAATCCCAAAAAATGCATATTCTTGGTTCACGCGGGAAAACTTCTAGGCCATATTGTTTCAAAGGATGGATTGACGATTGACCCAGAAAGAGTTGAAGTAATTCAAACATTGCCATTGCCAAGTCACAAGAAGGCTCTTCAAAGCTTCTTAGGAAGGATCAATTTTTTCTGCAGGTTTGTTCCAAACTTTGCAGCTCTCGTAAAGCCAATAACACTGATGTTAAAGAAGAGCATGGAATTTAAGTGGAAATATGAAGGCAAGGCAAGTTTTGAGGCAATAAAAGAGGCTATATCTCAAGCTCCGACTCTCGTCAATACAAACTTCTCCAAGGACTTCGTGCTATATGCCTTCTGTGGTGGAGACACAATTTGTGCAATCTTGGTACATCAAAACAAAGAGGGATTAGAACAACCAGTTTCTTTCTTCAGTCAAGGCTTGGAGGAATACGAAACTAGGTACTCTTTCATTGAAAAGCATTTCCTTGCAGTGATCAGGAGCTTAAAGAAATTCAAGCACCTAGTCTCAAACAACAAGATCCAATTGTTGGTCTCTCATGCGGGAGTTAAGGAAATCCTTCTAAACAAGGATCTGAATGAGAAACGTGCAGGATGGATAACCCATGTCATGGAATATGACATCGAGATCAAGGTCACAAAACTAGTACGTGGAAAAGGACTATGTGAACAGCTAGCTTTGAGTCGGAAAGTTGAAGCAGGTGATGAAAAAGAGACTATCTTGGTACTACAGGATCGTCAAGAACAGGAAAATGATGATGTACCCACTCCTTGTTGGACTCAAAATATGATACACTTCCTTCAGGTAGGCCTATTCCCTCCATAAATGAGCAAAGGAAAGAGGAGATACTTTAGATTACAAGCCATTCCATATGTGCTTTTTGATGGTGTTTTGTTCAAGAAAGACTTCAATGGAGTTCTATTGAGATGCATTGAGACAGGTCAAATTGAAAGGGTGTTATGAGATTTTCATGATGGATATTGTAGAGGACATTTTCCCCACGAGTAACGACTCTCAAGATAATGAAGGCAGGGTATTATTGGCCCACAATGTTCAGTGACTTCTATACATGGATAAGAAAGTGCAAGAACTGTGCACTCTTCACAGGAAAAGAAAGACTAGCAGTGCTTTCATTGCACCCAATTTTGGTTGACCGACCATTTATGCAATAGGGATTGGACTTCATCGGGGTCATCAATCCAAACTCAAGCCAAGGCCACAAGTGGATTCTCATGGCAACTGACTATTTCACCAAGTGGACTGAAGCAGTAGCACTCAAAGAAGTAAATGAGTCTAGCATATTAGAATTTTATGAAGGAATAATGACCAGGTTTGGAGTACCGACCACTATCATATCAAATAATGCATTGGCATTCATAGGTTCCAAGATTACAGAATGGGCTATCAAGAATGGAATCTATTTGAACACCTCTTCAAATTATTACCCACAGGGTAATGGACAGGCGGAGTCCACGAACAAGAATTTACTAAGAATCATCAGAAGAACTCTGGATGAAAACCAAAGGACATGGCATACCAAGCTAAAATCAACATTATGGACTGACAGAATAACACCAAAGAGGTCTACAGGTAATTCCCCTTACAAGTTGGTCTATGGGAAAGAGGCAGTATTGCCTATATCATTAGAACTACCTGCATTGGAGCTCATGAAGCATTTGGAGTTGGCTGAGTTTGAACCAATGGAGGCCAGATTTGTAGAGTTGACGAAATTGGAGGAAATCAGAGAGCATGCAGTTCAAACGATTGAGAAAGATCAGGCCTTAGTAAAAAGATGGTTTGATAAGAAGGCAAGAGAAAAGACCTTCCAGGAAGGGGACCTAGTTCTAAAATGGGATGTAGATCGGGAAAAAATAGCAAGGCATTCCAAGTTTGATGCCATTTGGAGTGGCCCATACATGGTCACAGGATGTAAAAGTAGTAATTCCTTCCAATTGTCTACACTGGATGAAGAAGAACTCCTTATTCCGGTTAACGGAATCTACCTTAAACATTGCTACTAAAAGGAAAAGGTTTACCCTTGTAAATATTAGCCTAGTTTTCAATTCCTCTAAGTGTGGATGCACATCATCTTGTTGTAGTTAGGTTTCAATTTCCCTAAGTGCTTCGGCACAGGTTTTGTTGCTTTTAGGTTGAATTTCTATAGTTCAACATGCTCTCAGAGAAGGAGTTGCAGTATCAAGCTCGGGATCAGATATCAGGATGGTTTCAGGTTATTTCTTATGACTCCAAGCCCAATGGATTGCTAAAAGGCCACTTATCTTCTACCTAGCAGGCAGGTGATCCCATTGAGTCGCCAATTGTTGTATATATCTTCGCCCAGGTAAATATAGATAAATAGAAGAATATGGAAATCAAAGAAACTCAAAGCCCGATATTTATTGCGTCACCAAAATTCAAGGTGCAGGTTGGAGGTCCACAACACAGAGTGTCGACATGAAAAAATTCATGCCCAAGGCGCAGGTTAGAGGTGCACAACACAGAGTGTCGACATGACAAAATTTTCACCCAAGGTGCAGGTTGGAGGCGCAGAGCAGGAAATGTCGACATGGAATTTTTAGCACCTATGGCGCACTTAAGGGTATGTTTACATGAGGATGGATGCACCGAGGCACATATTCATGAGGCACATCTTCAGGAGGTGCAACATTTTGAGCATTGACACCACGACAGAAATAAAACCCTGACGCAGATATTCAAATGGCCATAAATTTTCACAGGGAGCTCGAATTCATGCAAGGTTGGACTTTTCGGAAATATTAGGAGGTCCTCTATCTAAATACAAATAGATATCTTTAATTGGGTGAGAAAAATTTCTTCAAAAACGCAAAATACAATTCTCCATTTTTTAGGTTTACTAGGGTTCTCACCTACCTCCATAATGAGATGAATTAAATACAACCTTGAGGTGGTTGGGGTAGATTTATAATTCCTCTCTCTTCCCTCTCTCATTCTTCCTATAAATTTTAAGGAGGAGCTTCTTTATAAAGGTAGGACATTCTTGTTTTGCCCCTCCCTTCTTCTCTTTAGCAAGTGAATTTGTGGAGCTCAAACCTCCCATCTAAAACTGTAACGCAACTTTTCCTCTTGGAATTTTGTAGTGTATTGTATCAATCTTTGAAGAAAATAATGCATGTCTGTGGATGATTCTCAACCCTCTCTGTGTTCATTTGCATCTTTCTAATCTTTCACTGCAAATCTGGTTATATGTGCATGATCTTGCATTGCATTTTAATGGTTTGTGTTTATTGGCAAGACAAGTGTTTCTTCATTCCTCTGTGCATCACCTTTGTTAGTTTAGGTTTATTTTTATGCATTTTATTAACCTGTCTCCTTGGCAAGTTAGATTAGGTTTTTTGAGTAAACCCTCTACATTTTTATGTGTGCATCTGAATAGAGGAATAGGAACCGGCCTTCATCCGGAGAGCTTTCCCGATTCACAAGGTCCCACACTTGGGAAATGCTCCATGTTATGCAATCGCACTGAGAGTCTCAACACATCAAGTTGTAGACATTCAGGGGTGCTGTGATTCACCATCAAAAAATACCTCAGTGTGCAAAGTCATTATTTATTTCCTTGTATGTTTTACAAAATTAATGATATGGTCACTTAAGCTATTAAGTTAATGGAACTAAACTAACTAAGTATAAGGTTAATAATTTTGGGTTTGAATGTTAATTAAGGAGGAGTAAAACATTTAACCAAGTAAAGTAAATTATGGCACCTTCCTAGTGACTCTATTTAATTGACCTTAGAGATAAATTAAGAATATTTAATCATTTAACTTAGACTTGGTCCATACTTTGTAAAGTAGAGATTATTGGTGAAAATTATTTTAACATACACTAGGGGTTGACGCCCTTGCAAACTTATAACTTAAAACAAAAAAAAAATTCTGCAATCTTCTGGATAAATGTATAAGATTTAATGTGTTCTTAGAACATCATTTTTGCGGGCGTTACAAAATTTATCCCAAATCTGAACTTACACTTTCTTGTTACTTGAATTTCTACACCCTTCTTTACTCATCTCATTGGGTATGGACATGGATGCTCGTAATTTTCAAGACCAATATTTTTTACAACCATATCAGAAATCAATTTGAATGAGAAACATAATCTACTAAAGCATTTACCTTAGTCTCCTTGATTTGGATTCTAATTTGAAATAGCTTACTTATTTCTTCTTCTTCTTTTCCCCCTACATTTTAGTGGTCGTGCATCCCAACCTCTCGTCTACATTTGAATCATCCTCAATCTCCACCTCTTCTTCTTTTTCCAAAGTGGCCATGGATTTCTTGGAATCCTTGGTTTAGTGCTTTGGGTGCAATTATAGATGTAACTTCAACCATGTGATGTCAGTGGTCCATTTATATCAAAATTCTTTAAAAAATTCTTAGGATCTTTACAAGTATGCAAAGCACTGACAGCCTATTTACCTTTCCATTTACCTTTATAACTTGTTGATCCATACTCCTTTTGAGACTAATTTTTTGATTGGTATTCCTTTGGCTCTGCTTGTGCTTGCTTTTTCTCATTATCAATATAGTATGCTTGCACACAAGCTTCGTTGAGATCCTTGGGCTTCGTGGAGATTACCTTCCTTTTAAGGTGAGTGTGAATTCCTCCCAAATATTTGATCAGAATGTCTTCATCCTCCAAGTCCATATTAATAAACATGGCTTGTCTTTTAAACTCCGTAGTATAGTCATGTACACTTTGACCACTTCCTTGTCTAAAGTACTACCACTTAATCATCTAGTCAATCTTAGGGCTAATAGGATAGAAGTTAGCTCTAAGTAATTCCTTAAGACCTTTCCAAGTACTAACAATAGGACATTTCTTCCTTTCACAAGTGGTTAGGTGGGTTTCCAACCAAACTAGAGCAAGACCTTCCATTTTGATACACGTGATTTTTTCCTCAGTGAAATTATGCACACTGAAATAAACTTTCAACTATTTTATCCATTTATCCAGTAGTTCTGCATCTACTTTTCCTTCAAAATTCTTTATTTCAACTTTTGTTTTGATTTTAAAAGGAGTATGAGAAGATTTTACCATCTCACTTATAGTTGTAGCCTCTTCTTCATGCTCTTCAAAATATTCCTCATCGTGCCTCCCTCTGATACCAGATTTTCTAGCCAGTGCTTGAACCACCAAGTCCATGCAATCTTACTTAACTGAATCTATCTTTTATAGATCTAAAATCTCTTGTTGTTTTCTATGAAATCTATCCATCATGTTCTCTAGCATCTCGACTCTACGGACCAAGTTTTATTCCTCCATTTGAGCTCAAATTCATTGTTTCCACTTCTTCGTAGAAATATATGGTTCCCAAGGTAAAATTTCTTCCCCTTTGGACCTTGTCACTGTCATACAAATCACAAGAAAGATTCAAATACCATAGTCCCAGATATATAATCAACTATGATACCAAAATGATTCTTAAAATTATAGCTTTGGAAATCTATGAAATCACACATAATTTGTTGTTCTAATTTCTACTTCAGAAAATGACAGTTTCGATCTTTAGTGACTGATTAACTAGTTCTTAGAACAAAATTGTAGAAAAATACTAAAATAATTCCACACACAACATAAGAATTTTATCCTAGAAACTCCCAATTTGAGGGAAATTTAGTCAAGAAGGGAAACTGCTCTTTATTCCCACTTGTATAAGACAATTTAAAAAAATTTATAGATTACAATAAGTATAGAAAAGAATAAAAATGTAAAACTCCCCTCTAGTTACTTGTTTTCTTCGTTTTCTTGCACCTTGCTCCTAAAAATCATTCTAACACTAAAGTCCTTAATCAATTGCTCTCATGAATACTTTGCTTCTTGATCTCTCTAGATTTTTGAATGCCAATTCCCTTGCTCCTTCATAATTTTATAGCCTTCCCATATCCTCCCGTGCACTGGAGGATGTGAAGGGGCACAAAAAAGGAAGAGACAAGGATAGATGGTTCAAATTCAAACTGTTCTGTGTCCTTTTAATTTTTGTGCTAAAAGTGATAGGACCACTACTCGGTGCAGATCGATGGTCATTGGACCACCACCATGGTTGGGTGGTAGTTACAAGACTGATGCCTTTGAAGGGTGAAGGTTCTGTAACCACCGCTATGCGCAGAGCGATGGTTTTATTAAAAGTTGATAGAACCTCCATTTTCCTTATTTTCTTTGTTTTTCCTTCATGGTGCTGATAGAACTGATGAAGTGGTGTGTTTTTCTGGATCACAATCTAAGTATGCCAATGACATTTTAAAGATATTTCAAATGTTTAACTCCAAGCCAACATCCAAATTTTTTTCCACAGGATTAAAACTCAGTAATGAGGATGAAGGATCTAATGTTGATCCTACATTGTATAAAGGACTAGTTGGTGGTCTAATGTACCTGATAGTTGAAAGGTCAAATATTATGTATGGTGTTTCTATCATATCAAAATTTATGGAATTCGCTAAGAAGTACCACTAACAAGATGGGAAAATAATACTAAGATATCTATGTGGAACCACGAAATATTGAATATTGTATAATGTTATAAATAATTTCAACTTAGTTGGATACATATAGACAATGATTGTGCAAGAAGCATTGATGACATGCAAACTACTTCTGGTTATGAATTCCATTTTGGATCAGGTTCCATTTCATGGGTTTCAATGAAACAACCAATGGTCACTCTTTCATTTGCAAAAGTATAGTATGTAGCCACAACATCAACATCATGTTAGGAAATATGGATGATTTTTTTTGTAAAAAAATTTTGCAGCATGAGGAAATAGAAGATATGACTATCTTGTGTGACGAAAAATCAAAAAGTGCTTTGTCAAAGAACCATGTGCTCTACAAAACAAACAAGGACATTGACACAAGATATCACTTCATCTAAGACTTAGTTAGCAATGAAGATAATTTCTTTACGTATTGAAAATCATAAGATTAAGTTGCAAATATATTCACCAAACCATTGAATAAGGAGAATTAAAATTCTCCATGAATGTCTAAGAGAAATTGATATTGGTATTTTAGATTCAGGAGGAGTGTTGGAGAATGTGTAATGCCAACTACCCAACCATATCAATTAGCCACCAAACCTGGGACTTTCCATGTTAGGGAAAATCTAGTGATTTTGCTCATTAATGCAAGCATGGGATGTGACATTTATATCTGGACTTTTACATGAACCCCATAACATTCAAGTTGTTTCTCACCCTGATATAGGAGGTTCACTTTCATTGTAGAGATATCTAGTGCATAGAAAAGATAATTGAAATGATGACAAATTTTTGATAAAAAGATTTTTCATATATTTTTGTGTATTTGTTTGTTTCTGATTTTAATATAAAATAGTAGATGTGTTCCTCTTTTAGTATATGTTCATTCAATTCTTTGGGCCACAATAATGGATTGTGTCACGCTAACAAAAGTTTATGCTTTTTTCTTCACACCTATTAATTACATTTTCTCGAAAGTCATATGTTCTTGCAACGATCCCATTTTCTACATATTTACAATAATCTAAATACATTTAACTGAGGCTGTCAAATCTCCTAATCAGAGGTAAAAAATCACTTGATTATTGAGAAGCCAAATAATGATTCATGATATTTTGGAATATTGCATAATAGGAGGTATAAAATCCACCAAATCATTGATAAGACAAATAATGGTTCATAAAGTCTGAGATTATTGCATTAACATTATTAAAAAGAAATGGTTAGAAGCACATGTTTATTTTATTTAAATGCTATAATCGAATTGAAAATTTAAAAAGATACATAATGCAAGCTACTCAATCTGTTGAAGGAATATCTTAACAAAATGTCAAATGTGTTCACAAGGACTGTAAACATACCCTACACACTACAAATCATATCTTACAGATAATGGGATATTTAACAAAGCCTTGATATCTATAAGAAAAAGGTATTCAAGTGTAAGGAAAAACAAAGGAACTCGTCATGGCATCCTTCAATAATAATAGAAATTTATTTCTAAAAAAGTGTTTTTGAGGTCAGGGTCTGGGGATAATTCGGCTTCCCCTGCCCCGGCTAAGCCTTGGGATGCTAGACTCTTCGGTGAAGCTCACCGAGAGATGGTTAAGCTTTTGCCTTCTTAGTATGATGGTGCACTATATTTGGATATTCCAAAGATTTTTGTATATAGGGCTAAGGACAAATTCAAATTTACAGTTGTGGGTAGTTTTGTTGGCGTAAGAGGTAATATTGATTTCTTAAGAGACTGGTGTAAGAAGGAATGGGCCTACAAGATGATCATGAGGGCACTAGCATGGGATGGGTTCGTTTTTTCCTTCCAAGAAGAGTTGACTTTGTAAGAAGTTCTTCTGGAAGTACAATGGTTTTATGCATAGTAGCAACTTTCGTACGGAGAGTATTAAACGGTGTACACAAAATATGGAAAAAAATGATCCACAGAAAAAATACGATAAATACGGAAGAAATACGGTAAATTGTATATATATAAAATATGGTAATTTTAATAATTAATATTTAATGACTATTATCAATATAATAACATTAGTTAAAAAATAGATTTGGTGGATTTTTTATTATTTTCAACTCTGGCTTTTAACTTTTTAGAAGTAGATTTGGTGAATTTTTTATTATTTATAGTGCAGGTTTGGGTTTTTGCTTTTTCTTTATTTTAAACTGCTAAATCCCAAAATTTTCGAAGTTTGATACAGTGGAGGGAGGAAAACGTAAAAAAATAGAAATTCTGTCAAAATCTACCATATTTGGTAACTATGGTTTTATGGGAGCGCTGCTCTTAGCCTCTTCCACTGGAGACCTAGCCTGGCATCTGAGTTTATATTTCAGGAACTCCTATTTGGATTCGACTCCTGGGTCTTACCTTGGAGTTTATGGGAGCTCGAAATATTTTAAGGGATATCAAGATCTATGGGGGTGCTAATCACTGTCAGTCCTGCACAAAAGCTATATCTAGATTGCTCTATGCTCGGCTCTGTATCAATGTTCCAGTGGGATCCAAGGTGTCCAAATGAATATTTTTGTGCTCTTCATGCAAAAAATGGAAATAAGTGATTGATGTCGAGAGTTCACCGATTATTTGTGACAAGTGCAGGGTAGTTGGCTATGAGACAAAGACCTACTGACATGGTTCTCTACCGTCATAGTAAAAAAATGAGTGTTCTAGCCCTTGATTACCTGTCTCTCAGGTTCATGACGATTCGGGGGAGGAGGTTTTGACTGAAGTAAAAGATGATGCGAGGAGGATGCCGAAGAGTATTTTTCGTTGGTTCCATAAAAGAATATAGTGTTAGAGGGGATGGATCTTGGAGGCGGGGTCAGTTTTGTTGGAACAAAGTGTGCTCGCATCAGAATGGCAGTGGTCGAGCTGTGTGTTAAAGGGGATAGTTCCAATGGTCGCATTGACTTGGATGGGCCAAGTTCAAATTCAAAACTTGGTATTAATGAGGTGAAATTGGTGACATGTCAAAACATGGCATTAATTTGGCATCCATTTCAAATTCTGGTCCAGTAGTTTTTCGGTACAAGGGAGCCATACTTTGACTGGTGGAAACTGCTTGGTGAAGGATTGATGCTTTTTGGGTGACATGGAGGGTAGGTTTGAGGTGGTCCTTAGGTTGGATGAAGGTGTTCATGGTGGGGTAGTGATGGGGTCATCGAATGCCGAGGCTGATATGGTTGGTAGGACTATGGTCTAACCCAAGAACCACAAATTAGTACGGTCCATTCGTATGACGTAGAGTCATTTTTGGGCAGCCTCTGACATCATGTCTTGAAGGTTAGCTCTCATGTTGCTCTAGGTCAATTTTCTTAGGCTTGGATTTCACTATAGCTATCTTTGACTTGGCTTCGTTTCTATTTGGGTTATCTCCCTGGTTCTCTTTTTAGTCACTTATGACTTGGCTTTTCTTGATGTAAAGTGTTTTTTAATCCTTTCAAAATCAAATCCTTTTTACCTTATCTTACATATACATATATACAAATTTTGTATATGTTACATTGCAAATAATAACATAAAGTTAGGAAAAAATTGGAAACTTAAACTCTAATGTAGAACAAAAGCAGCTATGTAAAATTGTATGGAAATTAAAAAGAAAATTATTTTAATCAGAGTATTGCCATATTAATATTATATTTATAACCATCCCAATAGTTTCTTGAGAACTTTACTTAACAAAATATGAGGACATGGGCTGTAATCGTTGCTTGATATGCACACAAAAGGATTTGATACAAGGATACTTGTAATGGTTAATTCTAGTTTCTGAGAAAATATTGGTCAGCCACATACTATATACATCCAGTCTCATCGACATTGTAACACACTCCCAAAAATGTACATAGGGAGAAAAGAAGGGATAACTCATACCAGAAGAATCCAGAAGAATTAAGAAATAATAGTAGGATACTAACATTTAACATAACATTTTCATTTTAATACTATAAGAGTCCTAGCATTTAACTATAATCCTCCAATAGTCCGCCTTTGGACTTATGGATCAAAGGAGGATTATCTCATTCCAGAAGGTTGTATAGATAATACTATAAACGTACTAACATTTAACCTGACGTTTTCTTCTCAATACTAGGAAACATTACCAGCTAAAACCCAAAAGAAAAATTGCAATTTAATTCCACGATAGCCCTTTTAAACGCAAAACAATAACAACTATTAAATAGCAGCTTAATAAACAACAAAAACACTACGTACTTGGTCGAGAACAACTGTAATAACTTAGAATAACGATGATAGTTAGCAACTTCCAACTGGTAAATAACTACATATTATTGATCATATGAATAAAGTTATCCTTAATGCTATTTCGGAAAGAACTGGTTTGGTAACCTTTTATAAAATGCGAATGTAACTATCAAATAGAAAATACAAATAGTAAAATTATGAACGCTGAAACTGTCTTTCAAAAGTTTTTGAAACCTTATTGAATTATATAGATTGCCATATACTGGATATGTCACAACGTTCGTTCTTGCGCGTGCAGACCATAGCTTCAATTTCCTACTTTATTGTTCCTCGGGCAATTTATTAGCTATTTCATACTCCTGAAATTTCAATCAATTTCTATAATCAAACAAAAATGTCAATTTCTTGAATGACAATAAGTAATGTTTACGTCGAAGTTACTCACTTCTTCACAGGTGCATCATATGTTGGCCGATTGCACCTGATGTCTGCGTATTAGAGAAATATTATAAAAAGAATTATATATTTTCCAAAAGTACGTAATGTCTACATTCTGAACAAAGATGATGAAAATATAGGGAATTATATGTTTGCTAAAAGAACCCGTTGTCTGTGTAAAGTACACAAGACTTCATGTTCAGACCCACTCAGAATGCGCACACAATTTTATAAACAAACTTAGATTTAACATAGCAAGTTAACAGAAGTATATGATGCATACCTCTGCAAGGGCATGGAAAACTCTAGATTTGGGTTTGTAATGGTTTATTTGTTGATTCTTCATGTATCCTTTTTTGTCTTTTTCATTGAGTTGAGTCAAAGGAAAGTAAGGCATCCTTATTCTGATCAAATTTCTCGACCTGGAAAATTGCTGATACTGATATTTGCATTAAATGTCAGTCAAAAAGGATGCTGGTTCACGATGCTTCAGAACATGCGGCAGCCGCTTTGACTGTGTAATAATGATACACATATGCAGACCCTTAGTGCAAAATCTATAATTTCACAAAATAAAATTGTATAGCAGACTTACCCAATTGTTTGAATTGCCACCTAGCCGAGCACCCATTTTAATCAAAGCAGAAGGATGATAATGGTACTGTTTCGTGATTTGGCCTTCGCCAACGCTTGAATCGCCGTGACTGTTACAACTGATCTGGGAAAGGGATGTGCAATATCTGATAATTTGTTTCTCTGAATCTGTTAAAGACTCAAAGTTGCAATTGGGTATGGCTCTTGCAAGTAATATTTGAATGGCCTCTTCTTCCGTGAGATTTGGAAGATGAAAACAATTTCCGGATATATCGTACCCAATCACTTCCAGAAGTTCTTCATAAGTGCAAGCCGTGACTAGAACTAAGCTACCTTCGGTGAATGGTAGACGGAGGAACATACGGGTGATATGAGTGGATGATTCAGTTTTGCAGACATCATCGATTGCAAGGAAAACTTGTAGTTCTTTTATTCGCTTCACCAATAGGTCTTGTCCCTGCATCAATGATACTTATCGTTGAATCACAGAGCTCCGTGCGTATTACAATAACACAACCATTTATTCACATTAACTATTACGTTCTCCATAAATTCCAACGAAAAATATATTTGGAGGTGCAGTCATTCTAAATAAACACACTTCTATTAGCAGCGGAAAAAAAAAATACTAAGAACCAATTTACAAAGAATAAATACTATCAATAGAATATGCAAGCTTTCAATAACAAAGAATAAATACTAAGAACGAATTTACCAAACCTATTTGAATTCATTCTTTATGTAATTTCCCCAAATGGACACTAGCAACCCTAAAGTGATTTTAGGCAAATCCTATTCACTAGCAGCAATTTATAGAAATTTTAGAAAAGAATATCATGCACATCTGAATTTAAATAAGGAAAATGCGACTAGGGCAGTCTAAAAAACTTATAGAAACCAAAGCGTAAATCAAGACATTTGCACCATAGGCTGATCCATCAGATTTATGAAGCCAAAAGACAGAGTTAAACCAGATTTGGAATATAAAAGAGGATGCAAATAATTTATAAAAATTATGCAGAAGACTTGCCTCAAACACAACCAAAAGGGGTCCTTTCTCCACACCAAAAATTCTGAAAATGAGATTATCTAATTTATCAAATCATAACTAATAATAGCAGCTGGAACATCCCTAAAAAAAAGCCACAAAACACCATATAAAAACTTCTAAAGAGGTCACTCCATTTGGAAAAGGATGACAAACATCACAGCAAATTTCTCTTCTTAACCCTTGACCAAAATCTACACTTTTATTGTCCTCTAACTGTTGGAAAATACTGAAAATATACGACAAACAATTATCCACATTGGAAACTCCAGGAAGGAGAATCCTATCACCTAAAGGAATGGTTTTTGTCCTTTTATAGATCTCTTGGAGGGCTTCCGTCCTCAAAACTGAAGATGCAAGAAAAAATGCTTAACATACAAATCTGACATTTGAAGATAAACAAGTGGTGCCCTCCTTAAGCAAGTCGATTTTCTTATATAGAGACAATGGGAAAACTAACCATCCTCAACACCCAATAAGAATTTTCCTCCTCATTTAATGATTTCCCCACTTCTTCTTATCTCCTAGGGAGGTCGCATTTTCCCTTGAATAAATAAAACATTGCCAAATATTTTTCCCTTTTTCTATTTTTAATTTATCATTAAGTTCATAGTACTTTATTATAAGTGCTTATTATATATATATATATATATATATATATATATATATATAGTATTTTCACTTTATAATAAATTATTATAACTTAAGTTCCCCTACAGTTTATTCCTTAGCCATTGAGGAGACAAAATGAGCTAAAGGTCTTCGTCATGATTATCTTAGGAAGTGGTATATTTAAGTCCCCCTTCCCAAAATTGTTTGCCCTCAAGCAATTCCAAACTCATTTGTGTAAGTGTCATGTACAATAGACAAAACAAGCTGAAATAATCCAAAAGTCTGGCCCATGTACCTATCAAGTGGGATAAAAATTGCCACCATTTATCACTCACAAGATGCTCTTGTACATAGAGTTGCATCCAAGGAAAAACATGACTCAGATTACCGATTTCATTTTCTAGTTCATCATTTTTCTCAAACAAATCTGAATATGCAATATATACGACATTATCTCATTTGTTACATACCTTTCAATGTCTTCATAGTCAACAATGGACTAAATTACCTTATGAGACAACTGCTATGATGACATACTCATTTCTCATCCCTCCTCATGTTGTGGAGTCTTCCCATCCTGGAATGATCCTATCATGTTTTCGACTAACACTCTTTGAGGAACTCCCTTCCTCATACCTTGCAAAACAATTTAATTGTCTTGCACTTTGAGCTTTAACTCTATGGTTTGATAATTTTTGACGAAATCACCTAAAGATTGAAGCCATTGTACACCAAGAACTAAATCTAACCCATAAATACCAATATCAAAAAATTCATCACTTACCTGAAGACCTCCCATGGTGAATTGGAGTTGTGGAATCTTCTTGGTGCATGTGATTGAATGTCCATCAAGAAGAATTACATTGAATCCTTGGAAGTCTTCTTCTTGCAACCGCAATTAGGTATCCAAATATTTATCAATTAATTTATGTGTTACCCCAATAGCAATCAATATGGTGATCATTTTCCCATGAAGATCATGTAGTGACCACTTCCCTTCGACACCATTTTGATTTGTTGTTTTTGATACTGGTTACTTCACTTATGGATTTATTATAGCTTATTTGATTTAGCATGCTAGTAGATATCATAGACACTGAACTGTTATTGATTTGATCCCTATATGATGCATATGGTCTACTGGAGACATTTGATGATGATATTGGTATACTTTTGACATGGTTATTTATCTTTAATTCTGACATGTGATATATTTAGTCATATTGGGTAGATCTTGATAATTGGATTAATGTGATGATCATTTTGACATAAATGAAATGTGGAATAGAAATGTGCTAGAAATTGTAAGTGTAGCGATCCAAAAATTCACACATGAACAACATAGTAAAAGACACGATAATTTTTTTTTGACTTGCTTCCACACATAACACGACAAAACATGTCGTCACAAAATTACAACCAACTCTGGGAACCACTTGTTACGGGGATGACCACAAGGTCAGCACGGAAATGTTCACACCCAAAAGGATAATACACTTTTTTCTTTTTTTTGACATGACAACATAGAAGTCCAACCATAGAACACACTTACAATTAGGGCCATCCACAATGAGATATTCTTGAGGGTTATTTATTTTAAATAGACATCTTGCAATTCTTAGCTTACGTTTTCAAGGAGGCTCAAGATATGATTCATACAATTCATCTTACCAAGCTAAGTTTATTCTTTTTACACTGAATAATCATCTTTAAAACTTCTCTATTATGAAATTTATTTGCTTAATTCGTTTATTTAGAGAAAGGGGGGGGTAATTTAATCCCACAAGGCCATCTATTTACACTTACGCTACTAGAACTTGTTCATGCCCATATGACAACATGGGTTTGCGTTCAACACACTTAAGAGAAGAAAGACAAAGCACCTTGGAAAAAGGTTAGAGGGAGAAGGTTGAGTTGAAATCATCTTCAAGACCTCATTTGTTATTACCAAGATTTAATTGAAACTTGAGGGCTTAACCAGAATTATTAAAGATTTCACTTAGGCTTTACTAAATGAGTTTTGTAAAAATAAAACAACTTGCCATCCGATGGCTAAGAGATAGATTACGTGGTTTCTAAAGTGTGATCTCCTGCTTATTAAATCTTATCATCTTCCAGAGCTAACCATAGATTTCCCTTAAGTTCGTTTAAGAATTTCTCCATGAAAGGGATAGTGTTCATTAGTGTAGCTAGGGATATCAAGTTATGTAATGTTACTTAACAAAGGATAGTTTCATCTTGATCACTTATGGAATTACATGCTCTCAAGTTGGTCACCTCTACACTAATTTATTTGCAATATAAATTTTAGTTTAACTTCTATAAGTATTAAACAACCTATTTTATTTTACGTATAACACACTATTACTAAGTCTTAGAAAGATTTAACTCAACATTTAATCGTAGGGGTAAAGTTTAGCATTATTCATTTACGAAAATGAAATAAGGTTACATCAACTCTTAGAATACCGATAATCCATTAAGGTCACTCAACAAGCGGTAAGAAATTTTTTCTTATATTTTCCAAGATAGAAAGACAATTCAAGGTTCCAAAGATAAGATGACATAATCCACGATACAATATACTACGACAATGATCCTCTTCTAAAATTTCCTCTAGATGTTATCAATAGTTGAACAATATAAAAAGGATTCATACAAAAGAACTTATCACTGAGGTTGATGTAAAAATCTACAAGTTTATCCCTCATCTACTCACAAAATCCATCTGCAACAAATTTTTCCGCAAGAGTCAGTTCGCAAGAACTGAGCAAGATAAGGCTACACAAAACCACCATAACTATTATCTAACAATACCACAAAAGGAAGCACTTTATTACAAGAATTGGGTCAAACCTCTAAACACTATCAACACATCAAGTTATAATAAAGTCTCTATCATGCCAATCAAAGAAGGAGAAGACCTTGTACTTCAGCTAGGGGTAAAAGCAACGAAAGTATAGCAATCGTATGAGAATGGCCCTTGGCCCTATAAGGAGAAATAAACAATCTAGCAAAAATAGAATTCCCATCAACTAAGTAATTAAATAATAATTAGAAGATTGAGATTTGATATATAGACCAACCATCTAGAAATTTATCAAAGGCACCAAATGCATAGGTCAAAATAATATATTTCTAAAAGGACAAGAGTTGATCGGCCCAAGAAAGGGAAACCACGGGTTTCAAAAATTAACACAAAAAGCCATGTATAAATGAGTTTCAAACCGGAAATCAAATAGAGTATACACACAACATAAGTTTCGAAGCGAAGGCAAAGTATACTAGTTTTGACCATTAACTACAAGAGATTTTTCAATCATTCAAGAAGGGCCAATGTCTTACAGGCTAGTAGCAAACACGCGAGGGAAGAAGGGAGTTCCATCAAACAAGAGTATACAATAATGTCATCAACAAATTTTATAACACTAAAGATTTGCAAACCTCCAAAACAATTCTAATGTTTGGTTTATTTAAAATAAATTACCTATTTCCCAAAACAACAATATTTTAAGGCAATCCTTGGTAACACAGACATCCGTCACACATAGATACAAACATAATTTCTAAGTGACATTATCAAAGCAAAACCTTCCGCTATGAATCCATAAGACTATCAAATGAAAGATGAGTTTTTCCCGAAGATTAATCACATTTAAGGAAATTTCCATCACAAAATATTAAGGTAATTACGTGCATAAAAACCGACCAATATTAATTAATAGCGTTAACATTACAAAGGAGAAATAATGAAAGTTAGGAAAAATAGAAGAGTGCCATCAACAATAATTCACAGAGGGGGATTAGACCAAAACTATTCTAGTGTCAACGAGGTATTGGATTCGTATAATGAAACCTTGAGTTTAGTTGATCCGAAAATCTAGTTGTGGTTCAAGTTGATAGGGATGGTCAAGGTACTTCTTGAGGATGGCCTTAAACGCCTAGAAATAAGATAAAAGATAATATAAGAGTCTAAACACACGAGATGGAAAACACATTGCACACAAGCCTTTTCATTCTAAAAGTTTTAATACCGAAACTCAAGCTGGCTAGCCCAAGAATTGATCACACTACTCCTACAACCTTTCCTTCTCGATGCCAAAAGGTTATCAAAGGGACTTGAGAAGGAGTTAACAAAAAACGTCAAAAGACAAATTTGGGTGCTAGGGAGGAGCTTCATAGTTATCGTAAACTTACTTCCATGATATCAAAAATACTAGTTTGATCAACATAATAACTTACAACTCAAACACAGAGAATAATAAATACATAAAAAGACAGACGAAGGTCTATCACTCGATCAAGAGAAACATAACACCCAGAGGAGAGGGCACACTCATCCTTTCGACCAACATACTGACAACGATAAAAGCAAAAACAAGAAGAGACAAGAAGAAAGGGGAAATCTCCCATCATGACATCCAACTGACAAATCAATGCAAGGAAAAAGTGTAGAAATAACTTGCCTTTTTCTCCAGATACAACAGGTTTCATGGACACCGCCCGGAACAGCAACAACAATCCTCAGGTCAAATCTCCCCTTTTTATAGGCTGGGCACTCAAGCTCCATTCTCGTCTATGCTTAGCCTTGGAAGAGAGCTCCAAATTAGCCCTAGAACTTCTGTAGGCCCCATTTTTGGCAATTGAACTTGATCCTTCGACATTCATCCAAATACCTCCACCATCTCCATATGCATCTGATTGTTTCTGATTTGGACCTCCTAACCTTGGTGCTCTCATATTAGGAGCAGCCATAGTCTGAGACGAAGCAAAAGAAGATGGCTTTGTTAGCAAGTTAATATTTGTTAATCCATTGTTTATTTTTTGTGCGTGGTCGGTTGTATAACCGTTTCTTCTACCGCTGCCTCCATCGCTACCTATTTAAAGGCGCATGCTTTGTATTCTGAATCAATAGCAATATATCCTCTTCTTCCAGCGTCCATCATTGGTATCGGAGCATGGTTGTGCGTGAGAGGAAGAGAGCAGACTGCTGGTGCGCGTGGAAGAGCAGACTGGTGCGCTGTACGTTGGAGGCGAGGAACCTGCGTGTCTATCCCGTTTTTTGGTGTTTCCTTTGTTGTGCGTGCCGCCTGGTTGAGAGCTGTGCGTGAGGCGTGAAGGTGGAGCGTTTCCTTGCCTGTCCCATTTTCATGTGCGTGAGGAGGCATGGAGACTGCCTGTCCCTCGTGAAGGAGGCGCTGAAGAACAGTGCGTGCTGGTGCGTGCCTATCCCTGAGTGAAGAAAAAAAACATTTTTTTGCTGTTGCCTGTAGTGTGCCTGTCTCGTTGAAGGAGGTGTTGTCTTGTTGAAGGAGGTGCGTGAAGGGAAAACGTTGCCAGTCCCGCGTGGAGGAGTGTGCAAATGTTGCCTGTCCAGCGAGTTGGAGTCCCGTTTCTTTGCTGCGTGCCTGAAGGAGCGTGAAGAAGACTGAGCCAGTTGCCATTTCTTTTGCTGAGAGGAAACTGTGTGTGGGTGTATGTCTCAGTTTTCCGATGCACAAAGCACTGCAAGCAATGCACCAAATATTTGGGCATTGAATGACAACGAGGACACCACTGGGCTATTCTTTGCCTTGATCAACGAGCTACACAACACTGGGAACATTCTCTTTGACGAGATTGTGTGCCAAGGACTGTTGGAATACTTCTGGTTCGACATTCGATGTCAAGCACGGCGGATTCATGCAGAACTTGAATGTGGTTATGATGCAGATGACGAACGCGAAATAGAACGCCCACAGGAGTGTCGGCGTCTCATTGCACGAGCCTATAGAGCCCATCTTCGGGACAGATTCCTTCAGTAAGAATTGTAGCCATTTTGAAAATAAATAAATAAATGAAGATACATTTTTGAGTTTTTTTGAAAAATGTCTGCTCCAAAAATATTGCTATCTGATGCCCAACTCTTGAAAGGGCCAAATTTCGCCACATGGAAAACCAAAATGCGGACGATTCTTCAATTCGAAGATCTTTGGGGGATTGTCTTTGGCAAAGATGCCCCTCCCGCAGACGATGATCTGTTGGAAAAATATGAAAAGGCTGATGCGAAAGCACTCATGCTCATCACCCTCAGTCTTTCTGATGAGGTGCAGCCATACATTCGAGAAGCAACTGCTTCTTCTCAAGCTTGGAGCACATTGTGTACCATCTACGAAGCTAAGAATCTGACGACAAAGTTGCAACTTCAGACAAAGCTTCATACGATGAGTATGCATGAAGGCGAATCAGTAGAAGCCTTCTTACGGCGTGTAGCTAAGTTACGTGCAGAACTCTCTGCACTTGGAGAACCAGTGGACGACAAGTTGCTTGTCCCACTCACCCTGCGAGCTCTTCCGTCACGGTTTCAGACACTGATCACCACGTTGACAATTACTCAACAGGAGGTGAGTTTTGCAACCCTGGTGAATTATCTCCAACAGGAAGAAGCCATGCAAAATGTACAAGAAGCCTTCGAAGACAAGGCTCTCATCACGAGGAAAAAACATAAGCCTCGGAAAGGGCAATCAGTCCAAAATCAGAAGCAGCATGCTCAGCAGCCATCTTCACATCGGCCACCACAGCGGCCACCCCAGAAGCAGCATAATCACAAGGAGGATCGGTGGTGCCACATTTGCTCCACAGATACGCACACGACTACGAACTGTTATTACAATGGTCGCAAGTATGGAAATTCTGGCGAAGAGAGCACTTCTGTCCGAGGATATTCTAAGAAATCCCGATGGCATGCTCGTAATCAGAGGCAGAAGGGCCACATTGCTGCTCAGCAGGAAGCCACCTCAGATGAAGAGGTACCAGATACGACTCATTCTGACATTGTTCTAGTCTCACAGACTTCACATCCGTCAGAAGATGTCTGGTTGATTGATTCAGGTGCCAGCAAACACATGACTGGCAACAAGAAGTTGTTCCATACTCTGAGTGACCGGCCCACTGGAGATCGGATCACCATTGCAGACAATCAAGAGTATATTGCAGCAGGGATTGGTGATGTCATCATTCCTCTTGGAACACGAAGATGTACACTGACAAAGGTGTTCTATGTTCCAGGTTTGAATTCAAATATTTTGTCTGTAAGTCAACTTCTTAACCATAAAATGCAGGTTGAATTCTTTGTTGAAAAAGGGGTCAAGTCCTGCATCATTTCCCAGGGAGAGTCAGTCATTGCTCAAGCATTTCTGAAGGGCCGTCTATTTGCACTGGATGCGGTCACTTCATCTAGCATTGCTCTCTCTGCATCAACGGCAGAGTCCACTGCACTTTGGCACTTTCGATATGGTCATCTTTCTGCCAGGGCTCTACATCAACTCAGTGCGAAGGAAATGGTAAGAGGCTTCCTCCACTCTCCCATTCCTTACCTATTTTCTCAGGCTGTCTTGCGGGAAAACAACATAGAGGTCCATTCAAACAGAGCTCTTATCATTCTACAGAGCATCTTCAGGTCGTTCATACCGATCTGTGCGGACCCCTGCCAGCTAGCTTTCAAGGTTTTGTGTACTTTCAGCTCATCATTGATGATTACTCACGGAAAATGTGGGTATATTTCCTTCGGAAGAAGAGTGAAACACTTGCAAATTTCCAAACCTTCTACCAGCAAGCCACCAGGCAGTCTAGGAAGCCTCTTCTTCTCCTCCGCAAATTTCTAAACCTTGTGTCAAAGAAGTTCTTAGCATACCTGAAGCAACATGGCATTCAACAACATTTGACTGCTCCCTATACGCCCCAACAGAACGGGATTTCCGAGCGCCACAACAGGACTGTCATGGAGATGGCTCGTTGTATGCTCTCGACCGCCAAGTTGGAGGATCAGTTTTGGGTAGAAGCAGTCCAGACAGCAGTGTATTTACTCAACCGGGCACCCACGAAGATCTTGCAGAACAAGACACCGGAAGAGGTATGGACTGGTCGTAAACCTTTTATTCATCATTTAAGAGTTTTTGGTTGTACTGCATATATGCATGTTCCAGATAAAAGAAGGAAGAAGATCGATCCAAAGACACTGCCATGTCTTTTCTTGGGGTATAGTACTACCTCAAAGGCATATCATCTCATGGATCCTGAGACGAAGAAGATCTACGAGAGTCGAGATGTGGTATGTGATGAGTCATCCTTTGACTCTTTGCCACACAATGGAGATCCATCACCGACCTCGTCACATAGATTGCTCACACATCCAGATGATGAGCAAGATGATTCTTCTCAGAGAGAAGAAGAGCTGAGTGGAGATTTGTTCGTTGATCTTGGCACACTGGAAAACACATCTTCACATCAGCAGCGCCAACGTCCGAAATGGGTCCAGAGTACTATTAGGGATGCACACCTGAACTCACTTCCTGGTACTTCTACGGGAGTTTGAACACGAAGTCAAGCTAGACATGAGGTAAATTTTGCACTCATGAGTTCAGTTGTTGAGAGCACCGAACCTGACACTGTTCGTGAGGCATTAGACCAACCACAGTGGAAACAAGCTATGGATGCTGAATATGATTCCCTGATTCAGAATCGGACGTGGGAACTTGTCGATCTGCCTCCAGGTAAGAAATCCATTGGCTGCAAATGGATTTTCAAAACAAAATATAAGGCAGATGGTTCAATCGACAAACACAAAGCACGACTTGTTGCAAAGGGTTATGCTCAGCAAGAAGGAATTGACTATGACGAGACCTTTGCACCCACTGCGAAGATCAAAACCATCAGAGTTGTATGTGCACTGGCAGCACAAAATGGATGGAAACTTCAGCAGATGGATGTCAAGAGTGCTTTTCTAAATGGTGATCTGCAAGAAGAAGTGTACATGGCCCAACCTAAAGGGTTTGTAGATGAGCATCAGCCACACAAGGTATGTCGTCTGATAAAGTCTCTTTATGGACTTAAACAAGCACCTAGGGCATGGTATATAAAAATTGATGATCACCTATTGCAGCATGGATTCACTCGTAGCCCCTCAGATACAAATTTGTATATCAAGAAGGTAGGAACAGAGATTGTCATTCTGGTTTTGTACGTAGATGATCTTGTGATCACAGGAAGTTCTGACAATCTTGTAGATGATGTAAAGAATGATCTGAAGAAATCCTTCGACATGACTGATTTGGGGCTACTTCACTATTGTCTTGGCTTAGAGATATGGTAGAAGAAGAATCATATCTTCGTCTCTCAGATGAAATATGCCAAGACACTCCTGGAAAAGTATGGGATGTCAGATTGTAAACCAATGTCCACACCTATGGAAAAAGGTTTGCAACTATCTAGATTCCAGGATTCACCACAGGTAGATGGCACTCACTACAGGCAGCTTGTGGGGAGTCTCATTTACTTGACTTATACCAGACCAGATCTTTGCTTTGCGGTGAGCTATCTCGCCAGATTTATGCAGGAGCCGAAGAAATGTCATTGGATAGTAGCAAAGCATGTGTTGAGATATGTCCGAGGTACAGTTGACTTTGGTCTGGAGTATCAGAAGAACACTCAGTTCTTCTTATAGGGATATACAGACTCGGACTATGCAGGATCCGTTGATGACAGGAAATCCACTTCAGGATATGTTTTTCATCTCGGGTCTGGACCTATCTCGTGGATCAGCAAGAAGCAAACTGTTTTTGCTCTCTCATCCACTGAGGCTGAATACCGCGCTGCACGAGGAGATGTGTGCGAAGCAATTTGGTTACGTCGCATTCTTGCAGATATAGGGATTCCTGAAGAGAAACCTCCCATCATTCACTGTGACAATCAAGGTGTGTTGAATCTTGTGAAGAATCCTGTTTTCCATGAACGAACAAAGCATATTGAGGTCGAATGTCACTACATTCGTGAACAGGTCTTGAACCACCAAATTTAGCTCCAGTACTACCCTACTGATTCTCAGGTTGCAGATATTCTCACCAAGCCTCTCGGCAAGGTGAAGTTTGATTTGTTTAGGGGGTACATTTGTAAGAGCAATGTATTAAGGGGGGGAATGTTAGCAGGTTAATATTTGTTAATCCATTGTTTATTTTTTGTGCGTGGTCGGTTGTATAACTGTTTCTTCTACCGCTGCCTCCATCGCTGCCTATTTAAAGGTGCATGCTTTGTATTCTGAATCAATAGCAATATATCCTCTTCTTCCAGCGTCCATCAGGCTTTATAACCAAAAAAAAAATCTCTTGGTACAGACTCCATATCCATAAAATAGTCCCTAGACTTAGCATCCTCTATTAAGGCTGACCAGTCACTAGATTGCTTCAATGCAGCTGCTTTGACCTTAACCCAAAGTGCTCTGCGAGCTCATGCTAGTGCCACATTCATGCGGCGAATAACAACAACAAAGCCAACCCCATGATTTGAAGCTCAGACACAAGACATAATGATTACATCACGCTCCTGGCTCTGAAAGGCATCTACCGTAATGATATAAAAACCTTTTCCTTCATCGGATTTGAGGACAACATCAAACCCTCGGTGTAAACATTACAGCTGTAGCTTGTAAGGTGTGATGATTCCAACAGAAACCTTTATGCCTGCCAACTTAGTGAATCGTTGGAGAAGCTCATATAATTGGAAAGCAAATTGTGCTTCATGAATATTCTGATAAGAAACAGATCCAGGCCTATGAGATTCTCTTCCATGAGTTACATCGTAAAACAAGTAAGATCTCAATAGAGAATATTTGTAAATAAATTTCATCAGGTCTGCTAGTAACACTCTCACTGTCACATAGTCGATTTTGATAAAAATATCTTGAAGGAGAGACCTGAATCTGAGGATACATCTGATACAGAACAGAAAACAACATAGTTGGACAACATGCTTGCTGGAAGCGCTTAGAAAGGCTTCTTCCATACTGCAACATGCCTGTCGCTTGGCTAATCACTGTTGCAAGTTGTTGTTGTGGATTCCCGACCAGAACACACCTTGCAACACCCAAGAAAGTGGAGGTAACACGCCTACTACGCTAGCTGGTAACTGTGCGCGGCCAGCAAAAAGGAAACAACGCTCCTTTTTCACCCAAAACGCCTCAGGAAACAACAAATAAAAATCACGTCCATACTTTTGTGTTAACAGGCCCTCATCCACGGGCAGAGCAGGAGAAACAGGCATGCAAGAAAGGAAATATTGGACTCACGTTGAACAGGAAAAAAGGGGGGGGAAAAAATACGCAGCAAGGCAAGAGACAGGAAAAAAAACACGTATCTCCAGCGGTTTCCACGCCCACTCTTCAACAGGGACAGTCTGCAAGATCCGATACAAACCATTCCACGCCACTACTCAAACCATTAAAAACTCCATCCATTCTCCTCACGCCGCCAGGGCAGGAAGAAGGAAGGCGTCCAGGAGGAACCAAGAAGAAAATGCCTCTCACACGCTCCACGCGCAGTCCATCCAAGGAAAATATCACGCGGTCAGAGAAGGATATGCAGGCAGTCAATCAAGAAACCAAGAAGATTTGCAAATCAGAAATAATAAATGAAGGAGGATGTGCGGCCACCAGCAAGAAAGAGTTGAACACACCAAGAAGGATGGGGGGTTTTTTTTAATGCAATGGCAGGTGGCTATTAAAGCCACCCACCTCCAGCCAACCAAGGAAACAAAGTCAAAAGACATTAACATTCCAATTTAAATTATGCTTCCAGTCGGATCTGTGACCCTTTTAAAAATCTCCTTTTTACATTGAAGTCGCTATTTTCCAAAACATAGCTTCATGTCAATTCTCACAATGATCTTGACTCCATGGGTCTTGATTAATATAATGCCTAGGTTGTGGTTTATGTCAAAGTCGAGGTCTAGGTTATACTGTTTAGAAATGTCAAGTCTTACCTTAGGAAAAATTGAAGTCCTTAGATATAGTTAACATGATATCAACAAGATACCACAAGATATGATAGCATATCATAACTGCAACCACATTATTGAAATCACGAGGATAGAATAAAGACTTGAAACCAAGCCACTATGTCAAAGATCAAATGAACTCAAGGTAAGATTGTCAAACCAATAAATGTCAACTAAGGTCACAAGGCAATAACGAAATTGAATACGGCAATGGCGTATTGATGTGATATCTTTCTTTAAATAGGTTAATGCACAGGACATTACACAGTCCACACACAAAGGTGTCATTAACAACTTGAGAACGTAAGAAGGAGAGGAAAGGTTCTAAAACATCACTGAGACAAGATCTAAGACAACGGAAATTCACACAGCCATTCGACAGTCAACAAAAAGGGGTCATTACGACAAGAACTAGGATACATGCCGAACGGGGCATTACAGTAAGTGATATCGTATTTGCATAGATGATAGTAATTCATGTATAGTTGATTTTAGATTATATGGTATATTTGGCATGAATTTTTTAATGCGTCCATGAGGCCGAAGGAGGTATTCTCTGTTCTGTAGGTATATTATATAAATAACAATATCGGGGGAGTGGAGACCAACCACATTGAAATTCGAGAAGAATCTAACTAGGGTCACCGTTGCAACATGTAATTGTGTGTGTGTTAGAATTATTTGGTTAGGGGAAAATTGTGACCTAGGGGTCATGTGTTGTTTTTTTTTTTAATTTTCCCTTTCTATTATGTTAGTATGTGTTTCCTCTTAGTAAGTGAAATTTTACTTTTTTTATTATTTATATTTTTTGATTGGTGTTTATCCCTTTATTATTCATGGGTTGTAGTGTCTTAATTAAGTTAATTTGATTTTGATTTAAACTAATTAAAATATGTGACAAAAAAGGACTTCATTTATTAGACTTCATTTACTTTGAATTTTTGTTTTGAGTGATGTGTGTTTGAGTTTTGAGTGTAGCACACTCTACCCCACATGGAAAAATTTGGAAGCTTGTGGAACAAGTCAAACTTGCCTCTTAAAAGCCCATGCCAACCCTACCTATGGGTTGGGAGGTCAAACTTAGGCTCTTTTAGTTGTTTTAGGGGGATAAAAAAGGTAAAATGTTAATTGCTTCCTTTCTAATATTTAATTTTGTCCTTTGAGGGGAGTGGGCTTAGATGGAGTGTGTAAGGGGCTTGTCATTCCTCCAACCACTCATTAATGGTGAATTGGAATATGAGGTTGACCAAGTGATGTGGAGTGGAGGGAAAATGAGGTGGCATCCTACTTGGAGCCACATCATCCCTCCCTCTCTTTTCTCTATTTATTGAATCTTTTTTTTTTTTGTTTTGGGGTTACATGTTCATTTTTAGTCTCTTGTATTTTTGGAGAGTGGAGGATTTTAAAGGAGTTGTGGATTTGTTTTGGAGCTTGCGGATACTTGTTGATTTTTGGAGCTTATGGATGCTTGCTTGCTCTTTGGAGGAGTTTGTAACTTCATACTTGGAACAAGCTCTACCATGGAAAGGTAGGAGCTTCACCTTTGTTTTTTATTATGTTTTTTTTTGCTATGTATGTGTGTACATGTTTTGTGGAATGTTGTTGTTTCTTTGAAATTATTGCTGGCTATGGGTAGAATGCCTAAGTTGGGAGTGGGAGGAGACTGTGGGGAGTTTATTTGAGGGAGGCATAAGAGATCATTTTCTTGAGGAGGGAGTTTGGGTTGGGTTCCCAGCTAGTATTAGAAATACTTGCATTTTCTTCTTGTTCTTACTTTGAGGGAGCCATAAGAGTTGAGGCAGGCATAAGAGTGGATGGAGGGGTAAGGGTTACTTGAGGGAGGTATAAGAGTTGTTAGGGGTATTGTGTTTTTCATTGGAGGCTTTTTAGGTGGCACCCATTCCCATTGGGAGGCATAAGTGTCCTCCCCATAGGTCTTACTCTTTTGGCTTTCTTGATAAGCCTTGTGAATTTTTTATTTTGGTTGTTTTCCTCTTGTTGATTTGTTGTTTGTGTTTGAATGAATATGGAATGAATGTGAAATTATATGTTAAGATTTGTGGAAGCTACTAGTTGCCATGAGTTGAATTGTCTCCCAATGTAATGTGGTTGGGGCTTGGGGGGCGATGGAGAGGATGGATTCCCTTCTCCATTAGGTATCTTGGTTGGGAGAAGAGGGTTACCTCTCCCCTTATTTTGTTGTGAATCAAGCAAATTATTGGAGGAGATATCTTGTTGGTGCTTGGAGCTTGGAGTCTTGTTGGTGACCATGTGAAAACTACCTTTTTATTTTACCCACTTAGAGTGGAAGGAATTGTAATAATATGGTTCGTTCCTTGTGTACATTTTGGTATGTTTACCCCACTTCAAGTGGAGGAAATTTTGTAATGACATTTTCAAAGAAAGTTGCTATCCTATTGTTGTTATTGAGATTGCATTGCATGGGAAAAGAAACAAGAAATAATGTATTGTAAAGATAGTTTGCAAGTAGTAAAAGAAAGTAAATTCAAATTGTTGAAGTGTTGGATGTATTGAAAGGTTGATCTAGTTAAAAATTCAATATAGAAGAACAACTTCCACATATAATAAAACAAAATCCCACTTTCTCATATCTCTTTACGTTACCTACAAGAAACTCCTTTATTGGTGTTCCACAATCATGCATTTCATCTTTTTTCTTGTTTCTCCTCTCTTTCACTTTCTTCAAAGATTACACATCAGCAACCCAAACACATCCCTGCATATTTTACACCCTTTTTCTAAATAATTTCCTTCCCTTTACTCCCTATCGGTGTGACCCTTACACCACTTTGCTGAAATTGCTAGTATAAGTTAGGCTTGGGGAGGGGAGTTCTGACAACAGAAAACATATTATCATCGAAATATTATTTTAAATTTTGAATGAGTACTCGCGTATAACATCCATGATAGCATCTGTACTCTCACAATCCATCCTGCCTCGCTATAACATATTTCAATCAAATAGGCATTGTGATGCGTGACATACATTAATTTGAATAGATGGTTTTTAAAATATTAATAATAATTTTTTTATTAATGGTAAAAGGTTTTTTGACTGGGATCCTACCCAGATTACAAGAGGCCCAATCCCAGATATAGCAATGACTAGCATCAAAAACAAAAAACAACAAAACTAAAGAAAACAACCACGAGAAACCAACAAGAATAGCAGAAAAACAAATGATGAACAAACAAGTAACTAAACACAACACAAATGTTGCTATACAGCAGCGAAGAGAAAAAAGAATCAGGGGAGCACTAGATCAAGATACCATTTGTACCTACTCCTAGTGATTCTACCAGGGATCGAAAAAAGTGTTTATGTTTATCTCGTTTGGAGCAGACTGTGTTCCAACCATCGTTAGCTTCTTTAGTAACCCCATCCACAAATGTCAAATTGATAAAGTCCCTGTAACACTCACCCTCCCAAAAGTCTAGAATCTTGAGGGAGTCAGGGGTCGATCGGGATACAAGGGAATTTTTTGACGTGAAGAACAACTTCGATCTCGCCCTTCAAGAAGCGCTCAACCACCCACTTCCAACACATTTCTTCGAATGATTCCTCAATCTTCTTCTCCCCAGCTAAGGGATTCTTCGTTGGAGTAATCCAATCAGTGCCATCAATAAGAATTTCTATTGTTTCAGTTGTCTCAATGTTGTACTCCAACCGTGGCTCCACCTGCTCCATATTCCTTGTCTTCACGTCCTTTTACATTGAGGTGACTAACCACGACCCAGATTATGCCTTTTGCTTGAGCGCGCCCGTAGCCAGATCTGGCTTAATAGTTTCAATTTGTTCCTCAGATATCCCGTCTATGTCTTTTAATATTAAAAATGTTATGGCATGACCCCGCACTATTTTTCTGCAACTAATGTACTTCATTCTATAGTTTTATTAAAAATTTATTTCAACCTTTCAATAATTTTATACGTCATATTTTTGGAAATCATTTAATCTAATGTGTTTAGAGAATAAACAAATCAAGGTCGAAGTAAAAAAGTATGTGGCAAAAGAAAATTAGGAGAAAAAAAGAAAAATGTACAGAGTGGAAATCAATCTTGATATTAAAACAACATAAGACAACATATAAAAAAAAGGCAAAATTAGATTTAATTAAATTAAAAAAAATTAAAGTGATTACTTTTTAATTAATTTTTTTGTTAAAATTGTTTTTTGAAATATTATTTCTTTTTTATTTGTATGTATTTAAAATAAACGAGTAACTAACTATGCATAAATTTATATATAAATTATATTAATACACAAAAATAGCTACTAATTATATCGAAGGTGCACTCCAAATTATATAAAGGGGAGTGCAAGTGCATGGTTCTGACACCGTACTTTACAAGCCGTATCTTTGCTAAATAAGATTGTCTAGGCACTCCAAATAATAGTCTCCTATGGCCATAATTACATATACATTTTATTCTGTAGCGAACACATTTAAAATTTTCAATATTAGAATGAAAATAGACCCGAGCCAGATAATCCTCCAACTCCAGGTGATTCTCTATAAGATCCTTAACATCGTTCCTGGATGCCTCAAGCACATGTATTCACACACCTTCATCATAATTCTTGAAATAGATAAAAAGATCTTATCTTAGATTACCACATAAGATCTCTTTTTTGGATGACTGCTTTTATTAAAGTGTAACTGATGTTGAACTAGGCAGCCTTTTCCCAAAAAATGGGAGGAAATTTTATCTTGGCCATTCAATATGGTTTTATACTTCATGTTTTTGGCAAGCGTTTAATCTAATTTGTGTTTAGATCATAAACGAAGCGAGGTCAAAGTAGACAAGTTTGTGGCAAAATAAAATTAGGCAAAAAAGAAAAATGTACGAACTTTAAATCAATCTTGATAGTGAAAAAACATAAGGCAACATATAAAAATGGCAATTAGATTTAATCAAATTAAAAAGATTAAAAGTGATTTTTTTCTTCTGTTAATTTCTCTTTTTTTTTTCTGAAAAAATAATCTTTCCTTTCATTTGCATGTAATTAACAAATATGAGTAACTACATATAAATTTATATACAAATTGTATTGATACAAATAAATAGCTACTAATTATATCAGAGGGCACACTCCAAATTAAATAAAGGGGCGGGAAAGTGTATGGTTCTGATGACAACTGTACAAACTGTATTGTTGTTAAATAAGACAGTCCATGCGCTCAAAATAACTTGATCCTATGGGCCATAATTACATTTTCAGTTTTTTCTATAGCACACACATTTAGAATGTTTGATGTTGGAATGAAAATAGGCCCGGACTAGAGAATCCTCCAACTTTAGGTGCTTCTCTAAAAGATCCTTAACATCGCGCCTAGATGCCTAGAGCACCTGAATTCACACACCCCCATAAAAATTCTTGAAATAGCTCAAAGCACCTTATCTTAGATTACCACATAAGAGTTTTTTTTATGCCTATAATTAGTTAAGCGTAATGGATGTTAACCTAGGAAACCTTTGCCCCAAAAACAAGAGGAAATTCTTAGAAACTCTCTTACAATGTTGGAAAGAGTTTGAGTACAAAGCTACATGCAGAGGAATATTCAACCTATTTTTGTGACTGCCATAATACATTGAATTTGCTTCTTGCCTTTGTTGGAGCTCACATGAAATTATTCATGGAAAATACCACATATATTCCATACAAGGCAATGTTTCAACAAGTAACTGACTTGGCTCCTTCGAAACCGGTCCCGAACACTCCACACAAAAAAATATAAATTAAAAATAGCTGAATAACTTTCATTTCCATCATAGTATATATTCGTTTATGCTTAATTATTCCTTGGTTTGGTGGTAAAGGACTATATTTAAAAAGAACCATTAGGATTCAATATCAATGATCTCCTTAATAAAAAGAAAAGATAAGATTTATCCATATTTGAAATTTTTTAGTAATGACATAGAAGCGGTGCAATGGAGATGTTTACAGAGATGCATTCAATAACCCATACTTTGAGGAGTGAAGCATTAGATGAGGAAGAGGGCCCATGAAGAAGGGAACTACCAGAGGAGAAGTTCAAGGGTGGGGAAAATGTCAAAAGGAACATATGTGAAACTTTTCATTATTTTGAGAAGACACATGAACCACATGTAAATATTCCACATATACAAAATTTTCATTTCTATATCTTCCATATTCATTACAAATACGAGCAATGTCAAATCTAATGCAGCTAAAATTGCAATAAAACCGATGATTCACTCTATTAATTGACCTCCTAACTTTGCAAAGTTACAAGAAAAATCATAAATTAAGAGGTGGCTTCATTATTAAGAGCAACAAGATGAGGAAGAAGTGTTTAAAAAGTGCTTCTCAAGATTATTGCGACTTTTATTTCTTCAACTTTCTACAAGAAGTGAGTTGTGTCATAGGGTTTTTTGCCTCTTTCCTAATGGAATTTCCTGTTTTTGGGTCCCTTGAAGCACCGATTGCACACATGTATTTAATTCAAGCGAGTGAGGGTTTTGCTTTGTGTTATTGATATTCAAATCAAGTGTTATTCTCCTTAGTGATACCCTAATTAAGACATATTTGTGTTTGGTAGTGAATTACTCAATTCAAATGGGTCTTGGAATGTTGGTGCTTAAAGTTATGTGTTAAATGTAGATACATGGTAAAATAAAAACCTTAAGCATCAGAGAGGGGAAAGAGTTTCCTAAATCTATGCTTGTCTTTATTTTACTCAATATGTTGATGTAAATTTGTTTTGTTGATGGCTAGAAAATTATTTTACGAAGTGTGTACAGAAACAACCAACAATTTTGTTATAGTTATTTAAGGTTGGTTCAATAGTGAGAACTATTTCCAATTGCTCTTTCATTTCGCACTCCAACATGTCTCTTGTTAAAAATAGATTCCCAATTATTTGGTGGCAATCTAGACTGTGAAGTGCGACATGGAAGAAATATCCTTTGTATCATATATTTCTCCTCGTAAGAAAGGTATCTTCCTCAAAATGGTTCCACCCAATATTATCCTCTTGTAATGTCTTCTCCTCCTTCTAACCCCCCTCTTTTGCACCCCTCTTCTTCCTTTTTTAATTTTGGTACCTCAAAATAAACCTCGTTTTACACTACCCCTTTGGCATTCACCTATCTCATTTCACGTGCAATCGCTAGTGCTAAGATAGAGGAGGAGGACTCTATTAAAGATACCACAAACTCCTTCTTGAATAGCAGTTTAGGGAGTCAGAACTCAGAATGACACCACACAAAGAATCAGAATGTGTGCTCAGAAGACCTCTACACTTGAGTGAAAATAGAAATAAAATATGTGCTTGAGGGAATTCTCAGAAAACTAATACATGTTATGGCAGTAATACTTGTTTCCGCAAGCTCAAAAAACCGATCAGAAGGGGCTTTAAATTTTTTTATAAAAACCTATAGCATTAATTTTTGACAAAAGCTTTTAGCATTCACAAAATGCCATCTCACTATATATTAACTATAATATTCAAATATATTATAAGACTCGGAAAGAGCTCTCCTAGACTACGGATGTGTGGGAAAAATATGCGCTTTAGCGCGCTTCAAGCATTTCACAGCTCTTGTGTATAGAGCTTCACCACATCCTAAAGCGTAGCCCAAGTCCCTCCACATTTTTGTCAAATTAGTCTTTTTCAATATTTATCCAACCAGTCATACATTGCCATATGTGAATATCATGGGTTGGGCTTTGATTTTTTGAATTGTCATGTGCCTAAAACAAGGGAAATCAAAATTCTAATATTACAATATCTTTTTTTTTTCTGAAATTAAAAATTTAAAAGTTCTGTATGCGAGACAGAGGTTTGGAATTTCAAATTATTTGTCCGTGTCAAATCAAAATTCCCTATGGGTTAACTTTTTCAGACATGTAAATTCCAGTAATTTTTATAAATATTTCTATAATGTATTCATATTTAAATATGTATTATATTTTTATATAAATCAATTAAACAAATTTATGGTTTTCAAAAATTTAGGGTTTCTACAAAATTTCACGTGTAATATAAGGTTAAAATAACAAACAATGAACTGGGGCTTGTCAACTAGACGACACACTATGTTAGAATACGTTTCCCAAGGGTTTTGTTTTAAATAGCAGTGAGTCGGCGGCAAAAATAAAAGCTGTTGTACTGACTATTTTTTTAAATGACTCACAATAATCCCATACGGTATTAATTAAAAATTATGACTTCAATTACGAATATGTACCCATATATTTACGAAAGACAGTACATTTGCCTTGGATTACTCTAGACTTGTCCAAGTCTTGGGGTTGGTGATGCAGATTCCTTTCTTTCTCGCAGAGACACATGTGAAAGTCTTTTGGTTTATGTGTCAAATCTTTCGCAACACCATCTCTAGCTTGTGGTTCATATTTCAATGTGATGTCTGCAAGTTTTGTTATTTATATCGTCTACATATCTACTAACAAAATTTCCATTCATATTAGGGGAGAGGGGCTTATAGTGGTACACCCTAAGTTAAGGGGTCCAAAAAATAAATTGTTTATGATATGAGATTGTGATTTTTTCACTAATATGTAGTTTAGATTTGTGTTAACTTATATTTTTTGTTTGGAATGTTTAATTGGAGGGAAAACCATATTTTGAATTGATTTAAAATAATATATGTGAAAATGCTACAACCATGGTGGAAACCAATACTTGAATATAGGTGAAATTGCTTGAACATTGACTTTTTTGTACTTGTACATGGGTGAAAGGTCTTACATGTCATGATGTGATTGGCTACTCTACATAATTATTATGTCAAAAATAAATTACTACTACATAGTACTATGAAAACTATTGGGTATTGTGTGATCAATAGTCATATCAACTATTAGACCTTGTTCACCTATTGGCCCCTCTCCACTAAGTCAGTTCACCATTCCATTTCCGCTTACCCGGAGAAGTAGAGGATACTCTAGAATCTTTGTAAACCTCTGTCCGTCCTCGCAAGCAGGAAAAAGTAGATATTTGTGTTGGAAGTGGAAGAAGTTGAATGTTCTTCACTAAAGTACTTCAAGAATAATTTAAAGACTCGAGCATCGGAAGAAGGTGAGTTTTTTTCATTCAAATTTTTGGGAATTTCTAAGCCACTTAGTGATTGTAGATATGATGGCTATTTATTGTTCTCAATTTTGACTTTACTTCCTAGTTTGTCATGGTCTTATGGGCTTAATATTTTCATTAATGATATATGGACATTGAATAGTAACATCTCACAATAAAATCGAAGTGAAAATTAGTGGCCGACTTCCTCTGTCGTCGTTAAAGTTCTTGTATTGTTTTATAAATGATTGTCCGCATTTTTCGACCTTCTGTTTGGTAATATGCACAAGAATTTTCCTGTCGATAAGATCCTCTACTACCTTGGTTGTTGCCAAAAATATTAATGAAGATTAATGTGTCATATGCAGCCCTTGTAGAGTTTTCATGTCGAGTTTAAATACTTGAAATACCAAAAATTATCATTTAGTCTGTTGTCTTTCAAGATCAATCGAGAACTAATACTTAACTGAAACGAACCATTCACAGTATTCAAATACAACTCCAATTTATGGATGGGATCCGGAGCTGACTCTGGAGAATGTTGACTTTTCAATTTGATAACAACTTATATGTTATGAACAGTTGCAGATCTTCGTATGCACTGTCTAAACTACGAACCCAACAGCTGTGTTCTTTGTAAATGGTGGTAACGTTCAGTTTTTGAATGCTTCGGTGCACCCTCTAGCTGTCATATTTTTATGTTGATTTGTATTTCTGCCCAGTAATATGTTTGGTGAATTGTATGCGCCTGTACTACCATGCATTTGTTCTTGTTCCTGACATTTGATTGTTTATATTGATACGAGAAAGTGGGATTTTGTTTTATTATATGTGGAATTTGTTCTTCTATATTGAATGTTTAACTAGATCACACCGATAGGGAGTAACGGGAAGGAAATTATTTAGAAAAAGGGTGTAAAATATGCAGGGATGTGTTTGGGTTGCTGATGTGCAATCTTTGAAGAAAGTGAAAGAGAGGAGAAACAAGAAAAAAGATGAAATGCATGATTGTGGAACACCAATAAAGGAGTTTCTTGTAGGTAACGTAAAGAGATATGAGAAAGTGGGATTTTGTTTTATTATATGTGGAAGTTGTTCTTCTATATTGAATGTTTAACTAATTTGGTTACTAGGTGTGACCTATGAAATTATTCTACTCACGAAAGTAAATTTATTTCCTAACTACCCCTCTTTCTCCATATCTGGTTGTAATTTCCTCCCTTGTACCCCATACAAAAAAATTACCATAGGTTCAGTTGATTGTCCTTGCGTGATCCCTGACCTACTCGGAAGACCAAAAAAATATACTTTTGGTTTAGATTAGTCAAATTGAATAATGGGAGTTGCACCATTCATTATAGAGGGGCATAGCCTTGTAAAAGTTGTTGGAGAAACTTGACTTTCCATATCGACTATTTTTCTCACAAGCAATATTTGGTGACATCGTTGCGGAGAGGTTTGCCCAAGTGCACCAAAAAATGGATCTCTCACCAAAATAAAAAAATTAAAAATACAAAAGAATATAAAACAAGTACTTAATTGATGAAAAACCTCTTTACATTCCTGACTGAGAATTATTCACTTTTCAAGTGTTGAAGAAAAGACAACTAAAGCGGAAGAAATCATGGTAAACAAAGAAAGAGAAAACCCCGAGCTCATTGTTCCATGTGGAAGGAATACATGTTCAATTTATCTTACACCTCCTCTTCATGATATACCAATGTGTTCCCACAAGAAATTTCCTAAGTTTAGAGGAGACGTTTCCTAACTCCCTAAAGAGAATGTAACAACCTTTATCAATGCATGTGGTGTGTTGTGTAGCAAACATGTAGACATATCTTTCAAATGTTTCATGGATTCATTACAAGATAAGGCAACTGAATGGTGTTATCTCTTATGAGCACAAACTATCACTAGTTGGGATGATATAAGCATGAAATTTGAAACCATCTTTAACTCTATAGAAGAATGTTAGGATCTCTTGCTTCAAATCATACTAATGAAGGAATCTACTAAATCTAAGAGAGAATTCGTAGCTAAATACGTCAAGTTAATCAGAAGAATCCAAAAATATTTCTTTCCTTTAGACAATAACCTGAAGATATTCTTTAACATTTTTTCACAATCTACAGTTAGATTCTTCCTCAAAAGATCACAACCTAGCAATTTGAAAGAACTAGATTATGATATTGAAATGAAAGATGTTCTAATCTTGTCTTGTAGGGTAAATAATCCCAATCATAAAAAAGAAGGTAAAATTTTTGGTTCGATACCCAGTAATCAAATAATTAAAAAATGGCTTATGATATGATTTCCATGAGGAAGAAAATATCTCAGATCATAGGAGCACCAAAAAATATTTCCCTTAAGGCTCTTTCAATCAATGAAATTTGTGAGAACTATGAAGACGTAGAATAATAAATTTTGGAATCTAAGGATGAAGGAGAATGCGGATGTGCTAAGGTCAGGTTTTGTGAGTAGAAAATTGATGATGAAGAATTCACTAACAATTATTCATATGTGGTATTCACACAATCCTAAATTGAGAAAGAAGCATCTTCTTCCACTTCCCAAGTTAAAATATTGAATCCTTAAATGGAGACTCTGAGAAAAGAAGAAATTAAAGGAGGATTATAAAATTCACTCCAACAAGTTTAGTTGAGAAGAAGCACAAGTCCACCCTAACCAATAGTTTTTCTGCTTCTTCAAGTAAACCCTCTTCTATTTCTCTAGGAAAATCCGTTTCTAAAAACATCCATGTTAATAATTCCATAACGCATGATTTTCCCTCCACATATTAATCCTTAGACATGATTGACTATTTTTAAAAACCCAAGATCTAAATGTCTTTCTTATAATACTCAAGAACTCATACCAAACAATCTAAAAGACTTATTCAACACGTCAAAGAAAGTATAACTAATTCTAAATATGCCTCCACCAAAGAACCACTGGGTGCATATCATTCCACTCCATCCATGAGTTTTCTTTCCTCCACACCCTCCGCCTTTAGAAAGGTAGAACCTTTCTACATAGCCTTGTTTGTCAATGTATATAAGCTAAATAGTTACATCATTGATTCTAGTGTTATGGACAACGTCATGCCTGTAAAAGTTGCTAAAGCTCTCACTCTCTCCCTTTACGCTACTTCTTATAAATTTATTTCCATGTAAATGACATGAGAGCCTCTCGATGGACAAGTCAAATATGCTGAGGTATCAATGGAAAAATTCCATGAAAATAAAATCACACTGAGAATCCTTGTACCAGGCATGCCCACCTCATGCGTAATGTTTTTGGGCCAAATATTTTGCTGAGATGTTGTAGGAGATATGCATTTGAATTTGACACATGCCTCCATCCGGTCAATTCAACAAAACAAAGAAGCTACTTCCTATTAGAAAAATGAAGCATAGTGTTGAATGGAAAAAAAACCCAATGGTAGACATCCCGTGCCAAAATTCCAAATCTAAAAACTTCTTCATGGAATTTAAGGAGGATCTTGAGCCACCCTTATTGGTGGAGGAATTTCCAAGAATCAAAGAGCTAGTCAAAGAGCACAATGAAGAGTTAATGGAAGAATAGTTTGAAAACAATTACTTTTCATGTGATGAAGGTATAAATGAAGTTTATCCAGTGGATGGTGAGATTGGTGATGTAAACCCTGACTTGCAACAAAAAAATATTGAGATTATGAGAGATGTGGATCAAGAATAATGAATGATGATCAGAACCCTCTTAACAGATAACTTCAATATTCTCAATCATGTTCCCAAGAATCAGAACAAGTTTCCATATGATGTGTTTGTTAGAGAAATTCATAGTTTCTGTTTCTTACTAGAAGAAGAGGACATAAAAAATAATAATTTCAACACACCCCTAGCTCTTAAAATGGGGCATACCCAAGAAGATGATGATTCCATTACAAAAATTGAATTTTCAGTTCTCGGAAATAAAGAATGGGAAGATGATGAAGATGACATTTCATCTCTAATGTTGTGCTCCTTTCTCTCCAAAGATGGAAACATTCTCAATGAAATTCAACCTTTTAGTTCCTTCCCCACTCACGATATTGATGCCCTCAACCTAAGAATAAAGGATGAATCCTGAAATGGAAAATTCAAGCAAGAAGATGATAATTTCCATGATGTGTGCCCAATTCATAGTTCATTCTCTTTCCAAGAGGAGGATGTAATGAATGTGACAAACTATATGGGGCAGCATATTTCAAAAGACTCGGAGCACAAGGAAAATGAATTCTTGGAATAATTGAAAAACATAGAGCATCAAGAGGTTGAGAATGATGCCAAAGTTCCTGAAACATCCACTCAGAATTACCCCATGAAACTGGAGGTCATAAAGTAGACATGTAACAAGTAATAAATGCTTCGTAATGAAAATGATAAGTCAAGTACAATTGAAATATATCTTCATGAAAACAAAAAAAAAAATGTAAAATGAAATGAAATGGAAAAGCAATGGAAGCCAAGAACAGTGTGTGAAAAAAACAAAGGCGATGGAATGAAAAATTAAATCATCAATTATACTAGCAATCAAGCTAGATTTCTCAAGAAGATGAGAAGAGATTCAAATTTCAGTGAACTTACCAATGGATTTGCGGAAGAATGATATTAAGTCACACCCTTTCACAAGTAGGCACTCAATTCAATTTTACGATTCAAATAAAGTGGGTTGTCCCCCACATGTACATAGCTGATTTAGGTTATTTCTCTTATTGTTGTTGTGTTATTTCCTTCCTGTTTTTTGTTTCCCTTTGTTGTTCATTATCTTCTGATGTGTGTGTGTGTTTAATAAAAGATATTTTGTAGTATATATTTCTATCAAATCTCTATTTTTAAATCGGTAAGACATTGGTACACGAAATACAATTGAGATAATTGGATTCTCATGCTATTTTCTCACTATTATTGATCCAAAACATGTACCCAAGATACAACAATATGTTGTCCTATGTTTTGGCATGGGAAAATTCGCTAAGAAAATAGGACAACCATATCATAGTGTCGAAAAATTTCAAAACACCCATCCAGATCAACCAATCCCTTAGTGTCAAGTCTAATCATGTCCTACAAGTGATCCATATATGAGTTTCATTAGTTCCCTTAGGTGACTTAGGAAGAAAATTTTATCTAAATAAATTTTGGAGCATCGTATATGAAAATGGAATTTCAAGAATATTATGAAGGACTACCATCAGCCTTTCTAAGCTAAGTGCACAACCCCTAGAGAAAAATGAAGGATAAAATTCATCATGGAGAGGTATTTGAGAGCCAGAAACATAAAAGAACATTTTTAGGAAGATTGTGGGAAGTTTCAGAGGTTTAGGAGTCAATTCACCAAAAATAGTTTTTTGAGGCGGAAGGAG
The DNA here is from genome assembly GCA_019776745.2 of Taxus chinensis. NCBI lineage: Eukaryota > Viridiplantae > Streptophyta > Pinopsida > Cupressales > Taxaceae > Taxus > Taxus chinensis. Next base: position 490,936,827 of record CM034155.1, on the reverse strand, counting down.
CTTTCACCGTAAAAGAGTACGTGAGCTTCAAGAAGTGATTCTGGGAGCTATGGAATCAGTTATGATCCAAATAATATATAGATGGAAATATTTTTTAATCCCTTACATGGTGGAAAAATATCAACTTCAAACGTCATGCACTTTTCATGACAACTCATTCTTTCTATTCACAACGGATGATCCCGAGAAAAAATGATGTTTTTAAAGGTGTTTCGAGGAGAATCAAACCATGGTAACCCTCCCATTCTTCTTAAAATGTATTTTTTCATGAAAAACCATATAGATAAGTTTCCTAAAATTCATCCTTGAGATTAAGATATGGTCTTTCCAAGTCACCCTCCAAGGTATGATATTCAATACTTCGTCAAATTTCCAAAGGGACTCGTGTCAACCTGAGGATGAGGAACACTTTTTTTTCACCCATTGAACCAAAATAAAGGTGAAAATTGTGAAAAAATTTGTGCCCTCCCTCCTTTAGACCCTTTGGTCACTCATATGACTCGGTGAATCGATATAAGCCCCTTTAACCAAGATGACTCCCTCCTCCACCGACCCCCGCATGCTCACCACTTGTCATTATAGGGATGAGGAACACTTTTTTACACCTATCACAAAGAAAAATGTGAAAATGGTGTAAAAAATTGTTGCATCCTTCCTTTATCCTATAGATTCCTCATACAATATGTTTTTAGCCCCCAAGTGCTCAAATGTAACTCCCTCCTCCATTCCTCTAACTAAATGCATGTATGCCAAGTGTCACAATATGGATAAGGGGTAATATTTTTGCACACATTTCACTAAACCAATGGTGTAAATTGTGTTAAATAAATTCACTCCATCCCATCTCTTCATGCTAAAATGCTATAAATTCAAACAATTAGCCTTTTTTCTAAAACCCCTCATATGCTCCCCACGCTGTCGAAACTCGACTAAAATTTATATTTAATCCTTCATCCACCATTCTCATGCTCTATCCATTGTTTGATTTTTTCCATGATCTAAAGAAATGAAAACAAGAAAAAAACACAAGAAAATCTAGATTTGTGTAGAGAAAAATCAAGGTTTTTTCCTAGAGAGACTTTGAAACCCATGAAAGAGATTTACTCATATCTAACAATTTGATGAATGAATCAACATGCCAATTTTTGCAATATTATTGTGTTTTTTAGGCTATGATAATCCAATAATATTTTTTTTCATGCACACTCTATATTTTTCACAACGAAGAAACCCCAATTTCTCATGGCAAAAACATTGAAAATGAAAATCTCCATTTCTAGACACCGGGTAGACTTGAAACTTCAGAAGTACACATAAGAACATAAACCAATATCAGAAAATTTATTTTCAATGAAAACCAAGGTCTAGAACAATACTTTATAAAAATAGTAAGCCTCCTTCCTACATCAGAAATTGTATTTTTAATAAGCCTATGTGGAAAGTAATTTTGACTAATGCAGTGTGCACAAAGGTGATTCACTGAGCCCATCTCAATGGTTGGAGATGAAACACGTGGAAATTTCCACTTACTCAAAATATTAATCCCCATTTTCCAATTGCAGTAAGGTGTATCCAAGAGCCGTGTAGACTAATCACTATTTGTTGATGTGTACAGGTGAGTGAATAATTTATAGTGAAATTTTTATCAGTGGAGTGCGACCATGTCCCAAATCACCGTCAAAAACATTTCCAGTAAGTCATCTGGAATCCACCTCAGGAAATATCAACATAATTTTTCAACACCCATTTTATGGTACAGTTTGTCTGTATATCATGTAAAAATATGAGTTTGTGATCATCATCATCAAAGTTTTCATGGTGTTCTTCATCCGAATATTCAAACCATCATAGGATTATTGTAAAGGGGCATGGCAGGGTCAGTTTCAATCTCCACCTCCTCCAGAACAAATCTTCATGAGCAATGCTTGCGATCATCAAGGTAATATTTCAAAATTGTTTCTAAGCACTCAATGGTATTTTTGTATCATACAAAGGGGTAGATCATCATCATTTGGAAAGGTTTGGAAGTTCATTGTTTTAAGAGTTTCAAAATCCAAAGAATTCAAGGAAAAGGTTCCCATTCCAAAAGATTCTCATTAGAGTGTTTAATTGGATTTTTTTTCCATGAGGAAGGTGCTTCATTAGAAATTCCATTATATTCTCTTCTTCTCTCTCTTCACCTCTCCTTTCTCTCTCCTATCTAATTCTTCATTGGGATTCATCATTGTATTTTTTCCTATTCAATTAAGTGACCTATTTTTTAATTTTGAAAGTATTTCCTCAATATTATAAGAGAAATACTTAATTTTGGAAACCAAAAGATCACAAGTGGAATATGAATGCGAAAAATCATGTGAGGGGAGATGAGAGGTCAATTCAAATTGCTATAAATCATAATGGATTCTTCATTGCAAAGGATCCATATTTTCATAGTTTCTACTTTGTAGTAATTGTGGATTGTAGTTGTTCAACTTTATACCAATGCACATGAAATAAAATAGGCATTTATTCTATTTCCCTTTCTTATATTTTCTTCTATTTCTCTCATTATATAAGTTTTTGAATGTTAATAAATAAGAAAACACTTTGTTGCTTTATTAATAAGGAGATTTCTGAAACCTTGTGTTCATGGTCTCATCTTGTATTAATGTCTATAACAAGGGTTTTTTAGGTCTATATTGAATCTTGAACTACTATGGATACTGTTTCTTTACCTAATTACCACTCTTTCTCCCTATATTTCTATAATTTCCTCCCTATTACACCCATACAAGAATTTTTCCTAAGTGGAGTATCCATGTGTGATCCCTGACCTACTTGTCTAATGAAAAAAATTTATTTCAGGTTTAGATTAGTCACATTCGATAATAGGAGTTGTACCATTCAATGTAGAGGGGCTTAGCCCCGTGAACATTTTTGGAGAAAATTAATTTGCGATACCTAAATTTTTTATCACCAACACCATATTATGTTATTTTCTGGAGATGGAAGAGCCCAAGTCAAAATGGATTATAGAGATTGTATTATTCATTACAAGTTTTTCTATGAAGAAGAAGGATCCTACTTTGAAAGATGTCAAGGAAGTTAGTTCCTATCTACCTACCCAATAGTTGGATAAAAATTGGTGGCTATTTGAGTTTGTAATATGAACACATTCCTAGTAGCTTCCTCCTTTAGAATCCATTGAACCCATACAATCCTTAGTTTTATGGGTAAGATCCTTGTAGAATGTACACAATTTTTTTTTATAGATTTTCTAGCAAAGTATTATAACATATGGAAATTGGAAAGAGAATCGCCCCATAGAATACATGTATCATATTTATTTCTTCATCCCCCCAAAATTTCCTCAGTGACAATAACTCTTATGGTGTCCTTTGTGTTCTCATTTAGTGCACAAAATGGTGAGCTTAGGTTTATTTTATTCTTGTTGTTCTTCCAATATCCAAATTAGTGCATCTAATTTGGCTATGGTTTTATAGTAAGAGGTACAAATTTCATCGTACACATCAATATTTTCCACCCAACTAGTCACTTCAATCCCATCAACTTTGGTTTGAAATATTATTTTGGTAATAGGAAATAGAACCTTACTTTGAAAACCTTCAACACACAGTAAAGCCTTCCTTTCTTCTTCATAATTATTATTATCCTTGTTCATTACATCAAAGAACTACATGTCATATTCCTTGACCATTTATTTTGGGTTCTACTCTATATCCTCAATTATTTTTTAAAAATATTTCACACTAAATTATCTTGAATTTGTAAAATTCAAGGATATTTCATGTAGTGCTCCTATAAGTTCACACTTATTTTTGTTTTCATCTTTATCCACTTTCATCCCCTACTACATATCACAACTTTAGACATAATTTTTGAGATTGGTAGTACTATGAAATGTGTAATGCCCCGTTCGGTGTTACCCTAGTTCTTGTCGCAATGACCCTTTTGTTGAGCGTCGAATGGCTGTGTGTATTTTTGTTGTCTTAGATCTTGTCTTCGTGATGTTTTAGAACCTTCCCTCTCCTTCTTGCGTTCTCAAGTCATTATTGACACCTCTGTGTGTGGACTGTGTAATGTCCTGTGCGTAAACCTATTTAAAGAAGGATCTTGTTGTCGCATAGTTAAGATGGATATTTGGCCATTATTGGTGTGAGTAGAAATTATTTATATTTATAGTATATAATGATAACAATGTTGTTTTAATTTAATTATCGATTTGCCTCTATTTTATATTATTATTGTTTTACATTATTGTCGAGCTGGTATATACATCTTTGTTAATATGATTAATAATTATTTTAAGAGGTAATAATAATAATAATAATAATTAAATAATAATAATAACAATATTATTATTTTAATTTATCGATCGACCGATAGCTTCATTAGTTTTTTTTATTGTCGATTATTATCAACCTTTATTGTTAATTATCGTTAAGCAATTTTATTGTTTGGTTGATCGCTCTGTAGAATGAACCCTGTCCCGCGCTGAAGAAGGGATTATCTGTCTTGGTGCCATGGTCGTTCTTTACTCCGTGTTCACGTTGTCGAATGTCCACCTGTAGTTGGCCTCTGCCTGGACCATCACTTAAGCCTTATTTAATGAATGTTGTGTCTTCAAAGCCTTGTAGGCAGCCAGAATGGTGAATTTGGGTTTTAATAGGGCGTGTCCAGTCTAAAAAGGGAAATGCCCATAATAATATGTAATAATAATCCTTCTAAGTTCATCGGGGTTCGACTACTAACCATTACAACTATATTTGATAATTACCTTTATGCAAGCTATAAAATGTGAATAATGGTTTGGGTAATAATAATGTACATTATTAGTGTATTATCAATCAACGATTGTATTTTATTATTATTAATCTTCTTGCGTATTGAATTGTTATCGATATCATCCTTTATTATTGTTAAACTATCCTTTTAATTTGTTTATCACTCCCACTGATCGAGCCTCGTTGCGCAAATGAGGAAGAGTATGTTTTATTGGGGGACGCCATGTCGTGGTGAAGATTTCCAGTTTTTAAAACTTTTAAACTTCTTTCACCTACCCTCCACTACCACCTTGGCCGACCCAAGGTCCATTCGCGTGGCCTTTTGCAAGTTAATGGCATTTAGGAATCATCCCAACCACTAAACTGCAAATAGTTATGGTAGTTTAATGTTTCTATCCTTGCTTGGCGGAGTTGGAATTGGGTGGAGTCTTGATTGGTGGCTGCACCATCCTCTCATTTATTAATCTTTTAATTTGTAATGCTGCTATGGGAGATTCATGTCTTCCTGGCTATATTCTTCCCTGGCCGCTTTATTCACTACGTGAGTGCTGGGTGAAAAAATATTTCTGATTGTGCTGGTCGACATGGACTGGTTGGTTCTTTATCTGAAGATCCTTGTAAACTAGTTACCTTGTTGCACGTGAGATGGATGTGGAAACTTGTTGGAGACTACCATGGTTGGTTCTGAACCTGGTTACTCTGGGCAGACGTATTCCCCCGAAATCTTTCCTTGTACCAAGGCATGTGGAATCCTCATCAGTTCCTTCCTCGTGTACATCGATTTACTTCTACTCTGGGGTGTTTGGCCATAGATTTCTGGGCCTTGACTGCGTTGGAGGTAGTTTCTTGTTCTAAACTGAAACTAGTAGTTTCTATTTTTATTTTATTTTAGGCTACGTGAATTTGGGGGAAAAGGAGCATCCTGATCAGGTTTGACTTGTTGGTTGTTTTGATGACCTTTTTTTTTGTGAATTTCCAGTAAGGATAGCAGCCCGTAAGACTACATCTCTTTAAGGGCAGTTTGTCAACCAGTCTCTAGCTTCCTTCCTGGGTGCTATCCTATGCCATACAAAACAAAAATTGTGATTGGACACTTGTACTAAACTCATGGATAACCAGAATGGTTCCGTTGTTTCTTTTGTGTGGTATTTGGGACACGCGTTGTGGGTGAGAAGCGTGAGTTTGGTGGAGAAATTATATTAGACCACCTGCCCTGGCCGTGAAGGGGTCCTGCCAATGCATGGCTAACGAGGAGATAGCTTTTAATGTTTAGGCATGATAATCCCTAACCCTCTCTCTTAATGGTTTAAGAAATGGAATTAGTATTTGGGTTAATCAATCTCTGTAATTTTTGTTTGAGCATGTCCTTGTAGATGTGGAAGCGCTTTTGAATGCATGATGTGCCCTATTTTTCTCTACTTAAGTAATTAATTCCCTTTAGTACTCTTGAGGGTTATATAATCATTTATTTGCATATATATATTGACTCTTTATTGAAAGAGATGCCCAAAAAGAGATGGGTTTCAGATGACTTATAATCATAATTGCATGAGATGATCTCTCTCCCCTTTTACAATTTATCTTAATTACCTTTTTTACAAGAAGAAATCTCTCTCTAGTGATTTCTCGCTTATCGATCTTATAAAGTTGGTTTATCTTTTTTCCATGATTTATTCTTGTGAACAATGGTTTCTATAGAAAATATTGTGGTGTGTGAATGAGATTTAGAATATTTCTTGTATTGTTTTTATTATGTAGAACATGGCCTAAAAATGGGAAATTTTCCCGATAATACTGTGTTTGGCTTTTAATGTGGTTAGATAATAATATAAACCCCCCCATTAGGATTGGGGGATTCTATTTGGGGAGAGTTGTACTGGTTTTACTGGTCTATCTAGATATCATCTGAGTCATTTGATTGTCGTTTACCTTGGGGATTATTGAAAACCCCTCACCAGGCCCTTTATTATTAGTATTACTATGAGTTTATTTTTTTTTAGCTGAGAACACTTCCTGAAGCATGTGTTAATGGGTTTTTTTATTTTGTTACCTTTTTGAATACTGGTAAGCATTCAAGATGTTAGCTTGTGTGGATAATTATATGGCTTAATTTTGAGGCACTACTTGGATGTATCGAATCAGTTAAAGTAATATTTGGATATATCGAACTCTCACGAATGTTTACACTCTTCAAATTTGATTGACATGTGATGGCCCTCAGGCATTTGAATTTAGGTAATGCTTGAAATATGAAATTATAAATCTATCCTATACTTTGACTTCGAATCTTGTTGAACTACTTTTTGGTAGGAAAAACACATGAATAGGGAAGTTATGAGAACTACCCTAAAATGGATTCATACACAACCTTAAGTAAAGGTGAAAACTGCCTTAATGGGACTATACATACCACGTATGACAGTAAGGATATAAGTTCGACCTGAAATTATTTAACTTCATTATATAGAATAATAATTAAAAACCCATAAATTGAGATATGCATGTGGAGGTTGAATTATATAACATGATATATTATTTTATCAAGTAACCAGTAAGGATAAATATGTTATTTCAATACTTGGTTAATGAGTGGAATATTTTCTAGCATTTACGATGATTATTATGTTAGCAAAAAAATTGATACTTGCATCTCAATTGGGAGTTGAGATAATGTTGATACTTGTATTTATAGTGGCTTGGACCATGCTTACATATCTTAGCTAGTCAAATGTATCTTTGACATGTTAGCAAAATATGACAATGTTGTTGATCGTAACTCATTCCAATGAGTTGTAATCTGTATACTAATAGAAAACATATAAAGACATGGTAATAAGCAGCCAAAAGGATATCTAAATAATATATGAACTTGTGGATTGGTGGAATCTTTGTTAACATAAGTATATTCTTAAAATTATGAGATAAATATCAAAATTATACTTACATATAATCATTGATTATCTATAAAGGTTTCATACTTGGGTAATATCGATGAGTAATATAAGATTGATACTTGTATTTATTATAGAAACTTAATGTCGTTGATGCTTATTTTTAATTGAAAGATAATATTATTGGATACTTATATATGTGAAGTATATTGAAGGTATTAAGTGATCGTTATTATTATTACTGTAATATAATTATGATTAAATGCAAGGTTACGGTTATATATGTAGCCACTTGGATTTTTTGTTCATATGTAAGAAAATTTTAGGGAAGTGAAGAATAATGGGTATGAAATGTATTATCATGAGATGTGCAGTTAAGATTTGAATACATGTTAGAAATTATTTGATAGGGATTATTGCAACCTTTCATTTATGTAAATGCTAGATGGCATAAATTATTTTGTGAGGGTTATATCTTATCATGCTCAATTCTAGCGAACTGGCTCTAGTTAATATTTGTGCAGATGGTTTATGCGAGTAGACTAAAGGAAAAGAGTGTAAAAGTTTTATCAGTTCAATTTATGAAGTTTCTTGTAAAAAGTTCCAATGCGTTGTAAATTTTTTAACATTGCTTGCAAAAGAGTTTAGAAGATATCTTACCTTGGTATGTTCAGAAAACTATGTGATGAAGTGTCCTTTCCTTTTTGTTTTCTAAACTGGTTACTTACCTTTGGTGAGAAATAATATTCAATGTTTACATTGATATGAGCATTGTTAAACTGTACCCTTGAGAATAAATGCTGAGTTAAAAATTTCTAAGACCTTGTATTGATGTGTTTTATGTAAAATAAAATGGGGTGGTTAATCCTTATAGAAGTTACCTAAATATATATATATATATATATTCAAATAAATTTATTGTAAAGGTGATCTACTTGAGGACAAACAATACCTTAAGTAATCAAATCTGAGACCATCATTGCAAAGTGAAATTATATAACTTGATATCCACAGCTAAACTACTGAACACTACCCCTTTTTGGTGAACTCTTAAACAAGATTAAGGGAAAACAATGGTTAGTTTTTGGGAGATAATAAGATTTAACAAGTAGGAGAAGAAAATTTAGAAACCACTCAATTTATCTCTCAGCATTTTGGAAAGTAAATAGTTTCCTTTTGTAAATCTCTTTCAATGAAGCCTAAGTAAAATTGTTAATAATTATGGATAAAAACTCACGCTCTAATTAAATCTTGGTAATAACTAGTAACGTCCTTAAGGATGAATTCAACTTGACCACCTTCTCTTTAACTTTATGCCCAAGGTGCCTTGTAATTTTCTCTTAAGTTATGTTGAACGTGAATCCGATGTTGTCATAAGGGCATGAGGCGAAGTTCTAGTAACGTAAGTTTGAATAGATGGCCTTGTGGAATTAAATTACCATCCTTTATCAAATAAATAAATAAAACAAATAATTGTCGTAAAGGAGAAGACTTTGAGTGAACTACTCTACAATGTATAAGAAAATAACTCAGTTGGTAAGATGAATTTTTGTGAATCAGATCTTGAATCTCTCTAAAAACATAAGTCAAGAGTTAAAGGGTGTTTTATCAAAATAAATAACCTTCAATCATTTCTTTCTGTGGCTTGCCCTAGCTGTAAGAGTTTCATGTGGTTGGACTTCTATGTTGTCCTGTCAAAAAGAAAAGTGTATTATCCTTTTGGGTGTGAACGTTTCCATATTGACCTTGTGGTCATCCTCATAACAAGTGGTTCCCTGAGTTAGTTATAACCTTGGTGATGACATGTTGTGTCGTGTTATGTGTCTGGCAAGCCAAAAAAAATAAAAAATTATCCTATGTTTTTCCATGTAGTCTTGTGTGCCTGTTTTTGTGGGCATTACACTTGGTATCAGAGCGTAGGTTCATTCTCTTGAACCTATGGGCCAGATTGGAGTTATGATGGTATTAAATGATGAGTGATGGTGTCCATGGAGAGTGTTACATGGAGATGATGGTATTACATGATAGTGGTTTATATTGGAAGAGTAATGTGGTATAAACATGATGTGATTGATGTCGTAATTGTGATAATCTGAATGCACATGATGTGTATGTCACCTAGTGCATATTTGTTATCATGTTGATGTGATAGGGATGGGAATACTCTCTCTCCTTCTTGTGAATTCTATGAAGAGTTCACATGTGAATTACTGCTTGTGATGTGTGAAAAGAATTCTAATGTGGATGACAGGGGGGTTGGAGCATTGTGGCATATTGTGGGATGTGGGTGTGTCGATATGTTGTATGTCTGGATTGATGTAAAGTGAATTGAGTTGTATCATGATGCTTTTACCATGTTTTTGAATAGAATGTGTGCATCACCTTATTATGAAGCAATTAATGTTATGTTATGATGTTATTATGTTCATCATATGTATGATTGTGTAATATGTAATGATTCATGTTGTGAATTAGGGTCATACAGTGAGTGTATGAACCCTATCGTTTATTGGTTGCACTTTGGGTGCAGAATGTGGTAAAGTGATGTGTTACACCCAGTGAATGTATGATTGTGATCTACCCTGTATACATACCATACGTGAGACGTTATGGTAGCTATGTGTGCACCAGCCATTATGTGAGTGATGTAGTTATATGTTATGTTGTGAACCTTACACTAACTGACCCTGAGGGAAATCAGTAAATTGTGTATGTTTGGAGTGAGAAAATGTTTACCGTTGGCCAATCACTCGAGCTGAGTACGTGATAGGAAGTGGAGCCTTGCACAGGCTAAAAACCCACTTTTGTTCATTTGGTATGTGTGGCACTTGTTCAATGGGTGTCATGCAAATTGTGTTTCACAGACACCTTGGGATCAGTAGATGGTGACTTGTACTCTTTTCTCTCTCTTGATATGGTTGTCATATGGGTTCAACCTATGTGATTTTGACTACGTAGAGCCTTGTTGAAGTGGTGTCGAGATGATTCAGATGGAGATGATGACAATTGTATTATGGATATGTATTTTTTTAACGAGCTGAGGCTCGATGTTTCAAGTGCTAGCAACTCGTTGAGTACCCCTTTGAAGGCAAGATAAGGCCACACAGTTATTGTAATGTGACATTATTATAAGTGTGATATTTTATTCATAAATTGATCTTTTTACTTTCTTTTGTAAGGACCAATAATTTTCTTGATAGCCATGCTTTACAATTTGGGCATTTCATTGGTTTTTGGTACTAACACTTGGATTTTTTTACACCAACTATGGCCTTTTGGTCAGTTTTTATATTGGTTTTGAATCTTCCTTCTAATTTTTAAGATTTTACCACCTTTCCCAAGGCTTGTACTTCGCCACTTGGCATTTTGGATTAGATTGATATGTTGGTTCTATTTTCATGATGTGTGGAATAGGGTCATGGGATGCACCATGGAATGGTTGGACCTATGGACCCACTTCATTGTATGGGGGTATGCCCCAAGGAGTTACAGATAATTAGAGGGTTGTTGAACCATGTGTTATTATGTCACTTGGGTTAGGAATGTCCAAACCCTATGTGTCTTGGGCCATGGGGACAACCAGCCTCCTTGTGTGGGGGAGGCATAAGGGAATGCCAATGGCATCAAATGTTTATTGTGAAATAAACTTGAGGGGAGGCATAAGAGTTTGAGGGAGGCATAAGGGCTTGAGGGAGGCATAAGATATTTGCATGTATGTGTGACTAAGGCTTCAGGAGGTATGTGGATGTATTATGATGTTTTGATTATGGTGTTATGAGATGTGTGTTACTCATATCAGTTGGATATATTTTGTGATGTTGTGGATATGGTATTGATGCCCTTGTGGACACTATGTACCTATAGATTTTGTTTGGAGTTCTGTGAAATTTTCATCTGTGGAGTTGAGGAAATGTCTGGAAGTTGTAGTACACCTTGTTCAAGTAGTATACTTTTCAGTCATGGTTTTGTGACCAGTACTATGTTATGTGGACTGTGCCTATTCCCTTCCGTAATTGCGTAACCTTTTGTGGTGTAATACAATCATGAAGTATATACTTGTGTGCTTTTGAATCTGTAGTGTCTTTTGAACCTGATAGGGTGTTGTGTTAGCAGTTCATGTTGGGCAACCACAATAAGGAATAAACCAAAACTCTTCAATGATGAAATTTTAAAAGAAATTAAACTAAGAATAATGCTAATGGAAAGAAATTAATGAAATAATAAATAAGAGGGAACTTCCAATCTTCACAGAACCTTGAAAGTTAAAATTTCTACCTAATGTTCCTAAGGATACCTTGTGGTCGTGCTTTAATCAACTAAAATTTTAAACCATAGGGTCTACTTTCTCCTTTACCTGTTCTTGGTTGTGAACCATTTCTTTTCCACTATGTTATGTCGCATCGAGGATGATGCTTTTCTTAAGGGGAGGAGAATGTAATGCCCCATTCGGCGTTACCCTAGTTCTTTTCGCAATGACCCTTTTGTTGAGCGTCGAATGGATGTGTGTATTTCCGTTGTCTTCGATCTTGTCTCCATGATGTTTTAGAACCTTCCCTCTCCTTCTTGCATTCTCAAGTCATTATTGACACCTCTGTGTGTGGACTGTGTAATATCATGGTTTTGAGCGTAGAGATTGTGGGCATTACATGCATTATCCATATATTGTAAGGTGTATAGAGAGAAGGATAGTCAATTTCCTCTTTCCTAATAATCTCTTCCATGATGGTATGATACTTACATATATTGAATTTCTTCTATCAATTAGATTTCTCACCCACATGTTAACATGCTCTATGTATATGAGTTTCTAGTTGTAATATTCCATCCTTAACAAATAAGTCAGTATACATTCCCATTATTCATCATAGGATATTTTCCTCATCATCTTTATTGTTACATGCATTCCAGGTAAATAAAAAAAGATGAATCTACCTTCCGATCATTATATCCTACTCTTCTAGCCATATTGTGTATTGTACACACATGTATTATATCATATTCTTGCATTTAAATAGAAGTAGAAATATTATTCCAATATCACGTATTTAATATCTAAAGGTTTTTTCCACATATATCTATTAGTTTACATTGCAAGTTATACATAATTTAATTCTACTTAATTGTATCGATCAAACTTAACTAGTTTTATTTACATAACCTCTTATGGTAGGTGAAAATAATTTCTATCATAGATATATTTCTAGCACAAAACTTCTCATGTTTTCATCACCTTTTAAGTTAGAATAATCAATATCAAATGCACACTTGAATATTTGTAACATATTTTGAGCATATAAAGAATAAACCTCATAGTATTTACACCTAAACAATATATGAATGTAAATATGTTATGCATAACAATTTATTGGATGTAAAGGTTCATTAAAGGAGGTTATTATGATTATATCAATTTATGATTAACCGTGCATAATAAGAAAAATTCATTAGAAATTTTCATATTGATAAATGATATAATAATAACTCCAATACATAAGAGGAGATGAAAAGTTATCTATAAAAAGTGGATCACAGGAGAGAATTATTTTTAGATAGGTGGAACACATTGATATGAGATTGGAACTAGAAAATTCCCTGACGTCTATGATCGTACAACTATTGTATGTTCTTGTCTTGATTTACTAAGGTCCTAAATAGAGATATATGGCTTATTAACCTTATGTAGTTATATTCTATAAATTTGTGTGTTGTTGGATTTACTTGAAATCTACTTTATTTTAAGTTACTCTTGTTCACACAACCTTGGTACAACCTGTAATGACATGAAACCAAGTGGAAATCCTAGATGCTTGAAATATTGTTCACCAAAACATTGGATGATAAAAGGATAAATTATGTGTGTGGTGGGGATGGAATAACTTGGACAATAAACATATACCAAAGCAATCCAAGTCCTACACTACATTTTGTTGAGTGAGTTCAAGCCTCATGTTTTTCTCCTAGGTAAACGTATATGTGTGATTGTGATCTAAGCTAACTCATTATGAGTTACCTCTCGTGTGTCGATAAAAATATAGTGGGATGAATATAGAGTAGAGAATGTACCTTGCATAGTAGTTATGTGATGTAGTGTTCTTCAAGTATGTGACTAAACCATTTTATCCCTTAAATAATTTTATCAATTCTTAGATTGACTTTTCTCTTACTAAGATATGGCTATAGGAGCTTTAAATTCTTGGAAAAAGATGAAGATAGACTCTTTGAAATTGTTGAGTTATTTATAAATATAGTATTATCTGCTCTAAATGATGCAGAATTTATTTAGTAATATCTAGGAGATCCTTTTGGTGTTTTTGGATTTATATTTACAATAGGATATTGTAAGAGTTTCATGTGAGTACATTAATGATATTTTGACTTGGTTATATAACTTTCTATAGGTGCAATAATATGATAAGGTCAAATCTAGAAGATTAAATTATTGGATAAATATATTCATATTTAACTTAGAGTTATAAGAAAGAATAAGGTACAAAATTATACAAGTTGTGAAATGATGTAGAAATTATACTGATCAATATGTATGGTTTTCGACAGGTAGAATGTGATGCAAAACCAAAGGTTCCTAAATAATGCACATATATTATTTACCAGTTTTATTAATTAATAATTGATAATTTAATGAAAGAGTGTAGTGTAAAAAATATCAACTCAAGAAAGACCTAGAGAAATGTATGAATTAGACTTAGAATGTGAGAAATTTGGTTAGAAGGAAAGCATAGAAAAATTTGTTTTTTCTAAAGGATAAACTACCAAATTCGATTGTTTACACATAGTTATTTATAGAGATAGATAAAATAGAGTTTCTTAACTTCACTCATATAGCACAACGTATCGATATCAAGCATCAAACACATATCACACCCATGAATATCTAGTAAAAAATGCCAATTGTTATGGTTTACCCCATGTTTAAGAACATTGGTACCACACTCACAATATTCTGATTTGGACTACCTCAGGATTGATGTAAAAACATTTCTAGATTTACATTTAATTTTAGGAATGAACTAATGATAGATCCAATGGGGACCATTTCTCTTAAAGAAATGGTGAATGATCCATGTGCAACTAGATAGAGTTGTGAAATCTTATCTTCTATAAATATCCTGCATGAATTCACATTTTTAATAACCTTTTTGGAGGATTCACAAGAGTTTATTGAATCTTGAGATATCTCAATATATGTTCTTTGATTTTGTGGACCTAAATACGAAACGTTAACATTTTTGATAATATATATATTTTCTTCTTATATCAAAGCATTCCTTAACATGTTATGTAAAATACAAGTTATTTTTTGACATCTAATTCATTCAAACATAATCATGGACATCAATGTTATACTTCATGTTTTTATATTCTGCTTTATTAGCATAACTTGAGGAAGCACATGACACCAAGTAAATACTAAGCACTAAGGATGCATTATTCCTTCTACACAATGCTTCAAATACACATTGTCTTCCATGTAGGTTGTGTATTAATATGTGATAATATATTACATACTCAAAACATCCTGTATAGATACACATTATCACACACATCATACAATATTAACATTTTCTAAATTTCCACACACTATCTTTGAAACACTACAATATTTGATAGTTCCATATAATTAAACCAAAACACTTTCATTTCATGTAGTCTTGTGTCATATCATCTCATATTACTCAATGTTTATGGGTCAAAACATATAAGTACGTTCTACTTAATGGGAAATGAATATTTAAAAAAATGACAAGTAATGAAATTTTTACAAATAATTTTAAAATTAAAAAATTCACGTAAATTACAAATGGAATATGACCTATAATATATTTAATCTCTTAAAATAATGATTTCATTTTATACATGTTTGAGAAATTTTAGGTTATGGGACATATTTTTCTTTAGGAACAAAAAATCGTAAAAATTGGGACATGGCTACATATGTTTTGACAACATATTTCTATAACATCATATAACATATACACCTATAAAATATAGTATAAAGGATATGACCTCATTACATTACACACTAATGATATGTGTTCATGCATCTTAACTTGATTTCAAATCATCTTGCAGAAAGTGTATAGCCTCACAACATTAAGAATAAACATTTTCATCCTTCCACATAACTTCATAACATGTTGGATGATTTCCAAACACTTATCATCCTTGATTCTTTCAATATAGTTACACTTTGTCCCACACAATCTATTTTTTTCTTACTCTCTATCTTTAGAATTCACACAACTCTTAAAGTCTTTTGCTATCCCTACACATCCTCCATGGATTCCACAGTCTTATAAAATTGAATATGTAATATTCACAACATTTTTAAATCTTATCATATATTATCATGTTACATCCAACTATTCTTCAATTTTGTGCAGTTTTTTTCCAACAATTTTTGTGCAATAAAGAATTTTGGTTGGAT
Organism: Taxus chinensis; assembly: GCA_019776745.2. Taxonomy (NCBI): domain Eukaryota; kingdom Viridiplantae; phylum Streptophyta; class Pinopsida; order Cupressales; family Taxaceae; genus Taxus; species Taxus chinensis. The sequence goes on along the minus strand of CM034155.1, from coordinate 490,920,706 downwards.
TTTTTCTACTCAATATTTTATAAAATATTACATATAGATTTTTTATCCCTTCTTACATTTACTAATAGATTTTGGATTTTTTTCCTACACGTAGTTTTCAAATTCTTATAAGATGACCAACATCTTTTGCTCTCGTGCAAAGGTTTCCTCAATTACCTTGGGTTTCTACAACATAAAAACGCACCACCATAGAAATGTGTGGCAAGAAGATCTTACACAATGTTTTGCACTAAGTATATAAAATCCCAAATCTCTCATGCTCTTCTACAACACCTTGTAACATGCCACACATCAATTTATTTATAATGATTCAACACCAACATGCATACTTTTTATTTTTAACAAATCAACTAGCATCATCTTATCATTTCCAGGACATGTTAATAATTTCAGTGAGTAACCATTGGCACTAGAAATTAAACCACTACACACATCCATAAACACATAAACTATCACTTGTCTTGGAAGATGAAATGAACTATAACCATTCATATTTGTAATTTACATTTTTGAGTGTAATTAATTTCTTATTACTCCACATATTTTAATACATCCAATACAAAGTTAGTAGTATTAAATAACATTTCCCACTTAATCCAATATGGCACAACACCATGATACTTACATTCTTTGTGTATCTTGTATCAATATCTCATTTATCAAATATATTAGCATGCTCTATATATCTAACATGTTCCTCTCTCATTTATCCATTCTTATATTATAAATTAATATAAAATATAGTACATATGTTCCTCTCTCAGTACATGCTCATTTGATCTTAATAAAAATTGGTATGAAACCACGAGTATCACCAGTTCCTGCAATATAGCCTAGTTAAGCTTCATTATATCATCTAGTTGTAATGATGGTGAGAATGTGAAAAATCATATCTCATCCAAAAATACTAATCTTCATTAGAAAAAACTATAATTACTTGAGAGTTAAAATTTAAACACATTCATCTCTGTATATGCTTTTTATTTCATCAAAAATTGCTTTATTGATCTAGTAGCCCATTATGCATATGTGGCTTTGACGCAACCTAAGAAAATCCTTGGTGAATAAAAAATAAATAAGGACATGAGATAACTATTCATCATCTAGCATGAAATGGATGTATCCACCTTTCCATAAGGTACAATAACAATCAAATGAAATTAGGCTTGGGAGAGTATCCAAACAACATATAAGGGAATGAGACAATTTAAACTTGCTAAATTGTAAATACTTAGGATAGAGTTTTAAAACATAAAATTAAAGATTTAGATAATGTAGATGGTTTCTTTATGTAACACCCACATTTTCAACGCACCAAAACCCATGATAAAACATCATTAATACCTTGGAAAATTATGGAATGTTTTTTTGTTTAAAGGAGGGTTGTAAGAAGATAACCATCAACTAGGTTTAAATATTTCTCATTTAATCAAACCCACATAATTGTAAAGTTGTCATAACCAAATTAATAATTAAATATTATTAATTTATTCTAAGATCATTTGTATTTAATTACTTTCCTAGTCTATTAACTCAAACCTGTTCCCGCGCCCGCATGCCCTCCATGGTTTCTACGCGGGCTTCCCACAGGTCTGCGCGCCATGGGTTCACTAATCCGCGCCAATCTGCATACAAGGAAGGAGGAGGCACGAGGGTTGATAAGGATTCACCCTTTCGTGTTGAGGTCCCTATCATTGGTGGCGGCTTTGGGAAACCAAAGGTTTCTGAGGGCAGTGGATGCAGTAATGAAGAAGAAAATAAAGCACAATCTCATGGATTGGCATGGCTTTCAACCAAGACTCCCCTTTTCAACAAAATCGACATGGAATTTCTTTGTTTGGTCACAATACAGGGGTGCTCTCTCATGGGGCAGGTAAAGATGGTTCAGACAAAGAATCATCATCTCCTTTAAAACTCAACACTAGAAACTGTAGGTTGCAAGGGACTATGTATGGCTCTGGTGATGGAGGGAGAGGAACAGGGGTTAGCCAGAACCAAGAAAAACAAAACAGTGATAATAGGTCTAGATCATATGCTTTACTGGTCTCCAAACAGAAGGAGAATACCATAAATGAGATCTTGAAACCCTCCCAAGAGATCCCGACGCTGAAAATCGAGGAGGATCTACTTCTAAAGGTTCTTAAGGAGGAGGAAAATCTCTCCCACCTGGGTCTCATATGCAGATTTCACAAATTTTTGCCTAAGCTTTCTCATCTTCATGATTGGATAACCCAGAGATGGAGAGAAAAAATAAAAGGTAAGATTGAGCTTTACCCTTGTGCTAAAGCTTACTTCATTGCTGTCTTTGAAACCCCTGAGGATAGGGATTTAATTTTTAGCCAACATTGGGTTTGGGGGGAACACGGGCTTATTTCCAAACCATGGTATCCATCTTTTGACCCATTAAAGGAGTATTTTGATACCTACCTGATTTGGGTTCGTTTACCAGGACTCCCACTGTAGCTTTGGAACAGGTCTTGTCTCACTTCTATAGGCGATACTGTTATCACCGAATCACAGCACCCCTGTGCATATACAAGTGCATATACTTGTGATCACATTGTGATTGGATAACATGGGTACTATCTCCAAGTTGTGGGACTTGCTACTTGAGATAGACCTCCAGAGAAAGCTGGTTCTTGCTCCTAAACTACCTGCCACAATCTACTCTAATGCAGGAGGAAACTAACTATTCTAATCTAAATTTCCAAGGGACCAGGGAGAGAGAATGCATAAAATGAAAGCCTACAATAAAGTGGTGATACACCAGAAAAGGAGGGTGTGAGAGTAGTCTCCAAATGTGTGAAATACAGAGGGAAAGTGCACACTAGAAGAGGTGATGACAGTTCTCCATAATCTAGCAAAATGCATTCACAACAATATTCCAAGCATACACAATGATAATGAATCCCTGCAAGAACATAATAAAAGACACAATATTCTTGTAGAAATATTAAAGGGGCAAGAAGAATGCAAGAAAACACAGCAGGGGAAGATATATCCACAAACTGATATTTTATTGCTGCATGATATGCACAGTTCAATCTATTACAAGATAAGGGCCTGGATCACCATGCAAGGAGTACACTACAAGGGCCTATAGCACATTGGTTTCACAAAGCAATTTTTGACAGAGCTTTGCTACCTGAAAACTCCCCCTTTACAATGAGCCCAACACTCCAATTTATATAAAAATGAGAAGGGAAAGAGAAGGGGACAATGGAAATCCCGAAATCTATCCTTCAACCAACTGTAAGAGGAATTAAATGGAGTAAAATGATTATATATTACTTGCAAAAGGCTCCCCATACTATCCCATGTGCTAAAGCAGAGAAAGAATGATGACCATGCCTCTTAATTGTACTCCCAACCACCAAATGAAACATTGTTATGAACCCAGCCACATTTTCTAAAAAATATCAGCCAATTTTTCATCAAATATAGAATTTATTTATTGCTGTGTGTCAGGCTCAGAGCCAAAATTCCAAAGGTACCAATTTTGTGCGATTTCGTTGAGAAATGCAAAAGTTATGGCCTTCTGAGTGCGGGCAGCTGTTTTGGGTCTGGCAGGGGTTTTCTGTCATTTGACGAGAATGAGCATTAACTGACTGGAGCCGAACATTTTTCTCTTATTTAAATATATCTACCCTCATTAAAATTTTTTGGCATAGAGGACGTCGTGCTCGTTCCAAAAAGTCCAATTTTGTGAAAATCGGAGCTCGGAGTCAAAAGTTATGGCTGTTTGAAGTTTCACGGGTCAAACGTTGACTTTTCTTCTTTGCCTTTGGCCGCTTCGGCTTTTCGCGTCCCCCGTGTCCTGCGCGTACTTTTGTCCCGGCGTTTCCCGGATGAAAATCTCCTGCCTCGGCTGATTCGGGCTTCCTTGTCCCTCTTTGCGGTGAAGACACGTGGCGAGATTCCTTTCGCTCTCGGCTCTTTCAGCTTTCCGCATCCCATGCGTCCCTTTGGCCCAAATGTCCCAGTACGAAAGTCCTCTATTTTGGTCGAACCAGCCGGTTCACGTCCTCCGCAAACTTTTGTGCCCAACTGTCCCGGATTGCCTGGTACAAATTTCTCCGAACCGCGCCCAAAATGGACTGAGCTTGTGCCAAATCGGCTGATCCACGTCTTTCGCGTACCTTTGTCCCAACTGTCCCAACTGTGTGAAACAAATACTTAGGCAATTTTTTTCCTTTTTCGGCCAGTTCGACTTTTCGTGTCCCGCGCATCCCCAGCATCCCAGATGCCCCTTTGCTCTGCAGACTGCTTGGCGGCTTTTTCGGCCGATTCGCGCCAATATGTCCCTCATGTCCCGACTGTTGCGAGGACTAGGACTTAGCCATTTTTCATGATTTTTCCTGGCCCAAGCTTGTTTTCTGCAACTTTTTCACATTTTTTAAAACTTGCTGGGTTTTCCTCTTGGATAGGAGTGTTAGAAAGAAGCCGAGGGGACCCCAGAAACATGATTTTTTTGCCTTGAATCAATATAATTGCTTGGGACTAAAGAATTTGATACATGTTATCAAAATTTTACCTTGAAGGGTGAATTTTGAATAATATTTCTATGTGTGTGGTGTGTGGGGAAGTGTGCCCTAGGTTACTCTTGTACCAGTCTGACTTGAATAACGAGAAAGTAGCTAGATTTATAATGTAGTAAATGTGTGCATGGAATAAACTTATGAACTTCCATCCTATGAAGTGTGATGCTTAAAACTAGACCTTTTGTCCCTTGTGATGGAGCTAGAAGGATGTAATGGATCTCTTAAATTCCTTGATTGAGGTAACCTTAGGTGGTGATAGCTAATGCTTAATCCTTTGTCCCTTATTATGATCAAATAAATTTATATTTATATGATTCCCTTGCTTGAATTTTGTAATTAAACCCCAAAAAGTCCAACTACCAAAAATCAGATAAGATGTTTAAATGGATAGAAAGGACCCAAAAAGTGTGAGTAAAGTATAAAGAGGATAGGGGCACCTAAGTGGATGAGAGCGCGATTGGCGAAAATGGAATCTTGGCTAGAAGCTAGTGTTTAGGATGAAAAAATTCCAATGGGTAAAAAGGAAGACTGAGAAAGAAAGGGTTTAAGACAAAAAGTTGTAATAGAAAGAAAGGAAAGGTAGCCAAATATATGGGTTGATTAATACTTTTTCTTGCTTAGGAATCATATGATTCATAGTATTTAATAAGGACTATGATAATTACCCAAAGTGCATGATTTTGTGTCTACATGATTTTGTGTCTACAATCTCATTTGCTACACAATATTATGCTGCATTCCCATATATAATTGTTACATCCCAACGGGTTGCTAAATATGATTCTTCTATGTCTGATGAACATCACTCCATCACCTCTAATGTTCCTTCTACGGAAAAATCAATCACCTCCTAAGTAACCTCTATTAAAAATCAGTCAAACACCTCCTACTAAGTCATATAGAGTATTATCAAGTAAAATTGAGAAACCTTCTCTAAAGATCAATACAACTCCTCGACCTCTCAACTCATCTATGGAAAATAAGTGACCACTCACTATGCAATACCACAAAAATCTAGTTAACCTATTTTGAATTCCACCACCCAAGGCTTGTATGACATCACAACATTAGTGTCCCATCAATTTTGATAAGGAAATTACTCTTTACATTGATCCACTTAGTGTCTTTTGAATAGATCTCCATCACTTATATACTTGAGGGGAATCATATCTTCTTCTCCTTGCATTACTATCAAATATTGATATCATCTCAGGTGCACTTGACACTTCATACTTAATGACTAATCTTTTCTAAACATTATTAGAAACCTGTTGATACATTTGTATCATCATTTCATGATGACACACTCATGTTCTTGTGGTTCATACATGACTGTTGAGGGATATAATGCAATAAGAACCCATTTCATCTTCTCATTATGTCTATATCCTACATACTCATTCATACATGCATACATTTGTCACCATCTATTTGCACATACAATATACTCTTTCATCATCTGTGGCCAAACATCATTCATTAAATAACACATTCATCACCATACACTCAAGGGGCATCACACTATTCCCACCCTTCTAACCATGGTACACATCTTATTTTATCACATCTAATCTCTCACATACCAAAAAAACATTTTGATACACTTGCATCATCATTTCCCAATAATAGACTCTCATGATTTGGTTCACACTTGAATGTCGAGGGAATACTATGTACATGAACCTTACACACTGCACATCATATATTCAAATTTACACATTACATAATTCACACAAGTCACACATCATATACTTAGGACATCCTCTCTCACAACATCTTCTACACACTTTACGTCTCATTAATTGTACACATTTGCACTACATTTCTCTTACACCTACTTTTCCACTCTGCACTCATTACCCTATGAACTACTCTAGTTACATGGTCCATACTAGAATTATGAGGGTATACATTTCAAATTGACCTCATCAAATTGATGCATTTAATCACACACTCAATCAATCACTCACATGCTTACACTCTACACTTTTCTCTTTGACGATCACACCTTTCTATTACACACATTCAAAACATTTCCTGATGACACACTCTCTCATTTATAGTTCATTCTTGACTACTAAGGGGGCATAAATAAATGAACCTCATTTCATGCATTCACATTGTATTCCATTCCATCTCATTCACAACATATTACATATCTTGGTTGCATTTACTCTTGCTTACTTCTGTTTACATGTTCACTTTATTATACATGCTGGATATATATCTTGTATATCATTATATTTATCATACACACATGCGTGTTAAATTTCCTTTCTATTTGTGATCATAGATTCTATAGATTTATTACACACAACATGGATGCTTGGTGTAGTACCTTTGCATTACCAATACCACAACAGCTCCTGTGGGTATCTAATTTCATACAATACAAGAGCTATTGTTTCATTTTTATTCCTATCAAACTACTTTATCAACTTATACATGATTTGACATACTTTTTATATTTCTAACATGCTAATGGGGGCTTCATGTGAAACATATGTTATGTAGGAATATATGTTTCCATGGTTATCTGTTACATTGATTTTCATTTTTTCTATTTTCCTGCTCTTGTTTGCAAGATTTTTACCTTTGTATTATGTGCACACATGTCTTCTTACAACCAATATAGCCTTGATTGTCTTGTGACAACATGAGTGATGTCCCATGTTTCTAACCTTGTTTTTGCAGTCTACATTATCTTCTTGCATGTTTACTTGTGTCTTATCTTACACATTGTATTCTTAGCTTACATGATGTATTATACATGCATGTTTGTCTTTTATTGTAATAACACTTGTCTTCTAGACAATTTTTTTTGCAGCTGTGCCTTGGTTTCTACCAAGCACATCCCCTTTCCCCATGCAGAGAACAATTTTAGCACAACAATTAGTCCTCTTTTGGGCCACATACTCCTGTCAGTGATGTTGCATGAACCCTAAACAAGGGGGGCATCATTTGGGTGAATCAGTCACCCTATAAAACATTAAAAATCCATTACACAACACAACATATTACCGGTATAGAATAATTTTTAGTTTCAAAGAAGGATTTGAATCAGATTTGGGTCTTTAACATAACAATGTCCTTTCTAGATGCCTATAACTAGGGGGAAATTACACAGCGATTAGTAGTTCAACATAGTCTAAAGAACTCCGCACAATGGATTTTACAGGGCACACAATATTTAGCACTTATGTTTTTGACACACCATCTATAGTGGTGTTCCACAATGCGGGAAGCAGATAAAGGTTTGAGGATGAGACCAAAATTTTCTCCCTACACTTATTCCATATCATTGGCATGAGATCGCCCCAAAAACTTGCAACTAGCGCAACTAGCATGAGATCACTGAAAAAAATTGATCTTCTTTAACATCTTTAGGATCCTTTCTACAATATTTTCCTCATCATGGATCAGGTGCACATGTTCCTTATTCACATTTTCAACATTTGGTTACATACTTTTTACACATGTACATGGCATATTTGATTACTTATTTGTTCTTGTCTTTTGTAGGTCTATTTGTATGGGAATACAAATTCAACATAATCAACATCATCATAACAAGACAACCATTGACATCAACAACAGGTACATCGCGACATCTACACATGAATTTTTGCCCTAGGTTCATTTACAAAATCACTTTTGGCACTTTCTCCTTCTTAACATTCATGCTTCACAGTTTTTATCACCCCGCTCTTTGTCTAGTCCATCAGAACACTTTCTTTATCAATCTACATGGTTATTAGGTACGCATCTCCATCCACTTTATGTTACCAATATTTTCTCTCACCAACATAAAGTGGGGGGAAAATGTATACAAAAAATCACGCACTTTGGGTAATTATCTAGTCCTGATCGCATACTACCATTCATTTGATTCCTAAGTATGAAAAGTCGACTAATTAACCCATGTCTTTGGCCACCTTTCTTTGCCTTCTGTTACCAATTTTGGTATTTCATCTTTACTTGCTCAGTATACCTTTTTATAGTCTAGATTTTATCATCCTAGACACGATCTCCTAGCCATGATGCCAACACCAGGTGCCCCTAACCCATTGGGTAAGTGCAGGAAGTTGATGGAAAAATATGGAGGCATCCATGGATGCCATATTGCAAAAAACAACAAAATATCAACTTGTAGGGATTATTAGAGATATGTGCACTCAAAATTAGAAAACAATATATAAATATGAATTGTAGCATTCAAAATATAGTTTCTAAAATACTATTTTTTTAAAAAATAGACAAGTTTAGCTATATCAAACACTTAAAATTATATGACTTGGTTTTTTTTTTTGAAAACACTTATAAGATTGTAGTCTGTTTGCCCACATTTTGGATGACCAAATCTTGTTATTTTTTTTTTCCTTTGGTGAAACGTTAGATGTAGTTGTCTATCTTAGGATGGATTTTATTTTGTATTTTTTTCAACAATATTTTTTTTTGGAATGATTTTTTCTGTGAAAGTGGTCTGAAAATATTTATAAAATGGAGCGCTTTCCTTTTGCACGCCATAACTATATAAAAAAATATTGAAATAAAATATATATTTTTTAACGTGTATATAATTTGTCCATGGTTGGGATGGTATAAGTTCTATAGAATTTTGATACGCGAAACAAAAGTTACAGTCTTAAACGTAGACATGAACATTCACGGGAAAAAATGTCTTAAAGACCTATTGTTAGTAAAAAAATATAAAATGATATTTATCTTATTCTATTCACTTTAAAATCAATATTTCTACGAAGCTAACAATCTCCCCTACGTAATGGCAACATTTTTGTGAAATTTTTTCAGTTTTTTAGCATGGTTCAAGTCCGTGGAAGAGAAAATTTGAAGTTTTTGACCTTTTACATGCCATAATGACCTTCCATATCTTTGGTTGGGGAAACATAAATATTTACCGAGCCTTACGGTTATATTTGATGATACAAATAAAACCATGATCACGGTTTACAAACTATGATCACACTTTATAAACCGTAAGAGCGGTTTATAAAGTGTGATCATGGTTTGTAAATCATATTTATATGCATCCCAATGTTCTAATTATCATGTGATTTTTACTTTTTGACTTTACCATAAAAATTACTATGAAATTCTATCATTTTCTACACGGTTTTCTTATCACCAGAAGTAAAACATCATGGGAGACAAGAAACGAAGTTAAAAAAGGAAGTCATTAACTAAAAAAACACCAAATGAATTAGAGGCAAATAGATTTCAAAATGCTGAGCAAATGTAGAATCTTCATGAATCAAAAAGAGGTTCATCTTCAACCCCTACTATTGTAAGCAATGAGGAACCAGGTAATGTTTCTATTGTTAATGTTGAAGTTGAATTAAATACCCGTGATGAAGATGTTTTTACTATCAATGTTGAAGAAGAATTAAATACTTGTGATGTAGCAAATGTTGAAATTGAAGGAGACAATGAAAATGTGAATAAAAAAATTCTGGTTGAAACTGTAGACAAGTAAAATTTGAAAAAAACACTTCCTAGGATTTTCCATAAGAAACCTAATTATTTTATTTAAATTTATGAACACATTTTGAAACCAATGTGTGACAAAATTTCTGAATGACAAATTAGAAGAAAAGCCACTGAAATTTGGGATAATCATTTTGAAATTTTAAATGATTCCCAAAGATGTTAGTTCTTGGTTAGTTTGATGAAATTGAATAAAATGAGACATACATTAAACACCTTAGGATTGAAAACATCTAATATACGTGGTCAAACCTCTATAATTGTTGAAAATCTTCATAATGCATATCACATTGTTGGTGTCAAGAGACGCACTAGGGATAGTAATATTGTGTGTCGTGTACTTGCTACTAGTGTTGTAAGTGAATTAATAAAAAAACAATGTTTGATTACGCAAACAAGTTGAATGTTGCAAGTTAATTGAAAAAATATAATGAAAGCAATTAAAAGGTGTAATATCATTCAATCACTTAATAACACTGATTTTTGGGCATTTTCTGCAAGAGCACCACATAAGGACAAACATAATACTGATGCTATAAGAGAAGTTTTTACTCAATTTTGGCATGATAACACTAGAGTTTCACCTAATACAAGAGATATTGTAAAACTAAGAGTTGGTTCTATTAATCGTGAACCACATCCAAAGCATTTCTTAGATATGACTCAAACTCAATTTTTTTTTTAGTTTGAACGAGAGCATCTGGAAATTAAAATTAGTCAACATTTTTTTGAAATGTTAAAACCATTCTATGTGAAAATCAACCACGCTCGCACCACTTGTTGTAGGTAACAAGTTGAATTTGCTATGCATTATGCTAAATTGTTATGTATTTGTTCTATTTTGCATTCTAAAACTATGTTATTGGAATGTGGTGTTTAAGTTCCACTAATATCTTCTAGGAATTTCATTCCTACGATATTTTGTGAAAAAGAAGTTGGACAATTTTTTTATAGTCAGGATTCTTTAGATGGAAGTTGTGGTATATGTGGCGGATTACCTAAATTGGAAAGTTGCATCCATGAGAAAATTGAAGGTGCAATAGGAAATAATGTAGTTGAGTTTGATAACTATAAATCATTTGCATACCAATTGAAAGATGGAAAAGAGTCTAAATGGTGTGAGCTAGTTACAGAATATATGTCTATTTTTCAATTTATGAGAAAATTTAAGGATGAAATTATTTATGAGTATGCTAGGCATACACACAGAGCTCGATGGTTGGATGAAAAATTCAAGATATGAAAAGACACATTTCCTATTGGTACTATTGTTTCGGTGGTTGATTTTGCAGAGAATTACAATTGCAACCACAAATGGAGGTTTAATTACAATATTACAACTCAGTACAAGTTTCCATTTTTGTGCATATAGCATTTATACATTCTCCTGACAGTACAGAGAATGCTCAATTTTTTTTAAGAGAGTACCAATTTTATATCAGTGATGATCATACTCATTCTAATGAATTTGTGCAAGGGTGTTTACAGTTATTTTATGGAAACTTGTCTAATAGGGACATCCAATTCAAACAACATTATATATGGTCAGATAATTACATGTATCAGTTTAAGAATGCACAAATGTTTTATTCAATGAGCTAGATGCATGTCAAGATGGGTGTCCAACATATTTGGAGTTTCACTGAGGCGGGACATGGAAAAGGGGAGCATGACGGTGCAGGGGCATGTGTGTAAAGAGCTCTTGCAAGAGAAGAGTTGAAGTATAAAGATGGTGCTAAATTGAAAGATGTAAAGAGCATAATGGAATGGTGTATTGACAACATGGCCCAAGGTTCTCAAAAAATTTCCACGGTTCACAGATATTTTTGGTTGATAAAGGAAAAAAATTTCTAACTATGAGGATTGTATGATACTCACTGGGTCCAGTGATATACACTCATCTTGTAGATCAAACGCTACTTCATGGGAAACATGGAAAATAAATTTGACATATTTTGATGCATCTTATATCAGATTTTTCATTGTTGAGTGTGATTCACAAGAATGGGTGGATGGATGGATTTGTAGTCCTCTAACTCCGCTTCCTAGTTATCAACCTCCACAAGTATTACGACTGATTTTTACAGATGAAGTTGTAACATCCAATTACTTTGATGAAATTTTGATTTTGGTGCGACAAGGTATTTATGGTTATTTACATTTTTTGTATTGATTTATGTCCATTGAAATTTTAATATGTATAATTTAAATTTGTGTTGAAACCTTTTTTTTGTAGGATATGTGTTTGCAGTTATTGCGATAGAAGACAATGAACAAGGAACAAACTATTTCTTATGTCGTTGCATCGAGGAAAGAAAGAATTTGACTTCTCCTGTTCCAGATGACAAAGATATTGAGTACCCCACAGGGTCAGTGGTAGTTACTGGAACTTGGCTTTGATGGTATCCATTAAAAAACTCCTCTATTTAGGTGTTTTAAGACTTTGAGACACAAGAAAATACTCTTATATTCACATCTAGTTCTAGAGACAAATATTCAGCTGTATAGATATCGAGGAAGGCCTAATAAAAATATTCTTTAGAAGGTTCGATATTCAGATCATGAAGTAATCATATCCTCTATTCAGAGTAGATCCGATCCTGATGGTTCATTGGAATGAATTTACAATGCTCATATTTGGTATATATAATTTATTTGGTATATATAAATTTGTTAGTTGGATAAATTTATGTTCATATATTTTATTAAATTTTTGTATTTTGTATATATATAGTATGGTTTTGATTTGAAACTTAAATTTCTTTGACTAACACTTTTATATGTAGGTTAGTGGTGCCAGAAAAGCTTTCACCTTCACGTGGTTAGCAATGTTAGTAGAGAATTATAAATTCTCCAAGCTAATAGAAGCTTTCATTGTTTTACAAGAAAAGAGAAGTAATTAACAATGATTTATGTACCTGTGGAGGGGGTCATTAGCTCCGGAGGAGGTAGCCTAGAAGGATCTGGAGCTTAGAGAACCAAAATGATGCCTCCCCAAGTGTTTACAAGACCATCCTTACATGTGTGCATAGTTGGTTTGGTGTCATGACCCACCATTTGTAAAATATACTGTTTGATAGCCTTACACTATCTCAAACTACACTAGCATTCACATAGCCACTCGGATGTGTCTATGAAGTTGGTTTGGTGACATGACCCACCATTTGCAAAATATACCATTTGACAGACTTACACTAGCTCAAACTACACTATTCGACGCGTTTGCAAACAATAGGGCAGTGAGAGCACCAATTAGAGAAGGAAAAAACTGAGATAGGATATTATATAGGGTCCCTATGTCGAGGTGTAGGATTAGAAAAGACCTCTCTAGGTGCCACGGAGTGCACGTAGTCACCCGTCGAAGTTGAACAATTTTTTGGTCTTAGGGCTCTTAAGGGACTATGCCCGATCAAGGTAACCTAGAAGTAACAACGCATCCTCTAGTATTCACTTGGCCACCTGGACATGTCGGCGTAGTCAGTTCAGTGCCATGACCCACCGTTTGCAAAATATATCATTTGACTACCTTTTAATGTCTAAAACTACACTATTAGGTGCGTTTGGAAACAATAGGGCAGCAAGAGCACCGATTAGAGAAGGAAAAAATAAAGATAGGATATTGTAGAGGGTCCTTGCGTGAAGGTGTAGGATTAGACAAGACATCTCTAGGTGACACAGAGTGCATGTAGCCACCCATCAAAGTTGACCAATTTTTTGGTCTCAGGGATCTTAAGGGACTATGCCTAAATGAGGTATATCGGAAGCAATGACGTTGTCGCACACCAAAAAAACACCTCCTCTAGTGTTCACCTAGCCACCTAGATGTGTCCGCGTAGTTGGTTTTGTGCCACGATCCAGCGTTCGCAAAATATACCATTTGGCAGCATTACATTGGCTTAAAATAAACTATTCCACATGTTTGCAAACAATAGGAGAACGAGAGCACCGATTGGAGAAGTAAAAAGCTGAGACCTCTCTAGGTGCCACAAAGTGCGCGTAGTCACCCATTGAAGTTAAACGATTTTTTGGTCTCATGGCTCTTAAGGGACTGTGCCCAAACGAGGTAGCCTGGAAGCAATGACATTGTTGTGCACTGAAATAAAACCTCCTATAGCATTCACCTATCTACTCGGACGTGTTGGCATAGTTTGTTTAGTGCCACGACCCACTGTTTGCAAAATATACCGTTTGATAGTTTTACATTGTCTTAAACTACACTATTAGGAGCATTTACAAACAATAGGGATGCGAGAGAACCAATTGGAGAAGGAAAAAACCTATATAGGATATTGTAGAGGGTCTCTACACCGAGGTGTGGGGTTAGACAGGACATCTCTAGGTGCCACGGAGTGCGCGTGCCACCCGTCAAAGTTGAATTATTTTTTGGTCTTAGGGCTCTTAAGGGACTATGCCTAAACAAGGTGGTCCAAAAGCAACAATGTTGTCGAGAACCAAAATGACACCTCCTCTAGCACTCACCTGGCCACCCAAATGTGTTCATGTAGTTGGTTTGCTACCACGACCCACCGTTTGTAAAATATACTGTTTGACAGCCTTACACTAACTCAAACTACACTATTCGATGCGTTTGCAAACAATAGGGCAGCGAGAGCACTGATTAGAGAAGGAAAAAACTGAGATATGATATTATAGAGGGTCCATACGCCAAGGTTTAGGATTAGATGATACATCTCTAGGTGCCATGGAGTGCACGTAGTCACCCATCAAAGTTGAAAAATTTTTTGGTCTCAGGGCTCTTAACGGACTTCACCTGAACGAGGTAGCACGGAAGCAACGACATTGTCACACACCATAATGACACCTCCTCTAGTGTTCAACTAGCCACCTGGACGTTTCCACACAGTTGGTTCGGTGCCACGACCCACCGTTTGTGAAATATACTGTTTGACAGCCTTACATTGGCTCAAACTACACTATTAGGTGCGTTTACAGACAATAGGGCAGCGAGAGGACCGATTAGAGAAAGAAGAAACCTAGAAAGGATATTGTAGAGGGTCTCTATGCCAAGGTGTAGGATTAGATGAGACATCTCTAGGTGCCATGGAGTACGCGTAGCCACCCGTCGAAATTGAATAATTTTTTGGTCTTAGGGATCTTAAGGGACTATGCCCAAACGAGGTCACCCGGAAGCAATGACGTTTTCATGCACCAAAAAAAGCATCCTCTACCACTCACCTTGTCACCTAGATGTGTTCGCGTAGTCATTTTTGTGCCATGACCCACCGTTTGCAAAATATACTGTTTGACAGCCTTACACTGGCTCAAACTACACTATTCCACACGTTTGCAAACAATAGGGCATCGAGAGCACTGATTGGAGAAGGAAATAACTGAGACAAAATATTCTAGAGGGACCCTACACTGAGGTGTAGGATTAGATGAGACATCTCTATGTGTCATGGAGTTTGCGTAGCCACCCGTCAAAGTTGAACAATTTTCTGGTCTCAGGGTTGTTAAGAGACTATGCCCGAAAGAGGTAGCCTGGAAGGAACGATGTTGTCGTGCACCAAAATGATGCCTCCTCTAGCATTCACCTAGCCACTCGGACATGTCCACATATTTGGTTTGGTGCCACGACCCACTGTTTGTAAAATATACCGTTTGACAGCCTTACACTGGCTCAAACTACACTATTCAGTGCATTTGCAAACAATAGGGCAGAGAGAGCACCAATTAGAGAAGGAAAAAATTGAGAAAGGATATTATAGAGGGTCCCTACACTGAGGTGTAGGATTGAACGAGATGTCCTTAGGTGCCACGGAGTGCGTGTAGTCACTCGTCGAAGTCGAATGATTTTTTCGTCTCAAGGCTCTTAAGGGACGACGCCCGAACGAGGTAGCCCGGAAGCAACGATGTTGTCGTGGACCAAAATGATGCCTCCTCTAGTATTGACCTTGCCACTTGGATGTGTCTGCACAGTCATTTTGGTGCCATGACCTACCGTTTACAAAATATACTATTTGACAGCCTTACAATGTCTCAAACTACACTATTCGGCATGTTTGCAAGCAACAGGGCAGCGAGAGCACCGATTGGAGAAGGAAAAAACTGAGATATAATATTATACAGGGTCCCTATGCTGATGTGTAGGATCAAACAAGATGTCCTTAGGTGCCATAGAGTCTACATATTCACCCATCAAAGTTGAATGTATTTTTGGTCTAAGGGCTCTTAAGGGACTATGCCCGAATGAGGTAGCGCAGAAGCAATGACATTATCATGCACCAAAATGATAATTACTCCAGCATTCACCTATCCACCTAGCTGTGTTTTCATAGTTAGTTTAGTGCCACGACCCACCATTTACAAAATATACCGTTTGACAGCCTTACACTGTATCAAACTACACTATTTGGTGTGTTTGCAAACAATAGGGCAACAAGAGCACCGATTGGAGAAGGAAAAAACCTAGACATGATATTATAGAGGGACCCTACACCAAGGTGTAGGATCAGATGAGATGTCCTCAGGTGCCACAGAGTCTGTGTATTCACCCGTCGAAGTTGAATGATTTTTTGGTCTTAGGGCTCTTAAGGGACTACGCTCGAGGTATCCCGGAAGCAATGACATCAATGCCTTCTCTAGCGTTTATCTGGCCACCAAGACATGTCCACACAATTGTTTCAGTGTCATGACCCGCAGTTTACAAGATATACCATTTGACATCCTTACACTGTCTCAAACTACACTATTTGGCACATTTGCAAACAATAGGGCAACGAGAGCACTATTTGGACAAGGAAAAAACTGAGATAGGCTATTATAGAGGGTCCCTACGCCAAGGTGTAGGATTGAATGAGACATCTTTAGGTGCCATGGAGTCTACAAATTCACCTGTCGAAGTTGAATGATTTTTCGGTCTCAGGGCTCTTAAGGGACTTCGCCCGAACAAGGTAGCCTGGAAGCAACGATGTTGTCGTGCACCAAAACGAAACCTCCTTTAGTGTTCACCTAGCCACCCAAAAATGTTGGCACAATTTATTTTGTGCCATGACCCACCGTTTTCAAATTTTCGAACAATTACAAATTTTTTAACTTTTTCAACTTTTTCAACAATTATAACTTTTTCAAGAAATTATTGAATCAAAAATTGAAAGAGAAGAGAAGAGTTTTATGTAATTACTGGTTATTGTGAATACTCACAAAACAAAGATCCTTAATAATTTGGATAGATGTTATGAATAGTTACTCTTGTTTAGTGTTCACCCACTCATAAATAAATAAATAAGCCTCTTCTTCTACTTCCCAAGAAAAAGACTTTAATCTTCATCTAGTTTATCAAAGGAAGTAGTAAAAATACATGTTCAAAGAATCCTACCAACACTAAAGAATCACTTCCCACTCCTAGATCCACTCATTCCTAGAACCTTCTTTCCTTAAAATCCTCCTCTTCTAGGAAATAAGGACCTTTCTATCTTTCCTTATTGGTCAATGGACCTATAAATTGAATAATTACATTATTGACTTTGGTGCCTCTGACAATTTCATGCTTATAAAATTTGCTAACTCTATTGGTATTACTCTTAACCTTGCTATTGGCCATGGTTACAACATGAAAACAAAATAATTTACCTCTTTTCAACCAAGTGAAAGATTTTCAAGCCAGAATTTGTAGACTTCCCTGACAAGAAAATCAAGATGGAAATACTTGTGGAAGGCATGCTAGCTATGTATGGTATATTGTTGAGCCAAAGTTTCTATCACGATATTGGTGGGGATATAAAGATGGATTGGTCATACACTATCATACTCATCAATGGTAAAATGAATAATATCCTTCTGATAAATAAAATTAAATACACAATTAAAAAACCAAATGACCCAAGGGAAGACATCTTATTTCAAGATTCAAGGTATGAAATATTTTTTCATGACTTAAGAGGAAAATGATAAGTTGCCCATGTTGATGGAGGAATACACATGCTTCCCTTAATTTCTTAACAATTGTACCATGCAATGTTGCACGATAGTACCATTATATTCATATAGTTCAAGATGATCTCTACCTTGCTTATTTCTAACAATGTTCACATTAGTTGATATGCCACATATGAGTGTTAGCTTTAAAAGAAAAAAATGTTAGTTATAGAAATTCCCTCACAACAACTCTTTCAAAGATGTGCATATTGTTAGGAGGCAGGAAAATAATTATAGTTGCACATACACCCTACGTAATTACTCTGAAAAAGAAATTACGTATTTCCCTTTTGCAGTTCACCTAGCATGGTTATCATAGGTTTTTCTTAATGGAATAGGTTTGCTTAACAATTATAACATGTAGTGCTTCGGGATGTGGTTTTTTAATTTTAAATCAAACATACATATAGAACTAATATATGTAGAACATACATACATAGAAGGATATCATGTGCAATGAAATCGAATCAAACATAGAAGTAATATCATTATGAAAACCAACACAAGGATATATAATGTATTAAACTAAGTGTAACATGTCTGTTCATAACACACACGTATCGAATCAACAAACGTCTCTGAAAATATAAGTTCATAACATGTATACATCTAGAACTAAGTGTGCTAGACGCGCGTCTCTAAAAATATAATTTCACAACATGTGTACATCTCGAACTAAGTGTGTCATACATATAGGAGCACATGTGATCGCATAAGGCTATATATACAATAGACTATATGAAGAATCATGAACTGGGACCCAGATGGCCCATAAATATATCTATGTACATCCAGGTCCTATGAATCTAATCATGAAACATCTTCCCTCTCTTTGCCCTGCTAGAAGTAGCATGTCCACGACCTGGGGATGTAGTGGAGGGAAATGGCACTACGGATTTCATCTGTGTGGTTATAGGGGTCTCTAAGAAGGCCTGCAACCTAACTTGCACATTCATAAACAATAAGTTTTTAACACCCATATTTTTAAAATACATTCAAAATTTAGAAACTTAGAATTTAGTTAAAATGCATGTGAAATCTTACCACAATGTCACGATCCCTATCAAATTGTCATTGACGCATCGCAGGGACAACAGTAGACTCACGAGGGGTAAGCTACATATAAATAATTAAATTTCAAATTAAATATTTCATGTACAAAATTTGATATTATAGATTTAAGTAATAAGAAATAATCCCTCCAAAATTTAACAAATTTGAAAAATTGTACCTCAGTTAGTGGATCTGTAGATGCTATGGCAGTATCTACAACAACCTGCACAGTCTGCATATATGGAGGAGTCTCTCTGGCAGTCATAAGCTATACAAAAAACATGTATAAATCAATATTAATCTACATGAATGCCACATAACAGACCCAAAGCATAATCCTTGTGAACTTCCACAATTAGAAACAAAGTGTAAAGAGAAACTAACCTACATAAAAGTCACGTGAGGTGTGCCAGTAGCCTCAGTTCCCAGAGCAAATGATGTCCCATCAGGATCCTGCATATAAAATAAAAACATATATTAATATGTACATGTAAACGTGAAACATTATAATATTAAAAGTGCATAATCAAATGAAATTTGAAATTTAAGTACAACTTGAAACTTATGTTTGTAACACGCCCAGTTGCAGTGGCTAGCATGTCGATGCTAGATGTTTCCTTCACTGGCTCTTACTATTTAAAATAAAATAAAAAAATATTTTTTACATGTATGTACATGACGCACAATCAAATACATATATATTAAAATCTCAAACATGAATTAAACTATTGTGTGTGTGTGTGTATATATATATATATATATATATATATAATATTTATTTGATATTTACCTGTGAAAGACCAAGATCATTTACACCAATTCCAAAAACATCCACCATCATCTCATCTAGAGAAAAGAAATCATGTGATCCAACAAATGATGTCTTTCCCGCAGTGCATACAACACCACATGATCCATAGTGGTGTGGTGCGCTAGAACTAGCGCCTCCACCAACATCCTTAGATGTAATCTGGTCAGTATGTTGGGTCAGAGTGTTAGTGAGCTTCCTCAATGCATGTAGTGTGTCAATCTCCACAACCTCCTTCACTGTAGGAGGGATAACTGAAGGTAGTGGGGGTTTTGGGGCATGGGGAATTCTTGGTTGACCTACGCATGCACCAGGTCTACTCTATGCAGAGCCACCTCCTCACCCATAAAACTCAGAAAAGTCAAAATAATTTGGGACCTCATTAAGCATGAACTCGCAATATAATTTCTTCAAAAAATAGAGAGGAACCTCATTGTTGTTGCATGGTGGATAATAAAAAACCATCCACCATCGGTCCTAAAAATTGTTCTTGATTCGGTCATCATGGCACCAATGGATTGGGAACCGTTTGCAAGTAGCTGCGGGGGTGGGGGGGAGGGCATTGGTTCTTGGGTTAGTAAATAATGCACAAATGTGGTCATTTCCATTTTTTTGTCTTTTACAGCCACATGGGATAATTTATCTGCATACCACCGCCTAAAATCATCTCTAAAGGTATTTCATTTGTCTATTTGGTTGGTTGCAGAGTTAACTTCTCTAATCAATGTTTGCAATGTGTTGGCTAAAGTCATGCAAGATGGATTTGTGGCATGATTTTGTCTTTTAGTCTGAATAAGGTTCTCAATGACAATTTTATTTTGTCGGATTCTTCCAACAATATCAACTTGTGTTCCTGTTAGTTCTGTGGGGGCAAAAGGAGCCACGGGAGGCGGATCTATGTTTGGAGGAGGGTTTTGAGGAATGTTTGGAGGATTTTGAGGATTGTTTAGAGGGTTTTGAGGAATGTTTGGAGGGTTTTGAGGAATATTTCGATGGTTTGCAGGATTACGAGCTTTCTGAGAAACTGACAAAACAAATAAATTGTATACATAAACAAAAAATTGAAAAACCCATGAAAATCACAAAAAATTGAAAAACCCATGAAAATCACAAAAAACCTAAAATGAAAAAAAAAGATCAAAATCGAGGGCTTACCTCTTTATCTTGGTGGCATGGTTGAAACTATCATGATCCAGAAGTCCAAAGAACAATTTTTAGGGGGTATTCAAAGCGCGAGTGCCAAAGGTCTAGGAGAAATCACGACTCGAAAGGAAAAATGGGGGAAAATGAGGAGTCGCTGGTTTGATTTTTTTGTCTCAGAGGACCACAATCATGGTTTGCATCCACGATCGTGGTTTTAGGTTCAGAAATCACCAAACCTATAAAAATAAGTTGCGCGAATGCACGACACCTAAATTTCATGGGTTTTTATGTCTCACTTAATTGTCCACCACCTTGATGCACTTACCCGATTCATCAATTTTCTAGCCTTGCCTCTAAATGAATAGGCAAAAATCTTATACCTCCCTCAATAGATCCCTCCTTCTTAGGTTTATCCTACACAAACTTGCAGGCCATACTATCCCCATAATCCAAAACTATAAGTCATTCATTGATTATATGAGCCATTTACTCAACAAATAAAAAATAAAAATGCAAGGGTAAAGCCCCCTAACTTCTCCATCTTGCATCATTTCACTCAAAATTGAGTAATATGGGACAGATCTCCAAAATTTTCCTTGTCCAAAACCATTCTTAGTGAGATATCCCATTCTCCCAATCCTTGAGACTCCAAGTAACAAACTCCAAAAATGCAAGTGCTTATGTTAAAAACATAGGTAATCCCATAAAATTTAAGTTAGCATACATCAATAGAGAGTAAGGAGAGATAACTTATGCATGGCAATTTCATTTATGCATAAAAGAAGCACTTACTCCTCCAGCTCTTACCTTGAAATGGTTCATTGTTTACATTAAGCCGATTTGCTTTTGAAGTTGGTGGGTGAGATATTAGTTTCAATTTATAGCTTCGTTACATTATACCATGAGCCACACCAGTCAAAGGAATAAATTAATGGCTCATCTTCTATTTGTCGACTGGTCAGTTAAGGTAATAACCTTCCATAATCAGCATAATGGGTAGGTAATGTGTTTAAACCTTGACCCCATAATTGTTCTTGAAGTTAGTAGGCATCAACCAAAGAGGTGTCAATCCTAAAAAATTTGCTAATCCCATAAGCCTACATATGACAATGGCTCCACATTTAATATTCGAGTGTTAAGAACCTAGCAATGTTGAGGAGGACACAGGAAAACTATTAAAACTCCATTACATTTGATGTTTCAACAAGGAAAGTGTACCAAAATTTACTAATATGACGGCCTTTAAAGGTCACGTGGAAAAAAGCACTTGACTGGCCATGTATTGATCGACTTAAATGAGAACTTCCTTCCTGAGAGATCTTTGTATTACATTACCTCGGCACACATATACATTGATAAGTCACTTTTCTCCTCAAAATCAATGTACATGAAATTTCATATGCTTCATATGTTCCCATGGTCATAATAAAGATGAGCCCCTAATGGGTACCTCCTAAAAAATTCATCAATAACATAACATCATACAAAAACACAAGTTTCTAAGGTGACATTGTTGTCAATACCCAATATTATTTCATTGTTGGTCTCCTATCCATTTTTGTTTGTTGTGATATAATTTCCTACAAAAATCAAACAATACCTCTTTAGCAACATGGCCATATCAATAACATCAAAACAATAAAACACATGTGTATAAACCAATTCACATAATCAAATAACACAACTAAATCATCATCAAAATCTTGAAATTCCATCAATTATTTACAATATCAAAATATTTCAATTCTATCATTTCATAAACAACACTGAGATCCCAAGAATAGCTAGATTGTCTAAAAAAATCTATATGTCAAAATCCAAAGTGTCAGTATATATAAGGTAGTAACTCTAGATAATCATCAATGCTAAAATATCAAGACATGCATATAATCCATTTTATGAGTCACAACATGTCAATAATATAAACATCCATATTGTCTATCAAATAGGATAGTCAAAATATACTAATGCCCATGTCTCTAATCAAACGTAATCAACAAAACATAGTATAATAAGTGTAGAAGAGAAGTGGCTGTTACAATTTACATTCATAATGGATGTAGTTAATCAGATTATGTGTTATGGTGAGATATTAGATGATGTAATAATTATTGAGAAAAATTTATGAAGTTTTGCTAAAAATTTTGACTCTTTATTTGTAGCTATATAAGAGTCAAATGATTTGACTCAAAATTTTATAGATAAGTTGATGGGACCAGTTCTATTACATAAGAAAATGTTGAATAGATAATATGTATCCTCTCTGAAACGTACCATTAATTTGTATCTTTCTGTTAGAGGAAACTAAAGAGGTAGATCTAGAAACAAAAGAGGTAGAGGGAGAGAATCACTAAGTAGAGGTAAAAAATATTACAATTCTAACATAGTTAGCTCAAGATGATTAGGTAATTGTTATCTCAATTTTTCCCCCGGAAAATTTGAGCAAACACGACCCTGTGCTTAGCCCACATCATTTCTCCTCCAGTCCACATTTTTTGCATTTTTTTTTTGGTGCCAAAAGGTGCAAAATAAATTTTGGGCCCACAGACCCGTTCTTCTAACTATTTTTTGCCATTTTTGTATGGACCCGACTCAAACATTAAACTAGACATATCTTTCGATCCAGTGCCCAAAATTCAACAAATTTGGCACCGTTGGAAAGGCCTCGACCTCGTCTATGCCACGGAAGACTGAAACTTTAATTTCGAGGAGTTTTGGTGGGTGAAAAATAGTGAAAAATCTTCATGCCATTAATATGCAATCTGATTGTCCCCAACAACCAGATCATATTTGATTCGATCCATCATTCTCCCTTCTTCAACACGACGAACATACATAGAGTGATGGATTCGGTAGATTGTGGTCAGATTTGAAGTGGCATTGATGGCAGATAGCTGAGCTTCAAATCAAGTTTCCAACCTCTTTTCTTCTTCCCTCTTCTCTACATCTATAAAAGAAGGAGCTGGTATTATTGTAAAGGGTCAGACATTTTTTTTTGCTCCCTCCCTTCTCCTCTGGTTTGCAGACGAGTTCGTGGAGTCCAAACCTCCCATTAAAGTTGTAATACATTTTTTTTGCCTCTTGTCTACTGTAATGTACTATATAAACTCTGTAGCAATAATATATGTTTGTGGATGATTCTCAAATCTCTCATGTGTTCATTGTTATCTTCTGATCTCTCATTGCAGTTTGGTCATCTTTTCATGGTAGTTGTATTGAATTTCTATGGTTTGTCTTAAAGTTGCAAAATAAGTGTTTAACATTCCTTTGGTGCATCACCTTGGTATCTTAGGTTTATTTTTCTCACATCTTCTCAACCCTGTCCCCTTGGCAAGATAAAGTAAGTTTAGAATAGACCCTCTGCAATTTATTTGTGAGCACCTGAATAGAGGAATAGGAATCGACCTTCATCCAGAGAGCTCTCTCGATTTCAAATTCCCACACTTTGAGAGATGCTCCATGTTATGATATCACACTGAGAGTCTCAAGCCATCTAGTTGCAGACATTCATGGGTGCTGCGATTTTGAACTAATAATAACACTAACCATCATCATCATGGTCAAAGGGATGATAAATATACCACACATTTTCATATTTGTAAGTAATTTGGGAACTATACAAATGAGTGCAAGAAAAACAATATTACTTTAACCATAAAAGTGTAGTTTTTAAAGGAGAATCAAAGTTAATTTCATTTTTCAATGTTCATTACTTACAATGTAGCCCAAGATATATTAAAGGATGTTTGATTTTTAGATAATTTTCATGATAACTGGATGACTATTTATGTTGAATGGTTTATAACCATGGACCCATTAGTAAATTCAAAATTTAAGTTGTGTACTGAATCTAATGTCTCAGCTATGCTAATTGTGGGACTATCAATAGTAGGACTAAGCATAGAGAAATGAAACCGAAGATTGATGTTTACTATGTCATCATTTGAAACATAATACAATGAGTGTTGGTCAACTTATTTAGAAATGATAAAACATGTAATTTTAAGACAATAATTACATTATTCTTAATTGAATTGTGAGTGATTAGATGATAGCAAAGGTGGAGATGACCTCCAACAATTTTTTTTCAGTGAAAATATGAAGTGAGCACTCTCAATCATGTAGTCATGTAATCACCCTAATGATTACTCTCACTCATGCATCATCCACTTCAAATTCCTAAGTAATCACTACAAAAAGTAATCATGTTACCATTTTCCATCCTGTAAGGTCTCACAACAGTGAGTACTATATACCATTTGTGCACAAGTCCTAAAACAATTCCTTTTCCCAAGGTCTCATTGGAGAAACTAATTAAATGACATGTTATAAAAATTGTTCAAAACTACAATCCTCCTCACATATTACCATAGAGATTATATAAATGGGTCTTAAAATTCCACAAGCCTCACTCTACAAAATTTCACCCAAATGATAATTATAAAATGCCTCTTATATGGGTCTTCATAGGTAAATAATTGTAATGATTCAAGTGTCTTTAAATTGACTATTATATTTGCGTCATTTAAAAATGCTCATACAAGCATATAAATGAGGTGTTAGAGAGAATTCATTGAAGTGATAACTCCTAACCTCAAGTCCACTAAAACAATCATCAATGGTTTGTATTGTTTTGTTCTATCAACATACCACTTGGAATTACATTCTACCTTTCCTCCATCTTGTCTTCTAAATAGAAAAAATACCAGCCATGCAATCATGTTCCTTACTCAACCAACATACGCACTAGCCAATGCATACATGGATCCAATTTTGGTAGAGTAGATAATTTAAACTATCCATTTTTTATTCAAACAATGCATGAAAGAGCTTCAAATCTAAAAAATGGTAGATGTTATGGGCAAGGCCCATGTAATAAAATCCAAGAAGGTAAATTTTGTGGGAGATACATATTCCATTGGGAATTTCTCCTATTAATTTCTAATGCATTAACGTCTACACAAACAAAACATTATGCTCAAGGAAAAAATTCCCAAGAGAGAAAAATGAATTTTGAACATTATTCATGATTAAAAGTATTCGTTGTAGCGATATATCCAAAAAGGGTTATAAATATGTAAATTTATCTATAAGAGAGTTTATTCAAGAAATAACTATGATGATATCTCATATCACATTCAAGGTTATCTCTATAGATGATTTATAGATATAAAACTTAACATTTGTGCATTAAATTTTTGGAAGGCTCATTTTTTTATAGAAAAAAATATAGCAAAAGGTTTACCATTTATTGATAAACCTATTACATCATGTAAAACATGTCTTTCAAAGGAGTAGAATAGAGATTCCTTCCCTATTATGCAGCCATACAAAGAAAATATCATCTTGAACTTGTCCATCTAGTTTTTTGTGGATAATTGTACATACCTTCAGTTAGTAGAAACCTTTATTTCTTGATTTTCATTAAGCATTTTTATAGAAAAACATGGGTTTCTTTTTTGAAAATAAAGTTGAAGGAGTTTGTAATAATTGGAGATTTTAAAGATTCTGTTCAAAATCAAAGTGGTAATTATATCATGGTTCTCATATTTGATAGATTCAGAGAGTAAATCTTAAATCAATTCTTGAATATCTAGACAAAAAATGGAATCAAACTGTAGTTCACAAGAAGGTACATCCATCATCATAATGGCATAGCTGATAGAAAGAATGAAACAATAATGAAAATGACAAGAAGCTTCGTAAATCCCAATAATTTTCCAAATGAATAGTGGGTGTAGGATGCATATTTATTAATCTATATTCTCAACATCTATTACACTAAAAGTGTAAAAGAAAAATCTCCTTAAGAGTCTATAATTGCTAACAAGGTTATCCTTTCTCGCTTATAAATATTTAGTTGTGTTACATATACACTTGTAGCAATATAATCTAGAAAAAAAAATATATTATAGGTGGGAGAAATGTATCTTTTTTAGATACAAGTAGTGAAAATACTACAAGATATATAATTTGGTCACTAAGATATCTATTACAAGTTGTGATGTTGAGTTCATAGAAGAATAAAATTGAAATGGATCAATTGAAAAAACCATTTTGTGGGTCGAGAAACATTAATTGAGGACGAAGTAAACACTTATGAAGATATCTTCCTAGAGTTGATATCATACAAGTTATACAATCAAGTCACTAACAAGGATATTACAAGCTGTGTTGTTGATTTCATAGAATAACAAGCTTGTTATGGATCAATTAACACAACATTAGTTACGGGTCTAGTAACATTCAATGAGAATGAAGATATAAATTCTCAAGGCCTCTCCTTACAGAAAAATACATCCATAAGAAAACCTTCTTAACATCCTATCTCCATAGATATAACCCAAGGTGTAACCCCTCAAGCGACTTATGACCATGGTTAATCAAGAGGTCATGCATTACAATGAACTTACACTAGACATTAGCATTATTGTTGAGATATTTATTTAGAGATAAATCAAGGAAAAAAAGGTTCTTTATGGAGATCTATGATCACACCCAAATTAATTAGTTATATTAATATTTCATCTTGTTTAATTTTTCAGATATTTTCAATCTTGAAGATGTAATCGAAAAGCAAGGATGGCTAAAAGATAACGATGAAGAAATGGATTCTATTGAAAAGAATAAAACATGGGTTTTTGTCGAACTTCTATAAGGAAAATATGTCATATTGATGAATGGGTTTACAAGCCTAAATTTAATGCAGATGGAAATATTGGAAGGCATAAGGCCAAGCTAGTGGTTAAAGGGTTTGTATATCAACACCAACGTTGACTACATTGAAACTTTTGCACTAGTGGCTAAACTAGACATAGTTTGAACTATCTTTGAAATAACATCTCAAAAAAAAAGATGGTAAACTAGATGGATGACAAACTTGCATTTATCAATGTTTTTCTAGATGATGAATTTAATGTATAACATTTTATTTGATATGAAATCATGGGCTATGAACATAAGGTGTACATATTAAAAAAGGAATTGTATAGACTCAAACATGCTCTGAGAGATTGGTATAATTCCTCAGAATGGATTTAAAAATTACTCATAATTCCTCATAATTGTATATAATTGACTTCCATTTCTGTAGAATGGTTTTAACAAAAGAAACCACGAACCGAATTTGTTTGTAAAAGTAAATAAAATTGGTCAAATTCTAATTGTGTTTTTGTATATGGATGATATAATTTTTAGACATAATTTGTGAATAAACTTATTTGAGTTATCTATGATGAATGAATTTGAAATGAAATATCTTGGTTTAATGAAATACTTTTTTAGCATAAAATTTTATCAATCTAAATATGGAATTTTCATATGTCAATCTGATCTGTAAACTTCTAGCTTTGGAAATCTATGAAATCACACATAATTTTTTGTTCTACTTTCTACTTTGGAAAATGATAGTTTCGAGATTTAGTGACTAATTAACTAGTGATTACAATAGAATTGTAGAGAAATGCTAAAACAATTCCACACACAACAGAATAATTTTATTCTGAAAACCCCCAATTTGAGGGAAAACCAGTCGGGAAGGGAAACTTCTCTTTCTTCCCACTTGTTTTGGCCAATTTTAAACAATTTACATATTAAAATAAGTATAAAGAAGAATAATAATGTAAAATTCCCCTATAGTTACTTTCTTGCTTTGTTTTCTTGCACCTTTCTCCTATAAATCATTCCAACATTGAAGTCCTTTCTCACTTGCTCTCATGAATACTTTGCTTCTTGATCTTTCTAGATCTTTGAATGCTAAATCTCTTGATCCTTCATGTTTTTATAGCCTTCCCATATCCTTCCATGCAATGGAGGATGTGAAGGTGTGCAGGAAAGGAAGAGACAAGGCCATATGGTTCAAATTCAAACCATTCAGCGTCCTTTTAATTTTTCCACCAAAAGTGACAGGATCACCACCTAGTGCAGACCGGCACTCACAGGACCACCACCCTAGCTAGGTGGCGGTTACAGGACCACTTCCTCTGCAGGGAAGAGGTTCTGTAAATGCTGCTATGCACAGAGTGGTAGTTCTATTAAAAGATGAAAGAACCTCTGTTTTCCTTAATTTATTTGATTTTCCTTATTTTCTTTGATTTTCCTTCATGGTGTTGATAGAACTGATGAAGTGGTGTGTTTTTCTAGATCCCTATGGATCATATGTCCACTACTTAGGAGGATTTTGGTACCACAAAAACTTAGTGGGGGAGTGGTAGAGGAATCAACTCCCTCTCTTGATCCTTCAAGTACCACCAGGTTTCCCTTGATGTTTTCTCTTCTCATCCAACTTGCTAAGAATCCTATAGATCTCTGGTTCACTACTCCAGTGCTACATCCTCCTTCGAGTTTCCTTGAGTTAAATCATCTTTGGAAGGAAAATTATGTATTTTTTCACGTATAGATGAACCTAGTAGGTGTGAGATCTTGTAACTTGGTACCGAGTGCATCCGCATGAAGTGTGGCAGACTTTTTCTTTGGAGATGGATTTGTCGGAACCTCTCCAAGTGTGCTACTACTATAGCAACCAATGATTCTTGTATCTCCTCTTCTTCTTGATGTCCTAATGTCAAGTCCAGTGAATCCATAAGTAGATACAATGAATTCATAGAGGAAGTTTGTATTGCTCCTTCAATAAGCAATTCATGTGGTAACTTCTTCTATAAAACCTGACAAGTGCTATCCAAATCATCCATCCTTTGGTTTTAAATTTTCTCTCTCTCTATTCTATTTTTCTTTTCTTCTAATAAGTGTAAAAAAATGATGTTTAATTGAATAAGTCTTTGTACATGGTTAGCTCTTACCATAGCCTTCTTTCATTTTCTTTGGTGTGTCTGGATGTTGAAACTGAATCCTTTCTTGACCCATCTATATCAGTTCTGCCTCCTTGTGAATATAGCATCATTGACATACAAGTAAGGACTTCTGAAGACAACATCAAATGCATCAAGTGGAATGCTATCAATCTATAATACATCTATATATTGGGAATTTGTAGTGCCCACTTCCCTTCGACACTTATTACTTTTGATTTCGATTACAGTTGGTTATGCATGGATATTATTGTATCACTTTGACTTAGCATGATGATTAGATGATATAGATACTTGGACTATTGTTGGATTTCGATTTATAGTATGATATGTGTGAATTATTAGAGACATTTTATATGGATGATGATGTTTTGTTGATATAGTATATATTTCCAACATTTGATATTTTCATCATATTGAGTAGACCTTAACAGTTTAACTAATCTTGTGATCCTATTGATATTAATGAAATGTAGAATTGAGATGTCATTAGAAATTGAAAATAATAACGTTACTTTCCTAGATGATGATTTAATTCACATGTAGATGATTGTGGATTTATATTTGTATATTTTATCTTGGATGTTCTGATGCGGCCACGAGGCCGAAAGAGGTATTATGTGTTTTGTAGGTAAACATATCACAACAATCAATGAGGGATTGGAGACCAATGACATCGGAATGCTAGATGGATTGAACAATGGTCACCATGGAAAATTGTGTTATGTTGTTGTGTGTGTGTGTTAAATTGTTGTTAGGGGGTTTCCTATGGGGGGATTACCTCCAATTATGACCAAGGGGGCTTGTGTGTTATTCTTTTATTTTCCTTCATTTAAATTTAGTGTGTGATTTTATAGTCATGTATTTTCCTTTTATTAATTATTTAAATTGTGTCTAGATTAGTAAATTAATCATGTTACTAAAATAATTATGGATGGGACAAAAGAATTCATTTATTAGATTAGATGGCTCTTTGGGTTATGTGTTGTAAGTTGAGTGCTTGTGATCTTGAGTGTTGTACACTCTACCTCATCTTAGAAATTCTGATTTGGCCTTAAGGAAAAATTTTGGAGGCTTGTGGGACAAGTTAAACTTGTTTCACACCTCTTAAATTACTATACCAACCCTACCTATGGATTGGGGGGTCAAAAAATAGACCACATTATGTGTTTTGTAAGACAAAAAATGGCATTTATTGCACTTTTCTTACATGGGTTTTAATGTTTTTCCTTAGGGGGTGTGTGTAACGCCTACTAAAACTCCCACTCAAGACCCAAGAAAAACCTAGGTTTAGCTAGCAAAATTACGGAATATTTTTTTTAAAAAAGCGTGACCACTACCAGGCTTCAAGCAGCAGTTGTTACACCAAGGATCCAAAACCAAATATAATTTAATAAAAGAATATTTTTTCCGTTGTAACAACCATTAGATCCATATTACAAAATTAATGAGTATAATTAATCCAATTATACTTAAATTTATTTTAGGAGTTAACTTAATAAGTAATTAAATTAACATTATAGTTAAATATTCCTTGATCAACTTCAGAGGGTCAAAGGGGCCAAAGGAATTAAATACCTTGGGTATTTAATTCCACTAGGTCTAAATAGTAAACAAGGTTCCTATTTGCACGGGATAGAAAATTTCCTTTATCCCCTAACGTGACCCTTAAAAAGTTCAACCCATGCTTTAGAATTATACATTTAAGTTAAAAAGGGGAAATTTCCCACTTACCCATTCTCAGACTCATCTTGTCACTTTAACCTAATTTTTTGCATAATTAGCGCACTTAGGGTTTCCTAAAAACATTACCATGAGATAGGAAATTTCTTCCTCTTTGCAATGATATAAAGAAGTCCTCCTAACTCCTCATATTTCTTCAGTTACAAGCCAACGAGCTTGGGGAGGAAACTTTTCCCTAAAGACGGGCCTGTGGGCCTAGGGAAGAACATTTTCCCAAAGGCACATAGGACACATGGCATGATATTGAGCCCACACGGGAAGATGGGTTGTTGAAGGTAAATTAGATTTTAACTCTTTTGTTTGAAAGGGAAAAAAGGTTCAAAATCCCCAATGCCTCTGCCGACGCCCAGGGACTCCATGTGTCCTACCCAAAATATCAAATAGGGGAAGCGGGCCGTTAGGGAAAACTTAGAAAATTGGATTTTGAGTTAAAATGTGTGAAGTTTAAAATAATAATCCATGCCTCCACCGACGCCAAGCGAAGCCACGTGTCAGCCCAACAGTGACATGCGGGTAGGCGGACCGATGGGAAAACTTAGAAAATTTTGCCAACTTTTTCCAAAGGTGATAAGGTCTAAAACCATCTGTGCCTCCACCAATGCCTAAAGATGCCATGATTCAGACTCAAAGTGACAGGCGGGGAAGCGGACCGACGGGGAGACTTAATATTTTTCACCCTTTTTCGAAAAGGTAAAGTTTGAAGGTGTGGGTATGCGAAGCTGTTTCTCCCAAAAGAGAAATGGTGGGGCTACGGTGCCGTAGAGGAACTTGTGACATTTTTCCTTTTTGCAAAAAGTTCCCTAAGTAATTTTCGGGCCCGCGGGTCTGAATTACAAAAAAATTCCTTTTTTATTTTTTATTTTAATTTTTAAGAAGCGAAATAAAAACTTCAAAAGGCCAACTTTCAACTGGAAGCTCAGATTTGGGAAAAAGAGGAATTTTTGGAAAGGTCTCAAACTCCTCCTTGCGAAGGAACCAAACGAAAACATTTTTGACAAATGTAAGTGGGTGAATTTTAAGAAAACGTCCTTCCTGCCATAAAAATGTGAAATGGAATCTTTAACTTAACAGAATTAATTCAATTTTCCATTATTTCTTCCTCATCATGCCAAACTGACATGGAGGATTGCACTTGGAAATATTTAAATGAATTTTTCAAGGATTAAAGCATTAGTGGTTGAGATTCAATACAAATTTCCTTCTGTTTTGTGAATTTACCTTGTTTTTCCTCTTACCCGATTAATGATGAATTGTGTAGAATTGCAAGGGAAATAGAAACTATTTTGTAATTTGTTTTGATCATTCTTACTTCATTTTAATGTTTCATTTTCCTTTCATTGTTTCGGGGTACTCTATTTTTTTAATATTGATTTGCAGGTTCTATGAAGAATCCCAATGTGAAACATACTTAATGTCGGTTTGATCTATTTTCATTTACCATACTCTAGACATTTGAGTTCAATCCAATCTAATTTACAAAGTTTTAACTTTACTTCATCCAATACATGAAAAGCAAGGATGTGCTTCTATTTTCAAACGTGCTAATCAAATAATACAGAGGAATGCAATAATTTTAACACAGGCATTTCCAGCCTTCAATAAAGAGTTTACAACATAATTCCAACAACATATTTTAAACAAGAGTAACACCATTTGATGGAAGTTGAATTAACATTCAATTGATTGAAATAATTCCTTTTACACTTCTTTTCTATTTTCCAAAATATACAAAAGAACACTTTCTCATTCCTTCTCACATTCAAATATAACTCTCGTATCTATAATAGAGCAGTTGTTTACCAAAATTAAGGTTACATTGTCATCCACTTTAAGTGGGGAAATATTTTTACAATAAGCTACCCAACGAGAACAACAACATTGTCTTCATCCTCAGCTCCAGGATAGCAACAAGAAGATCCACCATAGAATTCCAACATAAAAGGAGGAGAGGAAACGCTATCCACCCAACATAGAATTCCAATGAAGAGGAGAATCTATCCTCCTCATTGGCCCCCCGAGATCCAACCACAAATCAATAAGAAACATATTTCAACTCATGGCAACAAACAAGATTCCACAACACAAAAACAATTTTCACAAAAAAAACACAGTCCAAATAAATACTGTAGTTTGCAGCCACATGAAGAACAACATTTAACAATACTTAGGCTTCATAATTCACAAGCCAAAGGAGTAAGACCTATGGGGGAAGTTTCTTATACCTCCCAATGGGGAAATGGGTTTCCACCTTAAAATAAACCCGCCAATATATACATATATCATTTCAAAACCCCTACATTCCCTTATGCCTCCCCAAGTACCCCTTATACCTCCCATTCTCTTATGCCTCCCTACACTCTTATGGCACCCCATGATGAGTAAAGAAATGCAAGCTATTTCTTTTACAAGGTGGAACCCAATCCCAAAATCCCTCCACAATAACACTTATACCTCCCCAAAAATCTTATGCCTCTGCACAAGAGATCCCCATAGTCTTCTCCTACACCATACCTAGGAAATCTACCCAACCAGCCAACAACATACCAAAATATTCAAAGCATTCACATATGCATAAATAAAATAAGAACATTTTAGAGAGCCAAGCTCCTACCTCTCCATGGTAGAGTTTTCCCCAAAAGTTCAACAAGTTTTTTTCAATCTAAATAGTCAAAAATCTCCAGCAATCCACAATCATTCAAAAAAATATCTAACTCTCTTCAAAAATTACCAGAACTCAAAACCAAAAGAAGTAATCAAAATAAAATCATAAAAATGAGGTAACCCCAAAACAAGCCAAGGAATTCGATTAAATAGAAGAGGGAGAGAGAGGGATGAGGTGGGTCCATGTAAGATGCCACATCACACATCCTCAACTCCACCTCACAAGTCAACTTCAAACTCTAAAGCACAATAAAAAGTTGGGTGAATAAATGAACTTTTTACTTACACACACAATCCAAGTGCACAGCCCAAAGACAAAAATTAATTTTGTGTAAGAAGGTGTAATAAAAAATTATAACTTTCCTTCCCAAAATACATAATAAGGCCTAATTTTGAGTCCCCAACCCATAGGTAGGGTTGATGTAACAATTTAAGAGGTGTAGGACAAGTTTAACTTGTCCTACAAGCCTCCAAAATCAGCCCCTAAGGATAGATCCCAATTTCAAAAGGAAGGTGGAGTGTTTCACACTCAAAGTTACTTACACATTACTTTCAACACATAATCTAAGAGCCACCAGATCTAATAAATACATTCTTTTGACCCATTATAATTTATTTAACAACGTGATTACTCACTAGTCTAGAAACAAATAAAATAAATAATAAAGGGGAAATACATCATTAGTTAAACACATACAAAAAATTAAACAAACTAAATAAAATAATACACATAACCCCTTGGTCACATTTGAAGGTGATCCCCCCCTTAGGAATCCCTAACAACAATAAAAACATACACAAATAACAAATACATGTTGCCATGGTGACCCTTGTTGAATTCATCTAGAATTCCAATGTGGTTGGTCTCCAATCCCCTGATGTTTGTTGTAACATGTTTACCTGTAAAATACAAATACCCCCTTCGGCCTTGTGGCCAAATCAAAACATCCAAAATAAATATAAAATATAACTCCAAATCATCTATATATATGAATCAAAACATCATCCAAGCAAGCAACAATGTCATTCACAATTTTATTCATAACCATATGATAACAAGATTAGTTCAATTTTGTAGGTCTACTCAATATGACGAAATAACACATGTCTAAAATACATATATACATATAACCATGTCAATCAACATAATACCATGAGTATGAAATGTCTCCAATACCCCATGCACCATATATGAATCAAAATTAACAACAATCCATGATCTCTAACATATAACATCATATCAAACTAAAAGATACAATAATGTCCATAAGTTTAATCAACAATATCATAATCCATATTGAAATGTGTCGAAGGTAAGTGGGCACTACAGTGTGGGTTTGGATTTTGTATGGAAGAGGTTTGTCATTCCTCTCAAAAAAAAATTTATTATGCATTGGGGTTGAGGTTTGACTTGTGAGGTGGAGTTGTGGAGAAGTGATGTGGCATCCTAAATGGAGCCACCTCACCCTCCTCTCTCTCTTTTCTATTTATGCTTGTTCTTTTGTTTGTTTGGTGGTTACTTCATTTCATTTGTGTACACTTGTATTTTGGAGTTGGATAATTTTGGATTGCTTATGGATTTCTTTTGAATCTTTTTGGTGTTAGAGTGGGCTTGAAGGAGCTTGGTGTGTGAATCTTGGATCAAGATCTACCATGGAAAGGTAGGAGCTACACTCTTGTTTATTTTTTTATTTATTTGTGTATATGTGTATGTTATTGAGTGTTTTGGTATGCTTGTTGGGTTCTTGGGTAGATTATCTAAGTGTGGTGTAGGAGAGGGATATGGATATCTTATATGTAGAGAGGCATAAGAGTTTATTTCATGTTTTGGAGGGATTTGGGTTGGGAACCCCGCCTTGGACAAGAAAATTCTTACATTTCTTACTTGGTTTTCATGAGGGAGACATAAGAGATAATAAGGAGGCATAAGATAATGTGGGAGGCATAAGAGGATATTGAGGGAGGCATAAGCTTTGTGTAGGGGTTTTGAGATGTATATTGGAGGGTTTTAAGGTGGGAACGTAATTCCCATTGGGAGGTATAAGTGGTCTCCCCATAGATCCTTGCTCTGTTTGCTTTGCATTCTAATGCCTTGTATATTTTGTTAGTTTCATTCTTTTTAGTATAGTTTTTGTTGAGTGTGTTTTGTTATGGTTGTGAAATATTTGTATTATGATGTGGAATCTTTATATTGTTTCCATGAGTTGGATCCATCTTTTATTGCATTGTGGTCGGGGATCGCGGGCCAATGAGGAGGATAACTTCTTCTCCTCATTGGATTTTTCATTGGGTGGAGAGTGTTTCCTCTCCCCAATTTTGTTATTGTGATCAAGTGAAGACATGGTGGAGCTCTCATTGGTGATGTGAAACTTGGAGCATTTGTGGATGTCTAAAAAAAATCCTTCCTTGTGATAAAACCTTCTTGTTATTCCCACTTGAGGTGGAAGGATTGTAGTGTTGTACTTAAAAAATATGTTGCATTGTAAGTTTCATCTACCAAGTTGTATTATTATTTTTAAGTAGGTTCATTGAGGAATTGTATAATTTACTTTCTCCTCAAATTTCATTTTGTAAATAAATGAATCAAAATGGAAATCATGTTTAAACATTTAGTTAGAATTTGTATTGTGAGAAAGTAAGTTCTTTGAATTAAAAGAAATGAACTATGCTCAAGGAAAAGAAAGTTCATTATCATTGTTGAAGTCATAGTATTGTAAAAAGGAAAGAAAGAACATAAAAGTTGTAAAATACTAATAGTGCATACTTGGAAACCTTGAATGTGGAACAAATTTATTAGTGGTTATTTGAACAAATGGTTGTAAAGGAAATGGAAAGATATAATAAATTTTAAGCAAATTATTATGTTGAAATAATACATTTTGTAGTAAGGAAAAACAACAACATTAGAAGTAGATTTAGTTTCATTTCTACTTTTGGACTTGAAAGAAAATTTGTGGAACAAAATGAAAATGATCTTGTAGTTGTTACTATTGAAATAGGAAATGATTTAAAATGAGTAATTTTACTATGGAATGAATAGATGGATTAAACCCTTCAGCTGGAAACTTAAGGCACAAAAATTTAAGTTCATGATTAATTTTAAAACACTCTAGCGAATTTTGGTTTTTGAAAAATCTCAGATTTGAAGGTTCTATTTCTAAGGAACAAGACCTCCACTCTGTGTAGAGCAGTTGTCTTGTAACCGCCGCTCAGGAAAGGCGGCATTCTTAGAACCACCGCTCAAGTGAGGTGATTGTTTGTGAATCATCACCTAGGTAGGGTGGTGGTTCTTTCACTAACAATGGAAAAATGTAAATCCGCACCTGTACAAATTTTAACTTGGTCTAACTAAACTTTAAGCTTGTAAAAACTAAAGAGGAAACCTCTAGCAAGAAAATGAAGGTAAAATTTCACTGTTAAAAGAAAGTAAATCTTCAAATGGATAATTAAAAGTACTCAATCTCATACATATTAATGGAGGTAGGGTTTGGTCCCAAATAGAAAACTCAAAAATGGAAATTACTAAATCACAACACCAAATTTGAAGTGGAAACCCCTTCAATCTTCAAATAAAATAAATTACAATGATAAATCTACAACCTAGACTAAACTAAGCTTGATTTTGTAAATTCCTCAATAGTTTTTCCTTTCATGCTCCCATGGCTTCCATTTCTCCAACCTGCAAATTAAACAGAAAAATAGACCAAATGAGGAGACTAGGGTAAAGAAAAGGATTTAACAAGAGTTTATAAGGATATTTAGGGTTAGTTTGGAACCCTAGGATCTAGTGGCCATCCCAATTTAATTGATCCAAGGGTTGAGGATCAACCCTACAATTGTTAGGTAGAAATGAATTTTTTATCATGGGTGTTTTAAATAAATTTAAAGGTATGTGTAGATGGGTGAATGGGGCCATTTAAATACCTTGGTGTGAAAAGTCATTATTTATTTCCTAGTATGTTTTAGAAAATTAATGATATGGACATTTAAGCTATTAAGATAATGGAACTAAAGTAACTAATTATAAGGTTAATCATTTTGGGTTTCAATGTTAATTAAGGAGGAGAAAAACATTTAACCAAGTAAATTAAATTATGGCACCTTCCTAGTGACTCTAATTAATTGACCTTAGAGATAAATTAAGAATATTTAATCATTTAAATTAGACTTGGTCCATCCTTTGTAAAGTAGAGATTATTGGTGAAAATTATTTTAATGTACACTAGGGGTTGACACCCTTACAACCTTATAACTTAAAACAAAAAGAAATTGCCGCAACCTTCTGGATAAATGTATAATATTTAATGTGTTCCTGGAACATCGTTTTTGAGGGCGTTACAAAATTTATCCCAAATCTGAACTTACACTTTCTTGTTACTTGAA
Source organism: Taxus chinensis (assembly GCA_019776745.2). NCBI lineage: Eukaryota > Viridiplantae > Streptophyta > Pinopsida > Cupressales > Taxaceae > Taxus > Taxus chinensis. The sequence continues at coordinate 490,882,124 of CM034155.1, read as the reverse complement.
TTTCTAAACCCTTATTTACTCATCCCATTGGGTATGGACGTGGATGCTCGTAAGTTTCAAAACCAATATTTTTTAAAACTGTATCAAAAATCAAATTTGACTGAGAACCATAATCTACTAAAGCATTTACCTTAGTCTCCTTGATTTGGATTCTGATTTGAAATAGCTTACTAATCTCTTCTTATTCTTTTCCCCCTACATGTTAGTGGCCGTACATCCCAATCTCTCGTCTACATTTGAATCACCCTCAATAGCCACTTCTTCTTATATTTCCAAAGTGGCCATGGATTTCTTGGAATCCTTAGTTTGGTGCTTTGGGTGCAATTCAAGATGTAACTTCCAACATGTGACGTTAGTGTTTCCATTTATATCAAAATTCTTACAAAAATTCTTAGGATCTTTATAAGTATGCAAAGCACTGACGTCCTTTTTACCTTTCCATTTACCTTTGTAACTTGTTGATCCATATTCCTTTTACTACTGATTTGTTGATTGATATTCCTTTGGCTCTTGTTCTCCTTGCTTCTTCTCATTATCAATATAGTATGCTTAGACACAATATTTGTTGAGATCCTTTGGATTCGTGGATATTACCTTCCTTCGAAGGTGAGTGTGAAGTCCTCCCAAATATTTGGTCAGAATTTCCTCATCCTTGAATTCCATATTAAGAAAGATGGCTTGTTTTTTAAACTCTGTAGTATAGTCGTCTATGCTTTGACCACTTCCCTTTCTAAAGTACTGCCACTTAATCATCTGGTCAATCTTATGGCTGATAGGATTGAAGTTAGCTCTAAGTAGTTCCTTAATACCTTTCCAACTACTAACAATAGGAAATTTCTTCCTTTCACAAGTGGCTAGGTGGGTTTCCAACCAAACTAGAGCAAGACCTTCCATTTTGATACGTGTTGTAGTGCTCACTTCCCTTCGACACCTATTTGATTATGGGTTTTGATACTGTCGATTTCATTATGGATATATTATAGCTTTTTGATTTAGCATGTTAGTAGTTATTAGAGATACTAAACTGTTGTTGATTCGATTCGTATATGATGCATATGAATCATTAGAGACATTTGATGTTGATATTGATATACTATTGGCATGGTCATTTATCTATATTTCTGACATGTGATATATTTAGTCATTTGAGTAGACCTTTGATAATTGGATTAATGTTGTGATCATTTTGACATGGATGAAATGTGGAATAGAAATGTGCTCAAAATTGTAAGTGATATCATATTTACATAGATGATATTAACTCGTACATATTTGATTTTAGATTTATATCGTATATTTTGGCATGGATGTTTTTAATGTGGCCACGACACCGAAGGATGTATTCTCTATTTTGTAGGTATATTATATTCACAACAACATCGGGGGGATTGGAGACCAACCACATCAGAATTCTGAGTAGAATTCAACTAGGGTCACCATGGAAACATGTAATTGTGTGTATGTTAGAATTATTTGGTTAGGGGAAAATTGTGACCAAGGGGTCATGTGTTGTTTTTTTTTTAATTTCCCTTTTTTATTAATGTTTGTATGTTTTCTTTTAGTGATGTAACTTACTTGTTTTATTATTTAGATTTTTGATTATATGTTTACCCCTTTATTATTCATGGGTTGTAATGTCTTAATTAAGCTAATCTTTTTTTTTCCTAAACTAATTAAAGATGTGACCAAAAAGAGTTCATTTATTAGACTCTGATTTACTCTTGGATTTTGTGTTGAGTGTTGAATGCACGAGATCTTGAGTGTTGTACACTCTACCCTTCATGGGAAACTCGAATTTATCCTTAGAGGCCAAATTTGGAAGATTGTGGGACAAGTCAAACTTGTCACACACCTCTTAAATTGCTATGCCAACCCTACCTATGGGTTGAGGGGTCAAATTTTGGCCTTATTAGGTATTTTGGGAAGATAAAAAGGTGCAAAATGTTTATTGCACTTTCTTTAAAATATGTAATTTTGTCCTTAGGGGGAGTGGGCTTAGATGGATTGTGTAAGTTTCTTGTCATTCCTTCAACCACTTATTAATTGTGCATTGGAATATGAGGCTTACCAAGGTGATCTAGAGTGGAGAGGAAATGAGGTGGCATCCTACTTGGAGCCACATCATCCTCCTCTCTCCTTTTTCTATATATTGAAATCATTTTACTTGTTTGGGGGTTACTTGATCATTTTTTTCTCTTGAATTTTGGAGAGTTAGAGTTTCTTGGGAGAGCTTGTGGTTTGTTGGAGCTTTGTAGATGCTTGCTTGGTTTTTAGAGGAATTTGGAATTTCATTCTTGGAACAAGCTCTACTATGGAGAGGTAGGAGTTTCACCTTATTTAATTTATGAGTTTTATTATGTGTGTATATATTGTGTTGAGTGTTGTTTTCCCTTTGGAATGCTTGTTGGGTGTTGGTAGATTTCTAAGTTTTTGGAGTAGGAGGAGACTATGGGGAGTTTTCATGTAGGGAGGCATAAGAGTTTACCCTTTTGTGGAGGGAGTTTGTGTTGGGTGCCCCACCTTATTTGAGGAATTCTTGCATTTCTTCTTGTTCTTATTATGAGGAAGGAGGGAGGCATAAGAGTATATGCAGGTATAAGGGGTACTTGAGGGAGGCATAAGAGTTTGTAGGGGTTTTGACACTTACATTGGAGGCTTTAAGGTGGGCACCCATTCCAATTGGGAGGCATACGTGGCATCCCCATAGGTCTTACTCTTTTGGCTTTCTTGATAAGCCTTGTTATAATGTTGTTTTGTTGATTCTTCTTGCTTGTGTTTTTGTTGTGTTTGAATGTGAATGGAATGGATGTAAAACTATATTGTCAAGTATTGTAAAAGCTTTTTGTTTCCATGAGTTGAAATCTTCTCCCATTGTAATGTGGTTGGGGCTCGGGGGCCAATGGAGAGGATTGCTTCTCCTCTCCATGAGATATCTTGGTTATGTGGAGAGCGTTGCCTCTCCCCCCATTTTGTTGTGAATCAAACAATCCTTGGAGGAGATATTTTGTTTGAGTTGTGGAGCTTATAGTTTGGTTGGAAATGTTGTGAAACTTCCTTAGTATCTTTCCCAGTTAGAGTGGAGGAAACTTGTAATATTGTAGTTCATTCTTTATTTATATTTTTGTATGATTTCCCACATGAAGTGGAGGACATTGTAATGATTTTGGTAAGGAAATTTGTATTCAAATAATTGTTATTGATATTGTATTGTATGTGGAAAGAAAAAAATAAGGAAAGAAAGAAGGATAAATGGCATTGTAGAGTTAGTCTTGCAAATAGAAAAGAAAGTATTTCTCCTTGTTGAAATCTTGGTTGTATTATGAGAAAAGTAGTCCTTGTGATTAAATGAAATGATCTATTTTTAATTGAAAAGAAATATACTTTCATTGAGTAGTTATTATATTGTAAATGTGAGAGAAGAAAATGTAGAAATTGTTAGAAGTTGAGCTTGCTTGCATAACAAACTTGAGTGGAGAAATAAAGTTATTTTATCTATTTTTTAATGTATGTAAATTGTAGTAAAATGAAAGAGAGAACAAGTTAAATTATATTGTATTTAGAAATTTTGGTTTTATAGTAAGGAAATGGAAAAGTAATGAAATAGATTTATATTCCTTTTTGCTCTTGTAATGGAAAGAAGAATCTAGTTAAACAAATGGAAATTATTCTTGTGAGTAGATGAATTTTATTAGAGTGGAAAATACTTTCAAATGAGTAGATTTAACTAAGAAATGAATAAAAGAGCAATAAATCTCAAACCTGGAACTTGAAATGAACAAAAACAAACTTAGAATGCATTTTTACATCTTTTAGTAACTTTAAGTTTTTGTGAAAATATTAGCACTAAGGTTTTGTTTTTCAGAAACATGACTGCCACCCTGTGTAGAGTGGCGGTCCTGTAACCACCACTTAGGCTAAGGCAGCGGTCTAAAAAATTCCGCTCAGAGGGGTGGCGGTGCGTAGTTTGTCACCTAGGCAGGGAGGCGGTCCTAGGACCGTTGGTCTGCTCTAAACGGTGGTTATTAGGAAATAAGGGATAAAATATGTGGAATGATCCCTCATAGAATTACAACAGTAAAAACTAATATGTAGAAAATATTATAGATCTTAAATAAAAGTGTAGAATAAAATAACACAACACAAAGAGACAATATTTAGGGTGGTTCACCCAATTTGGGCTACGTCCACCAAGGATCACTTGGTCAGATTTTATTACAAGACACCGCTCTCTCAATACAATACCCAGATTTGTTTGGAGCTATGCTAAAAAAACTCTACAGAATTCACAGCGGAATTAAAAACACATCTGTAATGTTTTTCATACTTCTATCATATGCATAAAACCATATAAATAGACAATTGCTTAAATAGTTTTATCAAAACCATGGGCAAAAAATGTCCCATAAACCTATGGGTCAAAATCCTGCCCATATGAGAAAATCACATTTCCTGATATATCGGGCATGTTTTAAGGCCCAAAAAAAATTTGGGGGCTACACCCCTGAACCCCTGCTATTGGGCGCTACTACCCCCTGACCCCCGCTTGGGGCTTGGCCCGGCCCCGAACCTCGGCGAGGATACATGAAAAGTGTACAGTACTCTTAGTGTACAGTCCTCAACACTTTCACAGATGAAAATAGGATCCGCAACCTAAAAGTGGTTTTGTCACTTATAATAGAATTCTACGGATTCACGCCTGTGCATGAAATTTAACCAGTTTGTTCAAATTTATAAGTTGTATAATTTTACCTATAATTACCAGTAAGCAAAACAATGAGAAACCATTAGATTAGGCAATAAAAAATACAAATGGTGGATCTAAAACTAGTTCCTTTAATTTATAACAATGGGGTAGGGTTTTCCCCAAATTTAAAATCTAATACAAAAATAACTTGAAATAAAAACCAGATTGGTGGAGGAAATCCCTCCCAATCCTTGAATGAAATAGATTACATAAATAAAAGTAAAACTAAACTAAGCCTAGACTAAATGTTCATGTAGAATCCTCCATGTCTCTTCCTCCTTTTCTCTCATGGCTTCCTCCTCTCCAACCTGCATATTTAATAAAAAGGAAATAGACCAAATGAGAAGAATAGAATGGGAAAATGTTTTAATAGAATTTTGTAAGGAATTTAGGGCTAAGTTTGGAACCCTAGGATCCAGTGGCCAAGATGGATGTGATCTAAGGGTGGAGGAATGACCCTACTTTTATTAGGTAGAAATGTATTTTAAATGTTGAATTTAAAATCCTTAAGGGTATGTGTAGATGGGTGAGTGGAGCCATTTATTTTCCTAGGGGTGTAATATCTTTTAATCCTTAGTTAGTTGTAAGAATTTAAAAAAAAAAGACTTTTAAACTATTAGGATAATGGAACTAGAGTAATTAACATAAGGCTAACCTTGTTAGGATGGAACATTTTATTTAAGAGAAGAAAATATTTAATTAAGTAAATTAATCCTTGTTACCTTCCTATAGAATAATTGATTAATGGACCCTAGAGATAATTTTGAAAACATGTAACTTTTAAATAGACCTGGTTCTTCAACAGTAAACCTGAGTTAAGTAGTGTAAGTTAACTTTATGAACCCTAAAGGTTAAGGACCCTTGTAACCCTCTTTGCAACTTTAAAAAAAATAAAAAAATCAGTCACATTTTCAAGATAAGTGTTAGGTTGAAGCGTGTTCCTAGAACGTAATTTTTTGTGGGTGTTACACTTGGTATCAGAGCCGTAGGTTCAAAGCTTGGACCCTTGGGCACACCTAGAAGACATGAAAATAGAACATTTAATCTAGTGTAAAATTAGTTTCTTTTAATCTAAAAAACCATAATGTTTGATAATTGTATAAATTAGAAAACATACAAAACTGAAACAAGACCTCGAACAATGAACTAACTCTCGCCTTAATCTATGCAGGAGGCGCAGATCAGACAAGGGGTATTTTCACATAGACCTATAGATACAACCTCCAGAGTAGGCTGTAGCGGCCATTCTACCTCAGATTTACAGACACTTCACTACGTCAATGCCGCTATACGCGGAGAGCCCTTGGGAGGATGATTTACTAGACATGGCATGGAGCCATTAGTGGAGGCCCATGTATCCCCTCGACATAGCGAGGAGTATAGGGCAAAGAAATTCTGCGCGGAGTCGCCTAGGGCAGAGTCACCACAGAGAGTAGATGGGGACAGGATCTCAGGACATAGGGATAGGTCTCGGAGCCCTATAAAGAGGGAGGAGCATGAAGAGATACCTAGTGGTCATCATACGTCAGGTACAGACCATATCAGGGAGATCATGAAGCTACGACCATCTCACTATTCAGGTGATACAGGTAGTTTTGAGGTAGAGGCCTGGTTGCTGAGCTTGAGCGGATGCTACAAGCTCTGTGCTTGTACTAGCAACATGAAAGCTCATGTTGTGATCCATCTTCTAAGGGAAGGAGTAGGAGTCTGGTGGAAGACCAAGGAACAAAAGCTCCACGTTGATTCAGAGATAGTTACCTGGGAGCTATTTGAGGAGTGTTTCAGGAGTAGGTATTTTGCCAGGAGGTTTACACAGTAATGTATAGACAAGTTTCACAACCTCCGTTAGGCATCAATGACTGTAGCCAAGTATGAGATTTGATTTCTGGACCTACTCCAGTACATCGAATATATGCAGGATGAGTAGGTACAGATTCACAGGTTCATCTGGGGCCTCAACTTGGATTTGGGTGGTGCGGTGCTCATTAACTACCCATAGACATTAGTAGAAGCTGTGGAGAAGGCCTATATTATAGAGGAGACATGGGGGAAGATGTAGAAGGCTAGAGACAGAGTTTGGAGCCGTATCCAGAAGATGCAAGATAACAGATCAAGGGGGTCAGTTCCTCCTCCATGTGGTGGACAAAGTTCAAGACAAGCTTCATTTAGGCCACTAAAACAACCACCTCAGCAACAACAGTAACAGACCCACCCCCCTTACAGACCTCCTCATAGATTTGATGTGCAAAGAGGACGGAGTATGTAGCCTCCTCTTAGACATCCCATCAAGAAACATGGCGTACCGAGAGCTCAGTCAGTGGGAGCTCGTCAACAGAGACCTAAAAAATCTATAGTCAGGTCGTCAGGATCCATAACTAAGATCTCTAGAGTATCGGATGGAGCTGCATCCCATTGGAGAGGACCAGAAGCTGTTATGGTTGTGGTGTTGTTGGACATCATTGGAGAGATTTCCCACAGAACTCTAGCAATAAGAGTAACACACAAATCTCTGAGCATACTGTTGGAGATATGGCATGGAGTAATCGGATCTATGCGGTGGTTGAGAATCACCAGGTTGAGCACCAAAGTACCGTGATTGAGACAACAGGTAGTATTGGTGGTATTTTTGCCTCTATATTATTTGATTCTGGCTCTTCTGATTCTTTTACTGCACCATCCTTAGTAAAGCTTTGCAGGTTGGTGGCAGTTAGGCATGGTAATAGTTGGGACGTTGAGATGGCTTCTGGAGCCAAAATTTTTGTAGAATCCCTAGTTAAGGAGTGTGTAGTGGATTTGGGACCCTTCACCACTACCTCAAATTTCGGATCCTTCCATTAGGATATTATGGTGTCATTTTGGGCATGGACTAGTTATCTACTCACAGAGCTAGAGTGGATTGTTACAATAAGACTATTGCTTGTACAGACGATCTAGGAGTGGAGTTAGTGATATAAGGGGTTAGGAGGCCTGTTTCCATTTGAACCATCTCCGTTATGCATCTTAAGTGGTGTGTGCGATGAGGTTGTCAAATGTATGCTGTTACGGTTAGTGACAGATCTGAGGATGAGTCTACTGGACCATCCCTTGATGACCATCCCATCTTGAGAGATTTTTCTGATGTGTTTCCAGGGGAGCTACCAGGGTTACCTCCCCCACGTGAGATAGATTTCCACATAGATCTAGTTTTGGGCGCTGAGCCTATCTGACGAACAACTTATCAGATGACTACCCCTTAGCTATGTGAGCTCAAGTTGCAACTTGAGGGCCTTCTAGAGAAGGGCCTAATCTGTCCTAGTGTATCCCCTTGGGGTGCACCGGTGATCTTCGTGAAGAAGAAGGATGGATCTTGAGGTTTTGTATTGATTACCATTAGCTAAACAAAGTAATGATCAAGAATCGTTACCCCCTTCCATGTGTTGATGATTTATTTGATCAGATGAAGGGGCCACAAGATAGATCTTAAGTTAGGATATCATCATCTCAGGATTACGGAGGCAAATATTCATAAGATTGCATTTTGTACAAGATATGGTCACTACAATTTCACAGTGGTACCTTTCAGTCTAATGAATGCCCCTGCAGTGTTTATGAGCTTGATGAATGGGGTATTTAGGACCTTCCTAGATTTATTCATGCTCATCTTCCTTCATGACATTATGATTTACTTAGGTACACGTGAGGAGCATGAGGAGCACCTTTGCCAGGTTCTTCAGTGTCTTCATGACCAACATCTTTACGGGAACTTGGAGAAGTGTGCATTCTTTCAGAAAGAGGTGTAGTATTTGGGCCACATAATTTCTGGGGAAGGTATCACAGTTGATCCTTCCAAGATTTGAGCCATCATCGATTGGCTAGCACCCACTAGTATGAATGAGGTGCGTAGCTTCATGAGTTTAACTAGATATTACAGGAGATTTGTTCAGGACTTTTCTCGGATTGCACACCCCATCACTTCTCTTCAGTAGAAAGAGAAGAAGTTTGTTTGGTCAAACAAATGTGAGCAGGCCTTCAGTACACTAAAGGAATGTCTCATGAAAACACCTATTCTTATAGTGCTAGATCCTCAAGGTGAGTTCTACGTTTGCAAAGATGCTTATTTGGCAGGACTTGGAGGTGTATTGATGCATGAGGGTAAAGTAGTTGCATTTGAGTCTCGCAAACTCAAGATTATGAGCTCAATTACCTGAATCATGATCATGAGCTTGCAGCATTTGTGTACGCCTTAGTGTTGTGGAGGAATTTTCTTCTTGGCAAAAGATTTACACCCAAGACTAATCACTTGATTCTTTGCCACCTCTTCACGCAGCCCAATCTCAATGCTTGTCAGTGGTGTTGGATGGAGTTGCTTTGTGAGTATGAAATGGAGATAGATCATGTGAAAGGGAAGGATAATGTGGTTATAGATGCCTTGAGTAGATGGAGACATGTGGTTATGGCCACTTCAATGGGAAAAAATTTACGGAGCAAGATTTTGCAGCAACTTCCTTAGGATAGTTTCTACCTTGCAGCCAGAGCAGAGATTGAGTCTCAGAGACCCCTTGAGGGGATTTTTGATGGATTTTCATTAGAGGTAGATGTTTTTCTCAGATATAGAGGTCATATATATGTTCCTATGGATGGAATCTTGAGACATGACATTTTGACAGAGGCTCATCGTGCACCTTATTCAGCCCATCCTGGAGTGAAGAAGATGCACGCCACTTTGAGACAGTTGTACCATTGGAGAGGGCTTTAGAGAGATGTGGCTTTATTTGTGTCATGGTGCTTAGAGTTCCAGATGGTGAATGTTGAGCATCAACATCTAGTTGGCATTCTCTTTCCTCATGCCATACTAGAGTGGAAGTGGGACACAATTTCGATGGACTTCATCTTTGGGTTACTGACGTCGAGATACCACCATGATGCCATTATGGTCATGGTGGATAAATTGATGAAAGTAGCTCATTTTTCTCTGGTGAAGACCACCTATACAACCAGTGCAGTGGCATGGGTATATATTGATGAGATTGTTAGATTACACAGGATTCCATGGAAGATAATTTGTGACCGTGATCCTTTCTACATTTCCAATTTTTGGACCACCATGCAGCATGCTCTTGGGATGAGTATCCATTTCAGCACAACATATCACCCTGAGACGGATGGATAGACTAAGTGGGTGAATTAGATCCTGGAGGAAATGCTTAGGATGTATGTTATGGATCATCAATTGAGATGGGAGGAGTATTTGTATTTGGTGGAGTTTGCCTACAATAATAGTTTTCAAAGTTCGATAGGCATGGTTCCTTTTCAAGCAGTATATGGCAAAGAGTGTAAGAAACCTCTTAGTTGGGATAGGTTAGAGGAAAGGGTTTATCTTGGGCTAGCATTATTACGAGATATGGAGCAACATGTTACTTTGATCAAACAAAGATTGCAGGAGGTGCAGGACAGCTAGAAGAAGTATGCGGACCGACATAAGACAGATCGTAGTTTTGAGTTAGGAACAAAGGTGTTTCTTCATGTTAGGCCGCATAAGAGCCCTATCCGTTACGGAAAATGTTCTAAGATGGCTCTTAGGTTTGTGGGTCCCTTTGAGATCTTGGAGCGCATCAGTCCCTTGGCCTATCGTATAGCATTTCCAACTAGTTTGTTTCACATCCATGATGTGTTTCACATTTTTGTGCTTAGGAGACGGATTTTTGATCCTTCTCATGCACTAGATTGGACTGCATTGTAGGTCTAGGATCAGGGGTAGGTGATGGTGGAGCCTGTATGCATTATAGAGTGCAGGACCCTAGGCCTTTGTGGTAGAGAGATTGACTAGGTTCGGGTCCAATGGGACAGATATGATGAGACTGCGGCTACATGGGAGAATGCTAATTTACTACGAGTATATTTTCCACACATGTTCTAGTGACTTCCAGGAGGAAGTCGAGTCTAAAGGGAGGGGGATGTAGTGACCAATTCCCTTCGACACCTTTTTTATCATGGGTTTTGATACTGTTGACTACATTATGGATATATTATAGCTTTTTGATTTAGTATGTTAGTAGTTATTAGAGATATTGAACTGTTGTTGATTCGATTAATATATGATGCATATGGATCATTAGAGACATTTGATGTTGATATTGATATACTGTTGACATGGTCATTTATCTATATTTCTAACATGTGATATATTTAGTCATTTGAGTAGACCTTTGATAATTGGATTAATGTTGTGATCATTTTGACATGGATGAAATGTGGAATAGAAATGTTCTAGAAATTGTAAGTGATATCATATTTTCATACATGATATTAATTTGTACATAGTTGATTTTAGATTTATATCGTATATTTTGGCATGGATGTTTTTAATGCAGCCATGAGGCTGAAGGAGGCATTCTCTATTTTGCAGGTATATTATATTCACAACAACATCGGGGGGATTGGAGACCAACCACATCAGAATTCAAGAAGAATTCAACTAGGGTCACCATTGCAACATGTAATTGTGTGTGTGTTAGAATTATCTGGTTAGGGGAAAAATGTGACCAAGGGGTCATGTGTTGTTTTGTTTTAATTTCTTTTTTATTAGTGTTAGTATGTGTTCTTTTAGTGATGTAACTTACTTGTTTTATTATTTAGATTTTTGGATATATGTTTACCCCTTTATTATTCATGGGTTCTAATGCCTTACTTAAGCTAATCTAATTTTTTCCTAAAATAATTAAAGATGTGACCAAAAAGGAGTTCATTTATTAGACTTGATTTACTCTTGGATTTTGTGTTGAGTGTTGAGTGTTGTATGCTTGAGTCTTGAGTGCAGTACATGATGGGTGTCATTATTCCCTTCATTTAATCAACTTCTTGTTGATGTCATATTAAACTAGGGGTGTGTCTAAAGCTATATGCAACAAGAGTAATCTTATCGATCTAGTAGTTGACTGTAGTTATTTTTGTATTTTCTGGAGCATCTTTTCAATGTCTTAAGGACTTCTGGGTAAAACCTTATTTAAATCATACTATGAAAACTTGTTGAAAGTAAACACACAGTGTAGAATGGAAATAAACACACTTGCTTATGAAAATGAACACATTTGCTTTTGGAAATAAACGCACTCAATTTAGAATGCTTGAAAATAATTGCAAGAAATATAAGAATCTATCTAAACACTTGTAGGAACAATTATGCAACAGAGTTTAACTAGAAGAATGAAAACAATAAAGAATTAATAGATCTAAGCTATTTGTTGAAGAAATATAAATACCAAATAAACAAATATCCTAGTTCTTGCGGAAGTGGGCTCTTTCTCCTCCTCAAATAAGGATTTAACAACTCATAATTATCTCAAATAAGAATAGATATTTTATTGATAAAACATTCAGTATTACAAAATGTATCGAATCTGAGTACTTAGTCTATATTTCTCTTCTCTTTTATATATATATTTCATATCATATTCTATCTATATATCTATCTACTATAGGTCTTCTTTTATATAAATTTTAAAATCACAGCTGTCTCAATGATTGTGATGAAATCAAATCATGCCTAGAATAGATGTTGAGTCAGATTGTGGTTGATCAGATAGCTGTAAGATAACTATTCCTTGATCTATGTTAAGAAATCTTCTCATCCTTTTCTGGTTGAAAGGGTCGTAGATGAAAAATCTCTAGATGTGGTTAGAATAGATAACTCCCATCGGTTTTGAAACTTCAAATAAGTTCGAGAACCATAGGAAATCATTAAGGATTAAAACCATGAGAGTTCCAGAGCTATACCCAAGAGTTTCGGAACTAAGCCCAAAAATTCTAGAACTAAATTCTAGAGTTCCAGAACTAAGTCTGAAAGTTACAAAAATAGATGGTGACTGTGTGATGGAGTTATGGAACTAGCTTGGAAGTTTGGGAACTAAGATTTATGGGAACAGATGTTACCAAAAACATATTGAACGCTTCCTGCTTCATTTCCTTGACTGATTAGACCTACTTTATTACAAAACTGAATTTCAAACACACACTTCATCAGGAATTTCAAAGATTTTAAACATTAGAATCACAATCGATCAAAAGACAGACAATTACATCCTAACTCATATTGGATCAACTAAAAGTCACAAAATGAAATCAAACTTAATAAAAAGGAGAGTAAGATGAGATCATATATTATACATTAATTGGACATATTCTAGACTCATCATTTCCCCCAAACTTACTTGTTTGGAAGTCCCTTTACAAACTTCATTCTTCAAAAGTGAGGTCATATGTTCTGCATTCCATTTGATTGCTTAGATCAAATGGCTGAAACTAGATTTCCTAATGCTTAAACTTAGATGTATTGTACCCAACCCTTGCTTCTATTTTCCTCTCCCACTCTTCAAATTCAGTAGGATCTTGAGATTCTCTATTTTTCCAAGGATACATGGGGGTGAGAAGGAGAGGGGGCCTTGTTCACATTCCCATCCATATTTTCCCATAGGTTTCATTTACTTGGGGAATTATTGTGCATAACGCTTTTTCCCTTTCTAAACTCCAAATCAGATTTGTAGGGGAAATTACTTCCCTTCTCAAGGAAATAGTAAGGAGTTCCCATCTCTTTTAGCATCCTTCATAAAATATCTTCAAACTTTTCCTCCTCATAGGAGATGAAGGCATCAATACTCTTATGCAGAATGGCAAGGTAATGTGTCTTGAATCTCTCATCAAAGGCATGAGTTCTAAAATGTATGAGGAAAGTAGAAGGTTTACTATAATGATCTCTCATACAGAGACTTGTTGAGCTAGATTTCAATAAAAGTCTAGATTCCCTTTACTTCTATGCAATTTGGTTTTGCATAACAGAGACAAATGCATTGATTTGGCTCTCCCCCACATAAAAATTGATCACAAATCCTGTGTTTTTCTCTAGCATAAACTTACAAAGATAAAATTCACACAGGATATTTTTCTACTCGGGAATGGATAGAGAGTAAGCTGTCATGAATTAAGATTCATATTTTAGTTCATGTGGAAGTCCACATGTAATCCTTGACATCTTCCAGCGAATGAACTGCTCTTCTATAAATACACTATATGCAGGAGAGGGCCTCCTGCATGCAAGCAATTTCTCACTCATAATATAGACCATATGAATTTTTGTAAGACATTTATATTTATTTCCTTCCTCATAAAACTTTTCTTCCCATTATTTTCTTTCCTTCTTTTCTTCTTCCATCTTGGTATTCAATTCTTCATTTGATGTTTTGGCTTCTCTAAGTTCCCTGCAAGTGTCATTCCATAGTTGTATGAGTGGAAAATAGGTTAACTCAGTTTGTGCAGAGACTGTGGACACACACTCTATTTTCTGGAAGTCTGCCATTATTACTCTTTTTCTATCAGTTGTTTCTTAGTTTCTAATAATTCCTCAGTCTTGATTGCAAGATGAGTTGTTAGTTCTTCAATGAGCATTTCCCTTTATTCTAATTTGCATTTGAGGAAATTCAATTCCTCATCCTTTTCTTTGATGATGAGCTCTGCTCTAGATAAGAACAGAGCCTGTTTAACGTGATGTCTCTCTTCTTCCTCTGAAATTACTTGAGGAGTTGGGCATTCTTCCTCTATCAAAGTAAAATTTCATTTTCTTCTTTAGGATGCGAACTCTTCTTCTTCAAGTGGCAATGTTGATGGTTCAACTAAGTCTTGAAAATCCTACTCTTCAAGTCTCTCATCTCCTCTGTCCATCTCAGCTTGGCTTGGCTCAGGAGGAGTCATGGCCATGCTACCCAAGATATCAATAGCTTCCTTTTCCATCTTTTCTTGCTCACTCCTTCCCTCTGGGATTTCCCTTGACCTCTTATGAATTTTTCTTCTCTGGGGAATTTCAACATGCCCAGGGGTGGATTTCCTTCTAGAGATTCTTCTTATTATTTATTCTTGCTCTTGCGTGGGTGATCTATCACCATCAGAGATAGATATTAGCTCCCTTGAAGCTACTGCAGAAGAAGGAATTTCCTTCAAAGGTACAGAAGGCTCTGTTGTTTTGATCTTTCTCACAGACCTTCTTATTTTTGGTATATTCTCTCTTTCCATTTCCCTCTGTTCTTCTGTAGGGGCATCAATTTCTAGATTATTTGAAGGAGAGAATGGGGCTGGAATTGTTCTTATGATAATCTTATGGTTTTTCTTGAATTTGCCAAGAAAATTGTCCCAAATTTCTTCTCCATTTTTCTTTGACATAAAATGGTGCTGGCATATTAAATGAATTAGATCGCGATGATTGATGGTATTAACACCCCAGGAATACCTCTGAGCCATGGTCTGGATAGAATAAAAAGGAAACCCTGGAAGGTTTATTATGTACTCATGTTTTGTGGCTTCATACTTAAGATATATGAGTATTTTGAGGAATTCTTTTCCCACAGACCCAAATTGACCATCACAGATTAAATATTTCACTATCCAAAATGCTACCCTATCAAAGGGTTTGGGAAAACAGGCCCTTCTGACCCCTTTTATGATTTTCTTTGTATTGTAGATGTACTGGGGTTCATTTTTCTCCTTCTTGTAGTAAGACTTCAAAAAGTTCTTTCAAAGTCCCTTTGGCAGGTTGTGGGACATGCACAATTGGCACTCCAGACACAGTACTTATAGTATTTATAGAAAAATGAATAAAGATATTTCTCACCTTTTTCCTAGATTTCTCTAGGTTTATGATGAATTCTCTTACCAATTCGTCACCATGCCTTAAAAATTTCTTCAGGAAATCTACCCATCATGCATACCCAAAGATAAATGCCACTTCTTCATCTGCGAGCAGCTGGGAATCATCCTCTGGTTTTGATTTCTTTTTAATCCCCATATCGTCTAGAGTTATGTCTCTTTTGATTTTGTGTAAATTGGTTACAGGCCCTCTTACTTAGCTTCGGAACTAACGACTTTTGATGCGGAACCTATGTTCTTATCTTTTGAACTCTCTATTCTTAGCTGCCGACTTCTATGTTCTTTATTGTGGAACACAAACTTAATTCACTGATCCTCCCTGAAAATATCTCTGTAAATTATTTCACTTGATTTGCAATAATTATTACTAATGATAACCATGCCACCACTTATTCCATCCAAATAATCTTCATGATTACACACTTGTATTCATAATGTATAAGTAGATAACTCATTATACCTACTTTTAAATTATGTTAAATCACACATGCAAACATTTAATTTAACCCTAAATAAGTTAAAAGATATAATTACCATCCTTGATGATCTAATCCTTTTGTTATGATGAATTGTCATTCCTACAAGTGGAATAACACATGATTAGATAAGATAGCTGGAATTCAAAATAATTTCCCTTTTATTTGAACTTAGCCAAAAGAAGAGGTCAACCACCATTTTTTGGTTTTCAATTGACCTTTGAGATAATTTTTTAATTTTAATTTTTAATTTTTTTAATTTTTAATTTTTAATTTTTTAGGAGGAAGAAAATGCCATTTACTGGTTTTCATTTTCTTCCCTTTAATCAGGATCTATCATCTAATTATTTGATCATTTTGAAAGAACTGGGTTCTTCCATATGATCAAATTCTTTGTCTGCTTCAATCTTCCTCAAGAATTCATCCTTAGTGGGAGGCTTCCTATAGAGTTTCAACCTATGTCCATTGACCAAGAGTGTTCTGATGCTGCCATCAATGGGAAGTAACTAAATAGAAGCATTTTCAAATATATTTTCAATTTGATAGGGTCCCAACCATCTGGTTCTCAATTTTCCCTTGAATTGTTGGTACTTAAGAATTGAGAAGCAATGCCCAGTCTCCTACTTTGAATTGCCTTTTCTTGATATGTGTGTCATGTCATTGCTTCCTTTACTCTTGAATTATCTCTGTCTACTGAAGTGCTTCCATCCTTAATTCATCTAACTCATTAAGTTGAAGGATTATTTCTTTTTTAGTTGCATTCAACTTAATTCCCACCTTAACTGATATCCTCAATGTCTGAAGTTCAAACTCTATAGGTAACAAGGGATTTTTCCCATAGACTAATTCATATGGTGAAAACCCTGTTGTAGTTTTCCAAGTAGTATTTTAAGCCTAGACAACTTCAGGTAGTCTCTTTACCCAATCTTTTCTCCCAGCTTCAACTATTTTAGTAAGGATGTTCTCCAATTCTCTATTTGTTACTTCAGCTTGTCCATGTGACTGTGGGTGGTAAGGAGATGACTTCCTATGATTGATTTGGTAATACCTTGTAAAAGCTTGGATGATATTAGACATGAATTGTGGTCCTTGATATGAAACTATGCTCCTTGGTGCTCCAAACTTTATCATAATTCTGTTCCAAAGGAAATCAGCAACTGCTTCCTCAGTGGCATTTTTCAATGCCTACACTTCTGCCCATTTTTTCACATATTCAGTACACAAGAATATATTCCTTCCCTTGTGAAGGAGGATTAAAGGGACAAAAAAAATCCAATCCCCATCTCTTAAATGGTTCAACCACAACTTGAGGTTGAAGAGGCATTTCATTGGTGAAAGTTGGCTATCCCATCCTTTGACAAGGATCACACCGCTTGATATATCTCTTCACATCCTTGTACATAGACGACTAATAATAACTAGTACCAAGTATCTTATGAGCTTTTCTTTTCACTGAGTAGTGTCCTCCACTTGGTTCATCATGACATGCTCTGAAGATGTCAAAGATTTCATCCTCTCTTACACACCTGTGTAAGACAAAATCAAGAGCACATTTAAATAGCATTCCATTTAACCATTTGAATTGTGCATTAGTTTTAATTAACTTTTTTATTTGTTTCTTAGCGAAATAAGGAGGAAACTTCCTTGTTACAAGATAATTTTCCATATCAGTAAACCATGGTGTACTTGCTGAGATTGCAAACAATTGTTCATCTGGAAATTTATCCTTGACTGGATCTTGCTCCCATGTGGTGGTTAGTCTTGACAAAAAATCAGCTACCACATTAGATTTACCTAGATTGTCCACAATGATAATATCAAATTCTTGCAAAAGTAATAACCATCTAATTATTCTTCCTCCAACCACTGGTTTGTTCATTAAATACTTAATTGTTGAATAATCTGTGCATACAAATATCTTGTACCCTATAATGTAATGTCTAAATTTATTGATTTCATAAGTCAAAACAAGAAATTCTTTTTCAGCGGTGGTGTAATTCTTTTCAATGGGAGTAAGATTCTTACTAAGATAATAAATGGCATACATCTTTCTATCCCAAAACTGCACAAATGGAATAATTTGAGGCATCTCTTTGGATATGAAATGGACTTTCCCAATTAGGTCCTCTCAATATTGGGGCACTGATTAATTTCTCTTTAATTTCTTCAAAAGCATGCTGAAAATTTTCATCCCAAAGAAATTCACAGTCCTTGGTTAGCAAATTAAACATGGGGGCAACAATTTGACTGAAATCTTTTATAAAGGGCCTATAGTACCCAGCATGTCCTAGAAATGATTTGATATTTGTGGGGGTCTGAGGAATAGGTAAATCTGAAATGATCCTAATTATGTTTTGATCCACATGAATTCCTCTTTTTGAAATATGGTGTCCTAATACAATCCCCTCATCCATCATCATCAAACATTTTTCATCACTAAGATACATGCTATGTTGTTCACATCTTGTTAACACTCTATACATATTTCTCAAAGCATCTTCAAATGTATCTCCGTGTACAGTGAAGTCATCCATATATACCTCAACACAATCATTTGTTAGATCAACAAAGATTGCAAGTACAACTCTCTGGAAGGTTGCAGGAGCATTGCATAAACCAAATGGTAACACCCTATAGAAAAAGGTTTTCCATGGACATGTAAATTTAGTTTTGTCCTGATCTTCAACAGAAACTTTGATCTGATTGTACCCACTAAATCCATCTAAGAAAGAAAAGTATTGTTTACTTGAAAGGTTATGTAGGACTTGATCTATGAATGGCAAGGGAAAATAATTTTTCATTGTGGCTTTGTTGAGTTCCCTATAGTCAACACATATTCTCCATTTTTTGTTCTTTTTGGTAAAAATTACAAGAGGAGATATCCACTGACTATCTAAGATAGGGTAGATAAAACCTATTTGTAAAAGTTTTTTAATTTCTTGTTTGACTATATCCCTTAAGGCTGGGTTAATCATTCTTTGAGGCTGCCTAACTGGTTTAATGTTTTCAATATAGATGTGATGAGTGCAGATACTTGGGTGAATTCATTTCATGTCTTTGTAATCCCAAGCAAAAGATTTAGTACAATTTTTTAGAATATCAAACAATTTATCTTCTTCATCATCCTCAACCAGTTGTTAATGTTTAAAGTTTTTCGCAGTTGAATTTCAACATACTTGGTTCTAATATGTGATGAACTAATTTATGGGAATGGTTTCATTAAATTATTTAATGGACATGCATGTGGTATGTAGCAATATATCCAAACGTTCCTTGAGACATAATACTAGAAAACGGGCAGTAATGATAATTATGATACTTATCTCTTTGCAAGCCAAATTCTTTGTCACTGTTACTTTTCAGAATCTCTTCACCACTTCCTGATGTACTTAAAACTGAAACTACTTATTCATCCTCTCCTCGTGAGAATTCTGATTCCTCTGGAGTGAAATTAATTCCAATCAAAGAGAAATATTGTTGTCGTGGTTCTGGAACTAAGTTTGCAGGTTCTAGAACTATTTCTGATTGCTTCAAGGACAACTGGTATGCATCTAATGGTAACTTAATCATCTCTTATACTTCTCTTACATGATCATGCAATGTGATCATAGCCAAAGAAGACAAATTTTTCTTATTAGTTTTTGGAGAATCAACCAATAATTGTTCATGATTGTCATTAAAAGGTCGTGTGGTAGGATACAAGGAAAATTCTTTAGAGTTCTTACCATTCGATATTTTCATATCATCTGACCTGTAATCAATTAAAGCAACAAATTTAGTTAACCATGGTCTACCCAAAATAATGGGATAACCCAATGTTTTACCTTTTGGCTGCAATATAAGGAAGCCAACTGGATATTCCCATGACTCCATCATAACCACCACATCTTCAATAATTCCTTCTGGTTTTACTACAAACTGGTCTACCATTTACAATATGGTATTAGTAGGTTGTATACCCGTTAATGGTAATGTTTTCAGAGTATCCACTCTCATTACATTGATAGCTGCTCCCAAATCTACCAAAACATTATGTACATCCTTATTTCCTATAGAGAAAGAAGTAACAGGACTTCCAGGATCTCCATATTTGGGAAGTAAAATTTTG
The DNA here is from genome assembly GCA_019776745.2 of Taxus chinensis. Lineage (NCBI taxonomy): Eukaryota > Viridiplantae > Streptophyta > Pinopsida > Cupressales > Taxaceae > Taxus > Taxus chinensis. The sequence continues at coordinate 490,862,128 of CM034155.1, read as the reverse complement.
CCTGCTAATAAATCAGCAAGTTTCCCATCTACTTTGATAGTCTTGGGGTACTGTTTCTTCCTTCTAGGATTTTTCAGACATAATAGTGTGATTAATTTGTTCAATTTGGGAATGTCCTTAATTTCTTGTAATAGTGGTATTTCAATATTAAATTTCCTTAATTCCTGTACCAATTCAGACTCTTTGATTTCTATAGCTTCTTTAAATCTCTCTGGAAATGGAGTCTCAGTAGTTTTGCTATCTGGTTCCTTTTATTTCCTTTCTATATCCTCTTTTGGAACAATAGTACTAGGAATTTCATTTTCTTCTGTCATTTCAGTGAACAAGGGGTGGACTATTAAATATTTTCCCAGATCTAGTTTGAATGTCCTTACAATCCATAACATGTAAATCAACTAATTTTTCTAGTTTTGTTCCATAAACAAGAGTTGTTTGTTTATTTCTTGGATTTTCTACTGGTTGTGCTGGTATTTACATTTGGAATACATTCTTAGTTTGTGAATTTTGTGGAGGGGATCCCATGATGGCCTGTTGATTCTAATTTGGATATGTTTTTCCTTGAGCATAATTACTAAGGTTCCATGTAGGTTGTGACCAAGCATAAGGATTTCCTTGACCAACCCATGGTTGTTGATGTCCCTGAGCATACCAAGCTTGATTTTCCCAATTTAAGGGTTCTAATTTGGTTGAGGTACCCAAGGTGGTTGTCCCCAATTTTGTGGTACTACATGAGAAGCCCATGGCATCGTCCATGGATTAGGAATTGATCTTGGCATGAACTTCCCTTGGTTAGGTTCTCTCTGAACATAATTGAATTTTTTTTTTGTAGATGAGGCACTGGTTTGTTTAAGTTGATTCTTAATAATGGGAAGTAAAGATTAAACATCAGTATCATGTTCTTTAGATTCATAGATAAGACACATTTTTGTTTTATCTAAAGGACAGTCTTTTAGTGCATGTTTCTTCCTACATCTAGGAAAATACATATGCAATGGTTCATTTTTGGCATTTTCTTTAGCTTGTAATCCATCCATAGTAGAGGTTAATTGCACTAAAATGTCTATTTTAAAGTTTTCTAACTCATCCATTAGTTTGTTCATATTTGGATTCAAACTTTTTACTAATTTTCCTTTTCTAGGTCCACCTTTCATTCTGGAATACCTTCTACAAATCTCCTTAATTTCATTCATTCTTAACTGATCAATGTCTCCACCTCCTATCAAGTTAAGGGCTTCCCTAGATTCGTCATCCAAACCTTTAAGAAAAATTGGTTTTACTTAACTCCTCTTGAAGCACAAATCCACATCTTTTGCTAAAAAAGTGGAATTTGTATAAATAGTATTCTATGTTTTCATCTTCCTCCTGCTTGATTTTGAAGAATTCTTCCTTCCTATTTCTCCATCTACAATAATCTTGGTATTTTTCTAGGAAGGCAGTCTCCATTTATGCCCAAGTGCTAATAGATTTGGATGGTAATCCGATGAACCACCTCATTGCTACATCCTTCAAAGTGGATGGAAACAACTTGAGTTTTTGATTATCTATTTTATAGTCATAGGTCTGACATAGTACCTTGAACTCAAACAGAAATTGGTCAGGATATTCAGATGACATCCCTATAAATGTGGGTAAATGTGCAGGTGAGATATTTTTCATTGATGTATCATCATCTCCAAATTGGATTAGATAGGTAAAGGTCCTATCAGGTGCTCTTTCAGCTTCTCGTGCCATTTTAAAAATATTTTCTAAATTTTCCTCCCAATCAATGTGGTAAGCGTTATGCCTTGGGGAAGGTGAAAAATCAAGAGTAGGAAGTTGACTACTCAATTGAGAATCAAAAACCACCCTAAATGGATCTTGAGTAATAATCCTTCTCCTAAAAGTTCCACTTCCTTCAGGTGACTGATCTAAGAATTCCGAAGGCGGTAATTATGTTTCTTGTCTGACAAGGGATGATGGTGCCTCTAATTCTTGATCAATTTCCTTACTTTGACTACAGGATGTTATGAATTCTTGTGAAGATGTTTTTGGGAGGAATCTACCCTGTGAGTCTCTTGGTCTACTCATATATTTTATGATATAGTATGGAAGATCCTTCAACTACTAGATGTATGATTTTTTTCTCTTGATAACACTTACTTAGAAGGTTCCAACTAGTGATCCCCGACAATGGTGCCAAAAATATGGGTGTCGTTATTCCCTTAATTCAATCAACTTCTTGTTGATGTCATATAAAACTAGGGGTGTGGCTAAAGCTATATGCAACAAGAGTAATCTTATCGATCTAGTAGTTGACTGTAGTTATTTTTGTATTTTCTGGGGGATTTTTTCAATGTCTTAAGCACTTCCTGGTAAAACCTTATTTAAATCATACTATGAAAACTTGTTGAAAGTAAACACAATGAAAGCTTTACTGAAAGGAAACAAACTATGCAGAATGGAAATAAACACACTCAATTTAGAATGCTTGAAACCAATTGCAAGAAATAGAAGAATCTATCTAAACACCTGCAGGAACAATTATACAATAGAGTTTAACTGGAAGAATTAAAACAATAAAGAATTAACAGATCTAAGCTATTTGTTGAAGAAATATAAATACCAAATAAACAAATATCCTGGTCCTTGTGAGAGTGGGCCCTTTCTCCTCATCGAATCAGGATTTAACAACTCAAAATTCTCTCAAATAAGAATGGATATTTTATTGATAAAACATTTGGTATTACAAAATGTACTAGATCTGAGTACTTAGTCTATATTTCTCTTCTTTGTTCTATATATATTTCATATCATATTCTATCTATATATCTATCTACTACAAATATGCTTTTATATACATTTTACAATCACAGCTGTCTCAACGATTCTGATGAAATCAAATTGTGCCCAGAATAGATGCTGAGTCAGATTGTGGCTAATCAAACAGCTGTAAGATAACTATCCCTGGATCTGCATTTAAAAATCTTCTCATCCTTTCCTGATTGAAAGGGTCATAGATAAAAAATCTCTAGATGTGGTTAGAATAGATAACTCCCATCAGTTCTGGAACTTCAAAGAAGTTCCAAAACCATAGGAAATCATTAAGGATCAAAACCGTGAGAGTTCTGGAGATATACCCAGGAGTTCCAGAACTAATTCCAAAAAATTCTGGTGTTCTGGAACTAAATGGTGGCTGTGTGATGGAGTTCCTGTTAGATCAGGAGAAATGTAAATGTCTGAATGATATATTGAATGTAAGAGGAGTGTATAAATACAAGTGAGAATGTGGTTAAGAGGTAACCACCTGTAACTGACAGATCGGTTACATGTAGCTAAACTAAACTGTATTAATTATGCCAACATTCCCCCCCTTAATACATTATTTTTACAAATCTACCCCAGATTCATTGTCTTGTTACGTTGCGACATGTCCTATTTGTTTCTTGCAACAAGGAATTTGTCTAGATTTTCTTGAATCTCTGCGACAGATGTGCTCTCGTTTGTAGAAAAATAGATGAAGAAGTGAGCTCGAAAGCTCGTGTGGTGCGCCACAGATGTGCCTGAGGGCATTTAATCTCACATTTGTCATCTGGATCGACACAACTCTTCTCTGTCTATATGTCGAACAAGACTCAGTCCATTATGTCCTCGGATTGCAAGTTTTGGAGACTGGCGAAGAGTAGATACCGATGCTCTTCGGTTCTCTCAAATGCGGCACGTCTCTATGCTTGCTTGCAATGTTGCTAACATCTCTGGGCATGACATTCATGCTCTCAGACTGTTGCATGGGATCATAGGCTGGTTGTTCATCGTCCATCTTTGATAGCAAATTTGATGAATGAATGAAGGGGCTTAATCTCGTTTTGTTCCGATTTGATTCAAACAAATTCCACATCTCTTGATCTTTTGTACAATGTGCTTGCTAATGTATTGCTTGGTCTGCAAACAACAGTTGAGAAGATGTTGGGGGAAGGAGTCTTCCAACGCACACCTGGGTTTTCGGTGGTCGATGCCACTCATATCAAACTCCACACAGTACTTATAAATTGATCAGTGGTCATTGCCACATGCTCTCTTCTCCCTCTTTTGTGACTCCACATTTACATCTCTTAACAGCCATTCTTACGATCTTAATGTAATAATGGCCAAGATAACATAATGTATGAGCAAATCAACTCGCATAATCTACCAGTCAATACTTTATACAATAAAATGCCAAGACAGACACATCAATCACTGTTCATTCGCAATGTTAACAGCCTAAAGAAATGTGTATTTGGATATTTCCCCTTTTAGACAGCGCAAATATAAGTGAGCAAGAAAAGGGACACAACAGCAGACAGGGATGAATACAAAAACGGTTTCATAACTAACTGCTTCGTCCTGTAGTCTGCTTTCTTCACCTTTTAAATTCTTTGATTGCTTGTTGTACCACGGGTTTCCCCTTTGACTACGCTCACGGCCTGAATATTTGCTTTTCTAGTCTCTGCGATGCTACTCACTGCCATGGCAATAGTAAATGGCCTCCAAGCTTTCACCAATGGTCTCCACATTTTCACCAAAGAATAAGAAAATTGCCAATCCTCTAATGCAAAGTCTGCAAGAATTGTTTCCTACGCAGGTGTTTGGTGCTCTACAGGCTATCTTCCTCCACGCGCAGCACATACAGGAGCATCAATGTCAAATCCTCCAACGTAGGTCTGCAGTCAAGGATGGCAGTGCTCAACTAAATTTCCACGCAGGAGGGGAAGCAGCGGTTTCAAGCAGGTCTCCATCCTTTATCTTCACGCTTCCACGCTCCTGCTTCCACGCCGCTCTGATACCACTGTTAGATCAGGAGAAATGTAAATGTCTGAATGATATATTGAATGTAAGAGGAGTGTATAAATACAAGTGAGAATGTGGTTAAGAGGTAACCGCCTGTAACTGAAAGATCGGTTACATTTAGCTAAACTAAACTCTGTATTAATTTTGCCAACAACATACTACTTATGCTCAAATGTTACTGGATTTAAATTCCTCCCTTGATCTCCCTAAGAAGATTAATCCGCAGATTGGAGAAAGGATATGGACTCGATGGATGAACTACAAAAGACTGGATTTTTGTTATCATATATGATTTAAAATGAGACATTCAATCAAGGATTCTAGAAACTCTAAGTGAAAGAGAGGGGATAATCTGGTATAGTGGAAGGATTCCCTTCATTTCTAAATTCACCATTAGGGCCCTCACTGATCATATTAATGATACTTATTCACTAATTTCTAAAACGTACCCCTCAAGGGTTAAATCTACTCATATTATTGATAATATTCCTCCTTGGGAGCCTCTTTATGAACAAAATAATTTGACTCATATCCATTAGGTATTTTTTGGGAAGGTTAAGGAGAGGGAAACCCTCTCTTCTCCTTTTAGGATTTTAATGTATCCTATCAATTTTATTGTAGTTTGTCTCCTGTGCGGGCCTAATTCTGGTGATGAAATTAACAAAGAAGAGTTGATGGTTGTCCAAAACACAAAAGGCTTCCTTTTAAGATGTACTTATCCCCATGTCAAATTAATATTAGTCGATAAAATTCTTCTTTGGGTTGAATTCCTTTTTATTGTTCTTGTGTTGTTGTATTTCCATACTTAGGGTTCATTTTAAGAAGCCTACGGTAAAATGGAGGTGGAAAATACCCAGAGAATATACCTGGAACTACTTTCGTGTAAAGGTGAATTTTCCAAGTTTTGAGAACATAATTTTCACCTGATATTATTTGAGTGAGAGTGAGCGCCCTTGAGGAAAAAAAATTATGCAGACGCAGAAAAAAGGTATTATTCCTTTTTGACACATAGTTATCACTTGACAGCTTGTGTTATACAGATATTGTCACATGACAGTAACTGCAAGAGTTACTGAAACACGACAACAACTGTTCACTGTCATTCGACAACAACCCTTGTTATCATGCATTAGTAAAGTTTTTTGATGCGTGACAATAACACTTGTTGTCATTCATCAACAAATTTTGTTAACACATGACAACAAGGGTTGTTGCAGTGCGTCAACAAAATTTTCTAATGCGCGACAAAAACCCTTGCTTTCGCTCGTCAACAATTTTTTTTTATGCACGACAAAAACCCTTGATGTCATGTGTCAACAAATTTTTTTGATGCACAACAACAAGTGTTGTTGTCATGTGTCAATACATTTTATCGACACATGATAACAAGGGTTGCTGTCGTGCGTTGACAAAATTTGTTGATGTGGGACAACAAGGGTTTCTTCCTCATGTCAAAAAAGTTTGCTAATGCACAAAAAAACCCTTATTATCATGTGTCAACAAAATTTTATGATGCGTGACAACAAGTGTTGTTGTTTCATATCAACAAACTTTACTTTCATGTGCCCAAGTCTTGCGAAACCCTAATTTTTTTATAAATACCCCACCACTAATCATTTTCACGTTTACACTTCTTGACTCCTAGAGTTTCTCCATTCTTCTAACACTAATTGCTACAGGAATCATACGTCACTTTACTAATGACTACTCCAATCAAACTAAAGTACAATGGCTACTACAAGCGCATCCTAAGCTCAAGACCAAGATCCAACAGAAAATTAGGTTAACGAGCCATTTGTCAACCCACAAGTCCTACCCAAGGGCAAGATACAATACAAGAACTTGTTGTGCCCCCACATTCAGACATTTTTGCAAATGAATATAGAATACAAGGATTTACTAGATACATGTGATTTTGATGGGCTCGTTAAGATGACCCAGTTTGAGATTGATCATGACATTCTAAACTACCTTCTCTCCTCGTACAATACAGAAGATGGTAATTTTACTGTTACTATGGACGATGGTCTTATATTCCAATTCAGTGTCGATTTAGCTAATATCCATTAGTTGACATGCCTTCCATTAAAAAATTCCCCCATAGTAACAATGAAAGCAACCCTCATATAAAATGACAAGAATTACCTCAAATCTACTTTTGGTTTCCATGTTGATTGTAAGTGTAATCTATTTTCAATTTTCATTTAAAACTTTTTTGTTTTGATACAATTCAAATTGATATTAATTCTAATGAATTTTTGTATCTCACACCAATAAATCAAGACGAGGTTTGGATACGTAAGGAATTGCACACCACTTTCTTGCTGCCATGATTTCTTTCTTTCAAGCAAGAATTGTTTTGTAGGGTCAGAAAATGGAGATATACCAAACTGGGATATTACATACATTCTTGTAATGATCAGAAAACAAACATTTGATTGGTGCACCTTTTTATCCAATAAAATAAATCTGACATTACAAATGCATCACTTTATGAAAAACCAATTATTCAATCCACAAACTATCTCCTTGGACTTTATTACAAGGATCTTTTTAATTTAAAAGAAAAACAAATTCCTACTTGTACAGACAAGACAATGAAGAATTTGTCAATTCCATTTCAAGAACAACATGTATATAGTTTATATTTCTACATTAGACTCTAATATGGTTATTGTCTTGATTATGTACTTGTGATTGAATCTTTATGCAGTACTAACATTATTTACTTCTGAATCTGATCAAATCTTGACCGTATGTTGAGAAGATTTTTGGAGTCCCTTCCATGAAAAAAGTGGAATCAAGAGGAAGAGGCCAATAATACATTGAGGCGTCGAAAAATTCATTATATGAAATGGAAGTTCACTCATTGCAGAACCCCAAGAATTTGCATTAGTTAAACGACAAAGACGTAATACCCTAACATTTACTATTTACAAATTACTATTTTCTATTTATAATTTACCATTTACCATATTGAATTGAGATGCAATCAACTGCTGGTGCACTTCCAAGGAATTCAGACTATATGAGTGCTTCTCAACCATCTTTTCCAACTCACTCAGTTCAATCGTGTGCAATTGTTGATTCTCAAGACCCTGCTTAGCAATCCCAACCACACATAGCTCAAACACAACCAATTACTACTCCAACACGACCACCTAAAGTACAACGATAGGTTACCCCTCAACAATAAGGTATGATTTTATTGCTTTGGTACAAGTTTTGAATATTTTTCATATAATTTCATAGTTTTTGCATAGTTTAACAGTTTTTCATATGATTTAGTAATGATTTTGTTGATTTTTCTTGGAATTTTTAGTACATTGCAGTCCTTCTTCATCTAGACAAACAACAACACTGTCACATCCTCCACCATTACGATTCAAAATTCTAACTAGAGGTTTAGGAAAAATAACATTGGTAAACGCATGCCAATTCATCCAGCCCTTAGCAAGACACTAAACATTGCCTCCTCATCTCGAATTCCAACTCTCTCTCTCTCTCTCTTGGTGGCTTACCCAACGCAATAGGTGTATCAGTTTCAAATAATTTAACTTTAGGAGAAGATTACTTGGGCATTGATAGCAATGGCCTAATAAGATTTTTCAATACACGTGAGATGATTCAAGGCCAGCAAGTATATTTATATTTTAATGTAATTTATTCAACTTTTTTTACAATTCACTTTCAATTTCAATATTTGAATATTGATTTATTTTATTGCAAATAGGATCAGGCCATCCAAAGGAAAAAATATGTAGTAGACGATGATCAACCTGAAAGCCCCCATTCCTCTCCATTGGCATCATCTTCTTCAAATACAAAAGGTGAACAATTGCCATCATTTCCTTTAGATAACTTGATTGGTTATGATTGTCAATCCCACGTCCAAGAGTTTATTGTACCTCATATCAGTCAGTTTACAAAATGTGAGAGAAGGGAAAAAGTAATAATCAATGAGATATGAAGTCGTTATGAAAATTATTGGCAAAGGGACAGTTTATATGTTGCAGTCCATAATCAAGATGCGAAGATGGATGCCTTACTTACCCAAGTAAGAGATGGGACTGTCACGTATAACAACAATTATAAAGATAATATTTTAGATAAAGCATTAAACAAATTATAAAATATCAGTGCTAAATCCCAGACATATTTTTAAAAATGGTTTAAGGATAAGGATCTGGTGGAAATTGCAAATGGTAAAAGAGATAAAGAAGTCGTAAGTATTATCACTTTGAAACAATATTTTTTTGTTAATTTGAAATTTTCTTAATTTAGTAAAATGTTTAATTGAGCTCACTTTTTTTGTAGTTGAAATATGAAAATGTGAAGAGTCAAGCAAAGGTGTTCCAAGTTCACTTGGAAACCACAAAGAACAGTGTATAATAAACAATGAAGATGAAAGAAAATATTGTTTTAGTTAACAAACAAAAAAATACACTAAAATAGATAATTAAAGAGAATGGCTTCGACCTTGATATTTTGTTCAAAACAAAGGCAACTACAAATGCTAGTTTGGTATCCCATAGAGATGCGACAAAGGAAGAACAAACAATCTTAAAGAATATAAACAATGCTACAGAAGATCTAATTAGTTATGGGATTATTAAAGCAAAGAGTACATGAGGGAAAGCCATTGGGGAAAGGGGTACAAAAGATGCTAGTTTGTCTGGGGAAAATTTTCATGATTGAAGGTTGAAGAATTGAAACTTTAAATTTGAAAATTTGAAATACTTTATATATTGAAGTATGAAACTTGAATGTGGCGGAGTTTGAAAATTTGAAATACTTTATATATTTTAAGTATGAAACTTGAATATGATGGAATTTCAAAATTTTAAATACTTTATATATCGAAGTATGAAACTTGAATGTGACGGTGTTTCAAAATTTGAAATACTTTATAATCTGAATTTTTAATATCTTGTTATATATTATATATAAAATTTCTAGATTGTATATGGTTTTTATGTTTGATATGAATGTGATGGCATTATGATAATGGTTAATTATTTATTTTAAGAAAATTTGGAATGTCGTATGACAGAGGCATCTTAATAGAGTTAAATCTTCTTCTCTCTACTTGTAAAATTCAAACTCTGTATCAAGTTTCTTCACATTTAAATTTTGTCATAATCTTCTCACTACTTGTAATGATGATTGCATTGGATGTGGATGATGACATTAGAATAATGATGGATGATAATGAATTGTATGTGGATTTAGATCATGGAATCTGGATGATGATGATGGATAATTGTTTTAAGAAAATTTGGAATGTGGTACAACATAGACATTTAAACCTTCTCAAAATCTTCTTCTATCTACTTGTAATTATATGATGACATTAGAATGGATATAGATGATGATGAATTATTATAATGGATGATTTTTTTAAGAAAAATTGGAATGTGTTAGGATAGACATCTTAATACAGTAAAATCTTCTTCTCTCTACTTGTAAAATTCAAACTCTGTATTAGGTTTCCTCGCATTTAAGCCTTCTCAATTTTTTTTCTCTCTACTTGTAATGAATCAATGATATGATGACATTATATGTGGATGATGACATTAAAATAGATATGGATTATGGTGAATTGTGTGTGGACGTAGATTTATCTTCAATCACGATCATGGATAATTGTTTTAAGAAAATTTGGAATGTGGTATGACAGAGACATTTCAACCTTCTCAAAATATTCTTCTCTGTACTTGTAATGATATGATGACATTAGAATGGATATAAATGATGATGAATGATTATAATGGATAATTTTCTTAAGAAAAATTGGAATGTGTTAGAACAGACATCTTAATACAGTAAAATATTCTTCTCTCTACTTGTAAAATTCAAAATTTGTATCAGGTTTCTTCTCATTTAAACCTTCTCAAAATCTTCTTCTCTCTACTTGCAATGAATCAATGATATGATGACATTAGATATGGATGATGACATTAAAATAGATATGGATGATGATGAATTGTGTGTGGATGTAGATTTAGCTTCAAGCACGATCATGGACAATGATAATGGATAATTGTTTTAAGAAAATTTGGAATGTGTTATAATAGATACATTTAAACCTTCTCAAAAATTTCTTCTCTCTACTTGTAATGATATGATGACATTAGAATGGATATAGATGATGATGAATGATTATAATGGATAATTGTTTTAAGAAAAAATGGAATGTGTTAGGATAGACATCTTAATATAGTAAAATATTCTTCTCTCTACTTGTAATGAATCAATGATACGATGATATTAAAATAGATATGGACGACGATGAATTATGTGTGGATGTAGATTTAGCTTCAAGCATGATCATGGATGATGATAATAGATAATTGTTTTAAGAAAATTTGGAATGTGTTATAATAGAGACATTTAAACCTTCTCAAAATCTTCTTCTCTCTACTTGTAATGATATGATGACATTAGAATGGATATAGACGATGATGAATGATTATAATGGATAATTGTTTTAAGAAAAAATGGAATGTGTTTGGATAGACATCTTAATACAGTAAAATCTTCTTCTCTCTACTTGTAAAATTCAAATTCTGTATCAGGTTTCTTCACATTTGAACCTTCTCAAAATCTTCTTCTCTCTACTTGTAATGAATCAATGATATGATGAAATTAGATGTGGATGACGATGAAATTTTTGTAGATGTAGATTTAACTTCAAGCACAATCATGGATGATGATAATGGAGAATTGTTTTTAGAAAATTTGGAATGTGTGATTTTTACATGTAGTTTGATATTCATCCCAAAAAGTTTAAACACTTCATCAAAGTATCTTTTAAATACAAAAATAATTTAAACATAATTATAAGAACTTAAGTAATGTCATATGATACGGTTTAGGCCACCTCTTGTATTTTAGATGGTTGTGATAAAGCATATGGAAGGAACCTGAGAAATCATCCTTCATAGCATGCTAAACGACCTTCGATTCAAGAAAACACAACACAAAAAATGGACTAGTATATAGATGGGTGAGTTTCCTGAAATTGTCAGTCCTGAGAAGTGAGAGCTTCCTCGGATGGATGTTAACCCACATTTTCAAGAAAAAATATGAAATAATGATTGAGTGGATTGAGGAAGAAACAAAAAGATTAAAGAAAATGCAAATGATTACTTGTACATATCTGGACAGTGCAAGTCTGGAAGTCTGAAAGAGTATAACAATGGAAGAATATGCAGATCTGAAACTCTGAAGGCATTACAAATTAATATTCAACAAATGCATGTAATAGATTTTTAAAATAGAAAGATTAAAAAATAATGTAAATGAGAACTTGTGCATGTCTGGACAGTGGAAGTCTAGAATAGTATAAAATTGGAAGAATATGAAGATTTGAACTATGAAGGTCTTGCAAATTAGTATTCGAAAAATGCATGTAACAAACAAATTTTTTTAAATGGAATTTGGTATTCAAAAAATCCAAAATATTAATTATATAGATGTAAATATATATACTTGTAAACATCTTTAATGATAACAAGAGCTGAAACAAAATATCTTAAAAATCCTCCTTAGTCAATAGTTGCATCTGTAGAGTTACACTTGTGTTCACTGTTATGTCTAACTACAAACTATTATATTCGAATATGTTAATATGAAGTTGAATAAATAAAAATAGTTAAAATGTAAGGTGATAAACAATAAAAGTAAGGTCAAGGAGATACCTATTTAAAGATGAAACAATCCATTATCAATAGGTTCTTCAAAGTTGATGTTCTCTTTTGTAGAGTGTCACGATACACCAATTCCAATCTCATCATCAGGAATAGTTGTACTTGTAGCTATATAATTTACACATCTTCTATCAGAAAGGGAGTTCTAATGCACAATTGCTTTGTTGAAAGGAAAGGTTTCCAAGGAGTAGTGAGAAACATTACACCTCATGCAACTTTCCAAATTTTTATCCAACCTGTTTCTCAGTTTTGATTTTATAAATGATAAATCAGTGAAAACCCTTTCCTCCTCCACAGACCCCAAAATAATTGTTTGGTATAACTCATATAATTTAAAATATTCATTGATGTCTTCTTGTAAGACAATACTTTGATAGATTCCTCACCAGAGCCTTGTAATATCACCACTCTCAGAAGGTTCCTCTAAACTTTTATATTGGTTTCTCATTGTTGTTGCAAAATTTGTTGATTAAGACTTAATAAATCAAAATTCAGTATACCTTTGATTTCCATACCCTTGACCTTTGAAGTCTTTGTGAAATGTTCCATTATTGTACCCATATATTTATGGAAATGCTTTCTTACAAAGTCTACACGAGCACCTTCAGTTTTCCAAAAATTAGGATTCATCACACCCATTGCTTCAAGAATTTTATCTTTGGAGAAACGTTCTGTAATTTCTGATGACAAGGATTATGAAATTTTTCTAAGCTTTATTCTTGTTTCAACTGTAACATAATCAAAGAGATTATGTGTCACATGAAATTATTCTCTTTCCGATCCTATAATAGCTTGATTTTTTTACAAAATATGCAGTGGTATGTCCCTCCCATTAAAATTTATGCAGAGGTGATCGTGGCTATTAAATCTCAAATAGTTACTAGGATTCTTAAGATCTAATAAAGCTTTCCAATTCTTGAAAACAAGTGTATCAAAACTATCTTGGGAAGTTTATAAGATATCAAAATTTTGACATACCATTTTTCTCATCCATATAAAATCCACAATATAGATTAATCTCCTCTGTGCATGCTTCATCAGTGTATTGATCTCGTGCAACATTGGAAGAATAACAACCAATGTAAGCAATGTCTCCAAATCAGTTAAATAGAACAAGTCCCTCGCCCTGTCAAATTCATGACGATATTTGTGCATGAAACCAACCAACGAAGGATACTCCTCATGAACTTTGCATGCAGGTTCATACAAAGAAATCCATCTCATATCAACATCGTTCAAAAGTTTTTTGAAATTTGTAATTCCAATTGCGAATTTTTTGAACTCAAGAAATCCCTTTGGGCTACTTGTGATATAGGTATGAAGTTCTCTTATAAATTCTTCTGTAACGACCCAAAAATTCACACATGAACAACACAGTAAAAGACAGGATAATTTTTTTTGACTTGCTTCGACACATAACACGACACAACATGTCGTCACAAGGCTACAACCAACTCTGGGAACCACTTGTTATGGGGATGACCACAAGGTCAGCACGGAAACGTTCACACCCAAAAGGATAATACACTTTTCTTTTTGACAGAACAACATAGAAGTCCAACCACATGACACTCTCACAGCTAGGGCAAGCCACAGTAAGAAATGATTGAAGGTTATTTATTTTGATAAAACACCCTTTAACTCATGACTTATGTTTTCAGAGAGATTCAAGATATGACACGATTCATCTTACCAAACTAAATCATTTTCTTAAGCACTGTAGAGTAGTTCACTTATAGTCTTCTCATTATGACAATTATTTATTTTATTTATTTATTTGATAAAGGTGATAATTTAATTTCACAAGGCCATCTATTCACACTTACGCTACTAAATCTCATTCATACCCTTATGACAACATTGGTTCGCGTTCAACAAACTTAAGGGAGAATTACAAGGCACTTTGGATAAAGTTAAAGGAAGAAGTTCAATTGAGTTCATCCTTGAGACATCGTTAGTTATTACCAAGATTTAATTGGAGCTTGAGGTTTTATCCAGAAATATTAAAGATTTTACTTAGGCTTCATTGAAAGAGCTTTACAAAAGGAACTCTTCACTTTCCAAAAAAATATGAGAGATAAATTTCGTGGTTTCTAAATTGTTTCTTCCTACTTAATAAATCTTATTATATTCTAACAACTAACCATTGGTTTCCCTTAAACTCGTTTAAGAAGTCACCATATAAAGATAATGTTTGCTAGCTTAGCTAGGGTTAACAAATTATAAAATTTTACTTTACAAGGATAGTTTCACCTTTGATTACTTCAGGAATCTCTTGTTCTCAAGTAAGTCATCTCTACATTAATTTATCTGAATATATATATTTAGTTAACTTCTACAAGGGTTAACCACTCCATTTAATTTTACTTATATCACATCATTACAAGGTGTCAGAGAGTTTTGACTTAACATTTTATTCTCAAAATCAAGGTTTTACAATACTTATGCCAATGTAATGATTGAATATCATTTCTCACCAAGGTAAGTTACTAGTCTAACAAAAAAAGGGAAAGAACACTTCAACACGTAGTTTTCCAAACATACCAAGACAGGAGATCTTCTAAACTCCTTGCAAGCAAAGTTACAAAATTTACAGCGCATTGAACTTTCTACAAAGAACTTCATAATTTGAACTGATGAAACTTTTACACTCTTTTCCTTTAATCTACTCGCATAATCCATCTGCACAAATATTTACTAGAGTCAGTTCGCTAGAACTGAGCATGATAAGATATAAACCTCACCTAATAACTTATGCCATCTAGCATTTAAATAAATGAAAGTTTGCAATACTCCCTATCAAATAATTTCTAACATACATTCAAAGCTTAACTGCACATCTCATGATAATGCATTTCATACTCATTAATGTTCACTTCCTTAAGATCTGCTTACATAAGAACACAATTCCAAGTGACTAGATATACAACCTTAACCATGCAATTAATCATACTTAAATTACAGTAATAATAATATCGCTCACTTTATACCTTCAATCTACTTCTCCCACATATGTATCCAAAAATATTATCTTTTAATTAAATAAAAACACCAACGACGTTAATTTCTATAATAAATACAAGTATCAATCTTATATTATTCATCGATATTACTCAAGCATCAAACCTTCATAAATAATCAATGATTATATGTAAGTATAATTTTGATATTCACCTCACAATTTTAAGAATATACTTATGTTAACAAATATTCCGCCAATCCATGAGTTCATATATTACTTAGATATCCTTTTGGTTGCTTATTACCATGTCTTTATATGTTTCTATTAGTATAAGAGTCCAACTCGTTGGAATGAGTCACGATCAACAGTATTGTCATATTTTGCTAATATGTCAAAGATACATTTGACTAGCTAAGATATGTAAGTGTGGTCCAAGCCACTATAAATACAAGTATCAACATTATCTCAACTCCCAATTGAGATGCAAGTATCAATTTTTAGCTAACATAATAATCATCGTAAATGCCAGAAAATATTCCACTCGTTAACCAAGTATTGAAATAACATATTTATCCTTACTGGTTACCTGATAACATAATATATCATGTTATATAATTCAACCTCCACTTGCATACCCCAATTTATGGGTATTAATTATTGTTCTATAAAATGAAGTTAAATAATTTCAGGTCAACTTCTATCCTTACTGTCATACATGGTATGCACAGTCCCATTATGGCAGTTGTCACCTTTACATAAGGTTATGCATGAATCCATTTTAGGGTAGTTCTTATAACATCCCTATTCATATGTTTTCCTACCAAAAAGCATTTCAACAAGCTTATAAGTCAAAGTATAGGATAAATTTCTAATTTCATATTTCAAGCATTGCCTGAATTCATATGCCTGAGGGCCATCACATGTCAATCAAACTTGAAGAATGTACACATTCATGAGATTTCGATGTATCCAATATTACTTCAACTGATTTGAAAATCCAAGTAGTGCTTCAACTTAAGCCATATAATTATCCACACAAGCTAACGTCTTGAGTGCTTACCGTATTCAAAAAGATCACAAAAACAACCCCATCAACACATGCTTCAGGAGTGTTCCCATCTAAAAAAATAAGCTCATAGTACTAATAATAATAACAGAGGGCCTGGTGAGGGGTTTAGAATAATCCCCAAGGTAAACAGTAATCAAAAGAGTCAGATGGTATCTAGAAAGACCAGTAAAACTAGTACGACTCCCCAAATAGAAGCCCCCAATTCTAAAGGGGTTTATATCATTATCAAACCACATTAAAAGACAAACATAGTCTTCCAAGAAAATTTCCGTTTTCAAGCCATGTTCTACAAATAAAAACAATACAAGGAATATTCTAAATCTCATTCACACACCACAATATTTTCTACAGAAACCACTGTTCACAGGAATAATCATGGAAAAAAGATAAACCAACTTTATAAGATCGATAAGCGAGAATCACTGGAGAGATTTCTTCTTGTCAAATAGTAATTAAGATAAACTGTAAAGGGGGAGAGAGATCAGCTCATGCAATTATGATTATAAGTCATCTGTAACCCATCTCTACAGAATTCAAACAAAAATTGCAGAGATTGATTTATCCAAATACTAAAGGGAATAAATTATTAAGAGAGAGGGTTAGGGCTTATCATGCCTTTAATGCGCTTCCCAAGACCAGGACATGCTGAAACAGGACTTGCAACAGCAACCCAAGCCTAATTCCATTTTCTTCAAGCTTGTTGGGCGCCCAAACATCGATCATCTCCATGTTGGCATAGGCAGGAGTTCATGGCCAGGGTAGGTGGTCTAAAATACTTGCCAACATCCTCCCAACGCGTGTCAAAAGGGAATGCTATAGCGGAACATGGACATCCATCCAACACAATGGAAAATAAAATTTTTGTTTTGTATGGTGTGGAAACACCCACGAGGAAGCAAACTATTTGACAAACTGCCTCAAGGAGATGTGGTCTCACTACATTTCCACATAGTAGGGTAAGAAGGAAAGGATGTCTAAATAAAAACCAACAGGTGTCAAAGCTGATCAATTGCCACGTTTTTTCCCAGCAAGTTCATATAATTGCAAAGAAATTTGTGCTTCATGAATATTCTGATATGAAACACATCCACCTCTACGAGATTCTCTTCTATGAGTTACATCGTAAAAGAAGTAAGGTCTTAATAGAGAATCTTTGTAATAAATTTCATCAGGTCTCTTGGAAACACTCTCACTGTCACTTAATCGATTTTGATAAAAATATCTTGAAGGAGAATCCTGAATTTGAGGATGCATTCGATACTAAACAGATAACAACATAGGTGGACAACCTGCTTGTTGGAAGCACTCAAAAAGGTTTCTACCATATTGCAACATGCCTGCCGCCTGGCTAATTCCTGTTGTAGGCCATGGCTGTGGATCCCCGACAAGAACACACCTCGCAGCACCCAATGAAAGTGGAGGTAACACGCCTACTTCACTTGCTTGTAGCTTCATCTATAACCACCATATCAAACCCATTACTGCGCCCAAGGAGGAACCATGAAGTAAAACGCCTTGACAGAAAATATTTCGATGGCCTCTCTGCCCACGCAACCAGGTCAAAATGGTAGTTTGGGAATAGGTGCGGTTATCCATCCACGTGTGCAGGGTAAGAAGAGGAGGATCTCCAAAAAGGGAACCAACAAATGTCGAGGCTGAACAATTTCCTAACCCAACATTCACGCAGTCAACAAAGAGGCAGAGAAAACGTGTCAGGATAAGGAATCACCCATACGCATTGAATAAAAGAATAAAAATGAGATCATGGTGAAGAAAAATCAGGACTCCACCACTCCCCCTCCCACACAAGGTAGGTAAAAATTAAATACCATAACTATTGGTAGTTAGTTCAGTGGTTGGGAGGAGTCTAAACGCCATTTACTAGCAAAAAAAATGCGAATGGACCTGGTCGGCCAAAGTGGCAGTGGAGGGTAGGTGAAAGAAGTTTAAAAAAAAAAAAAAAAAGGGCAGGCAAGTCTCACCATGACCTGGTGCCCCCCCATGAGCCCTTCCTTCAACAAAAAATACGGGGAAAAAAAAAATCTCTACTAACTAAAGGTAAGCTCAAAAATACACGAAGATTATATTAAATACAAATGTAAAAAAGTTACAAGATTAAAGATGAACAGTTCTCATAAAAAAAGGTATAATTTTGTTTTTATGATTACTATTCAACACGAGAAATAAAATTTAAAATTTAAAACGTACAAAAGCAAGCTAGAGGAAGTAAGAATCGAACTCTCCATTACTCACAATGATTAATTTAAAAAAAAAAAACATGCGAAAGGCCTAAGTGACCAAGCGCAGAAAAAAAAGAGGTTGCATTCAAAAGCAAACACAAGGCAAGGAACGACCATGGCACCAAACGGGGTAATCCCTTCCTCAGCGCGGAACGGGGTTCATTGCAAAGTGACCAACCAAAAACAATAAAATCGTTTAACGATAATTAATAATAATTGATAACAATTCAACACAAAAAATAATGAGTTATCGTCGATCAATAATTAAAATAATAATATTGTTGTTAATAATATTATTATTATTATTATTATTATTATTATTATTATTATTATTATTAAAATAATTATTAATCATATTAACAAAAATATATACCAACTATACAATAATGTAAAATAATGTAAAATAAAAAAACTATAAAAATACTAAAGCCAATCGATAATTATTTAAAAAAAAAAAATTGTTATCATTATATACTATAAATATAAATAATTTTTACTTCACACAATAATGGCCAAAGGTCCAACTTAACTATGCGACAACAAAATCCTCCTTTAAAAATAGGTTAACGCACAGGACATTACACAGTCCACACACAGAGGTGTCAAATAATACTTGAGAACAGCAAGAAGGAGAGGGAAGGTTTAAAAAACATCACGAGACAAGATCTAGACAACAAAGAAATTACACACAGCAGCATTCGACGCTCAACAAAAAAAGGGTCATTGACAAAGAACTAGGGTAAACACCGAACGGGGGGGCATTACATTCTCCTCCCCTTAAGAAAGCATCGTCCTCGATGCGACATAACACAGAAAAAAAAATGGTTCGCAACAACCAAAGAACAGGTAAAGGAGAAAGTACACCCTATGGTTTAAAATTTTAGTTGATTAAAAGCACGGCCACAGGGTAGCCTTAGGAACATTTGGTAGAAATTTTAACTTTCAAGGTTCTGAAGATTGGCAGTTCCCTCTTATTTATTATTTCATTAGTTCTTTCCATTAGCATTATTCTTAGTTTAATCTTTTAAAATTCATCATTTGAAGAGTTTTTGGTTTATTCCTTATTGTGGGTGCCCAACATGAACTGCTAACACAACACCCTATCAGGTTCAAAAAAGACACTACAGATTCACAAGCACACAAGTATATATACTTCATGATGTATTACACCACAAAAAGATTACTCAAATACGGAAAGGGAATAGGCACAGTCCACATAACATAGTACTGTCACACAACCATGACTGACATATAAAATACTTGAACAAAAGAGTACTACGATCACCAGACATTTCCTCAATTCCACAGATGAAAATTTCACATGACTCAAAAAAAAAAATGCTACAGGTACATAGTGTCCACAAGGGCATCAATGCCATATCCACAACATCACAACACATATCCATCTGACATGAGTAACACATACATCAAAACACCACTACCAAAACATCACAATAACTCAACATATATCCCGAAAACATCAACATACACACAAATATCATATGCCTCCCAAAATCTTATGCCTCCCTCAAGCCTCTTCCCTCATGCCTCCCTCAAAACTCTGCCTCCCTCAAGCCTCTTATGCCTCCCTCAAACTCTTATGCCTCCCTCAAATCTCTTATGCCTCCCAAGTCAAGCTCTTATGCCTCCCTCAAGGAGGCCGGTTGTCCCTATGGCCCAAGACACATAGAGTTTGAACACTCCTAACCCAAGTAACCCAAGTGACATAATAACGCGTGGTTCAACAACCCGCTAGTTATCTGTAACTCCTTGGGGCGTACCCCCATACAACGAAGCGGGTCCATAGGTCCAACCATTCCATGGTGCATCCCATGACCCTATTCCACACATCACGACAATAGAACCAGCACAACAATCCAATCTAAGTGCCAAGTGGCAAAGTACAAGCCTTGGGCAAGGCGGTAAAAAAAATTTAAAATTTAAAAAAGAAGACCAAAACCAAGAAAAAAAAAAAATGGGCCAAATAGCCATAGTTAGTGTCAAAATCCACATGTTAGTGCCACAAACCAAGGAAATGCCCAAAATTGTAAAGCATGGCAATCAAGAAAAAAAGCTGCTGGTCCTTACAAAATAAAGTAAAAAGCTCAATTTACGAATAAAATCAACTTATAATAATGTCACATTACGATAACTGTGTGGCCTTATCTGGCCACCAAGGGGTACTCAACGAGTTGCTCGCACTTGGAACATCGAGCCTCAACTTGTAAAAATACATACCAATAATACAACTGTCATCATCTCAATCTAAATCATCTCGACACCACTTCGACAAGGCTAAACATAGTCAAAATAGTTGAATCACTTAGGTTGCATACATACAACCACACATAGGGAGAGAGAAAAAGACAATCACACCCGTTGTTGCCATCTACTAAACCAAAAAAGTTTTTCAGCTCGAGTTATTGACCCATGGTACACCAACGGTACACATTTTCTCTCACTCTCAACATACACTTCTACCGATTTCCCTCAGGGTCGGTTAGCGTAAGGTTCACAACATAAAATGTAACTACATCACTAACACACATGGTGGTACATATATGTATACAGGGTAGATCACAATCATACATTCACCGTGTAACACATCACTTTACCACATTCTGCACCCAAAGTGCAATCACCATACGATAGGGTTCATACACTCACCGTATGACCCTAAATCACAACATGAAGCATTACATATTTACACAAATCATACATACGATGAATATAATAACATCACAACATAAACATTCCTTTGCTACATACAAGGTGATACACACATTTCTTCAAAACATGGTAAAAACATCATGATACAACTCAATTCACTTTACATCAATCCAGTCATACAACATATCGACACACCCACACATCATCACAATATGCCACAATGCTCTAACCCCCTGTCATCCACATTAGAATTCTTTTCACACATCACAAGCAGTAATTCACGTGAACTCTTCATAGAATCCACAAGAAGGAGAGAGAATACCTCCCATCCCCAGCACATCAATATGAGACAAAAAATATGCACTAAGTGACATACACATCATGTGCGTTCACAATATCACAATTACGACATGGATCACATCACGCTTAAAGCACATTACTCTTCCAATATAAACCACCACCATCAATGCAATATCATCATCATCATGTAAACAACATCATGTAACACACCATCACCATCATCATCATACAATACCATCATAACTCCAATCTGGTCCATAGGTTCGAGAGCATGAACCTACGCTCTGATACCAAGTGTAACGACCCAAAAAAAAACACACACACAACAACAACACAGTAAAAGACAGGATAATTTTTTTTGACTTGCTTCGACACATAACACACGACACAACATGTCGTCACAAGGTTACAACCAACTCTGGGAACCACTTGTTACGAGGATGACCACAAGGTCAGCACGGAAACGTTCACACCCAAAAGGATAATACACTTTTTTTTTTTTTGACAGAACAACATAGAAGTCCAACCACATGACACTCTCACAGCTAGGGCAAGCCACAGTAAGAAATGATTGAAGGTTATTTATTTTGATAAAACACCCTTTAACTCATGACTTATGTTTTTTCAGAGAGATTCAAGATATGATTCACAATTCATCTTACCAAACTGAGTTATTTTCTTATACACACTGTAGAGTAGTTCACTTAAAAGTCTTCTCTTTATGACAATTATTGTTTTTTTTATTATTTAATAAAGGAGATAATTTTAATTCCACAAGGCCATCTATCCATACTTACGTTACTAAAATTCATTCAAACCTTTATGACATGGATTCGTTTCAACATAAATTAAGAGAAATTACAAAGCACCTTGGAAAAGTTAAGAGAAGAAGGTCAAGTTGAATTCATCCTTAAGACATCATTAGTTATTACCAAGATTTAATTGGAGCTTGAGGTTTTATCCATAATATTAAAGATTTTACTTAGGCTTCATGAAAGAGCTTTACAAAAGGAACTATTTACTTTCAAAAAAAGGCTGAGAGATAAATTGAGTTTCTAAATTTTTCTCCTACTTGCTAAATTTATTATCTTCCAAAAAACTAACCATTGTTTTCCCTTAAGCTTGTTTAAGAGTTCACCCAAAAGGGGTAGTGTTCACTAGTTTAGCTAGGGATATCAATTTATAAAATTTTACTTTACAAGGATAGTTTCACCTTTGAGTACTTCACGAATCTCTTGTTCTCAAGTAAGTCATCTCTACATTAATTTATCTGAATATATATATTTTAGTTAACTTCTATAACGGTTAACCACTCCATTTAATTTTACTTATATCACATCATTACAAGGTGTCAGGGAGTTTTGGCTTATCACTTTATTCGCAAAATCAAGGTTTTACAATACTTATGCCAATGTAATGATTGAATATCATTTCTCACCAAGGTAAGTTACTAGTCTAACAACAAAAGGGAAAGAACACTTCACCATGTGGTTTTCCTAACATACAAAGACAAGAGATCTTCTAAACTCCTTGCAAGAAAAGTTACAAAATTTACAACGCATTGAACTTTCTACAAAGAACTTCATAATTTGAACTGATGAAACTTTTACACTCTTTTCCTTTAATCTACTTGCATAATCCATTTGCACAAATATTTACTAGAGTCAGTTTTCTAGAACTGAGCATGATAAGATATAAACCTCACCTAAAAATTTATGCAATCTAGCATTTAAATAAATGAAAGTTTGCAATACTCCTTATCAAATAAATTTCTAACATACATCTAAAACTTAATTGCACATCTCATGATAATACATTTCATACTCATTAATGTTCACTTCCTTAAGACCTGCTTACATAAGAACACAATTCCAAGTGACTAGATATACAACCTGATGCAGGGGTCAATACCAAAATTTGCTTTACTATATAATCAAGAGCTTGAACCTACTCTAATCACTCCATCCAACCCCTGCTTGAGGATCACCATTTACATGTTTATAGCCCGTTGGTGTCTATGGAGGCCTAATGCATGTTTTGTATGAAAGAAAAACCCTTAAAGGGCTTCCTTGATCAGAGATGAGCTAAGGTGATCATGTTGTGACCATAGAAACAATGTATAATAGATATGTAAGGCTCCTACATTCATATACATGACTGTCCCAAGATACAAAATCTATTGATAAGGTATCTAGCATATATTACCTTTTGATATTTCTTACCATACACTTTACTCCCAATGGAGTTCTTCTTTACTACAGTCACAATCTCTCTTCTACCTGATTGAACATGATCGAAACAAGAAACCAATGTTTCAATTTCCTTTACGAATGCTCAAGCATCTCTCTACTAGTGTGCAGTCTCAATACTCTGCCCTCAAGACTGAACTTAGTCTAAAAACATCCAATTCAAACTCTTAACACTCAATCAGTTGGTTCTCAGGGCATACCCACAGCTCAACAAACCTCCCTTCACAATGGTTGAGGTATTCATGAGCTCCATATACTGTCCTAGATCTAGGTTTTTCCTTTATCACCTCCTTTATGGATGTAGCATACAAAAATCAGGCCTATTCTAACACTAGCTATGACAGTAGGCACTTAGGACTTTGATCTCACTTGTAGCTTGATGGATCCACTTCAGAAATTTCATCAAGATGATTGATACAAAATTTAGTGGCTTGATTCCACGTTATGACCATTCATGCACTTTCATTCCTCTCTCCACTGTACACTGTGTATTCCTTGTCATAACTAAAAAAAAAACAGTCACGTATATCTTGACCGATACAAATCCATTATCCCTGAAATTTGGACAGTAGTTATATCATTTAATTAAAGAGGTATCTTGAAATTTTCAAGCAATTTCATCCATGCAGTAAAAAGTTATGCTATTTTTCCCTAGATCGGGCCAGAGAGCCTTCAATTTGCTATAAAACTCAAATTATGCATTTTCAAAACATATAAAAATTACCACTGTGATCTACATCACCTGTAGAATCTTTCCATGCTAATATTCAGGAAATTTACATCATTTAAATGTTATGGAGGGTTTCTATCTTGCTGTCCTGCCAGGGTTCTTGTGCACAGTCCATTGAAAACAAGCTAATTTTCTTCAACATGGTCGATTTTCATATTTTAAAACATATTACCTGCACCATTATACATTATTCAACCTCTATAATCCCTGTCCCCCTTCATTTCCATGAATCACCTATGAAATAGGTATTCATTAGCTAAGAATAGACTCTAACAAGCACCTAAACTGACTCCTAAGCCAATTCACACTCCTAAGAAGACTCAACAACTTCCTCTACATAGAAATCACGTGGATATCTCCTTAATACTCTCCTTTAATCCATAAAAGAAAGATATTACATGATTTCAAGGCTTAAAAATACCTTAATTAGGTTATATTACTCCTTAAATGCCAAGTCTAGTCATGTTACCAACTTCTTACAAGCATATATTCATTTTTACAACATATTTAACTCTAACAAACCTATAGACAACATGTATCATGGTATTGTATGACCTTATTATGTCTTGTTCCTTGATGCTCTTGCATCAGAGTGCCCTTGAGAGAAAGAATTTGAGCTCCTACTCAAAAGGTTCTTCTTCTTTCTTGTCTTCCAATTCTTCCTTATTGCCTTTGCTGGTATAGTTTGTCTTCTCCATCCGCTCTTGCATTTCCTCTCCTCAATTCTACTCTTTTTGCTTTCTCCCTGCTTCATCTTCCTCCTCACGGTCTTTGTCTTCAATTTTGCCTCTTGTTGGTCTTCTATTTAGTATGTTAACTCTGGTTTGTGTTCATAATAGCATGTAGCTACAGCTCCTTGATCATTGCTAAGAATGTTGTCATAAGACTTGATAGTCTTCTCCACCTGCTCTATCAATAATACTCTTTCTCTTTCATTTTTGGCGGTTTGATAAGCTTGCTTCACCTTAGGAATGAAGTGAAGGTTTGCAATGCAAAAATCTACCTCCTCAGCCTATTTTGAAGGTTCATATGCCTCCTCAACTGAAATCTGATGCTCTTCTACCACCTCTTCACTTGTCTTATCTTTATCTCTATCTACATGAGTATCCTTGTCTTGATATATGACTTCCTCTAATTCTTTTAGTTCTTCTTTCAGCTGTTCCATGCTTATGTATTCAAAATCATACTTTGGTGCTTCTCCACCTTCAAATGCCTCAATTTCATTATCACACGTGTCTTCTATATCTTCCTGTTCTTCTTGTCTCATGAACTTTCTCATTGAATCATACACTTGATTCATCTCTTTGTCTGCCAAACCTGCATTCACAATATTAACAACACTATTAGAAGTAAAGGGTTGAGGACATGAAGCCTCTTGAATGTCTACAGAGTGCTCTTCTTCTCCACTTCCTTTTGTTTTTTCATTGACCATTTCCAACTTGGTCATTTTCATTCTTTCTCTCTCTTGATCTGCTTCCTCCTCTGGTTCCCCTTTCCTTAATTGTTTCATTTCTTGCAACTTTTCACGCTGCTCTATCCTTGGCAACACCTCTTCTCTCTCCTTCTTCTCACATGTTCTCTTTTTCAATTTATTTTCTTGTTCCTTTTGATAGCTTAGGAACTTAACCAATTCACACACTACTCCTACCTCCATGACTAATTCAATCACAAACTTTACATTATGGAGTTCTCTAAAAATTATAGAAATAAATAGCTTGAAAACATGTGTTTGTTACCTTGAACTCCTTGGTATTGGATCTACCTTTTGTTTCTTGTTATGGCTATCCTTTGATCTCCTATCCTGGCTCTAATACCAAATGATGCAGGGGTAAATACAAAAATTTTATTTACTATATAATAAAGAGCTTGAACCTACTCTAATCACTCCATCCAACCCCTGCTTGAGGATCACCATTTACATCTTTATAGCCCCTTGGTATCTATGGAGGCCTAATGCATGTTTTGTATGAAATTAAAACCCTTAAAGGGATTCCTTGATCAGAGATGAGCTAAGGTGATCACGTTGTGACCATAGACACAATGTATAATAGATATGTAATGGTCCTACATTCATATACATGACTGTCCCAAGATACAAAATCTATTGATAAGGTATCTAGCATATATTACCTTTTGATATTTCTTACCATACACTTTACTCCCAATGAGTTCTTCTTTACTACAGTCACAAGCTCTCTTCTACCTGATAGAACATGATCGAAACAAGAAACCAATGTTTCAAGTTCCTTTACGAATGCTTAAGCATCTCTCTACTAGTGTGCAGTCTCAATACTCTGCCCTCAAGACTGAGCTTAGTCTAAAAACATCCAATTCAAACTCTTAACAATCAATAAGTTGGTTCCTAGGGCATACCCACAACTCAACAGACCTCCCTTCACAATGGTTGAGGTATTCATGAGCTCCATATACTGTCCTAGATCTAGGTTTTTCCTTTATCACCTCCTTTATGGCTGTAGCATACAAAAATCAGGCCTATTCTGACCCTAGCTATGACAGTAGGCAATTAGGACTTTGATCTCACCTATATCTTTATGGATCCACTTCAGAAATTTAATCAAGATGATGGATACAAAATTTAGTGGCTTGATTCCACGTTATGACCATTCATGCACTTTCATTCCTCTCTCCACTGTACACTGTGTATTCCTCGTCATAACTTAAAAAAAACACTCACGTATATCTTCAGCGATAAAAATCCATTATCCTTGAAATTTTGACAGTAGTTATATCATGTAATTACAAAGGTATCTTGAAATTTTCCAGCAATTTCATCTATGTAGTAAAACGTTATGCTATTTTTTCCTAGATCGGGCCACAGAGCCTTCAATTTGCTATAAAACTCAAATCATGCATTTTCAAAACATATAAAAATTACCACTGTGATCTACATCACCTGTAGAATCTTTCCATGCTAATATTCAGGAACTTTACATCATTTAAACGTTATGGAGGGTTTCTATCTTGCTGTCCTCCCAGGGTTCTTGTGCATAGTCCATTGAAAAAAAGCTGATTTTCTTCAACATGGTTGATTTTCATATTTTAAAACATATTACTTGCACCATTATACATTATTCAACCTCTATAATCCCTGTCCCCCTTCATTTCCATGAATCACCTATGAAATAGGTATTCATTAGCTAAGAATAGACTCTAACAAGCACCTAAACTGACTCCTAAGCCAATTCACACTCCTAAGAAGACTAAACAACTTCCTCTACATAGAAATCACGTGGATATCTCCTTAATACACTCCTTGAATCCATACAAGAAAGCTATTACATGATTTCAAGGCTTAAAAAGACCTTAATTAGGCTATATTACTCCTTAAATGCCAAGTCTAGTCATCTTACCAACTTCTTACAAGCATATATTCATTTTTAGAACATATTTAACTCTAACAAACCTATAGAAAACATGTATCATGGTATTGTATGACCTTATTATGTCTTGTTCCTTGATGCTCCTGCATCAGAGTGCCCTTGAGAGAAGGAATTTGAGCTCCTGCTCAAATGGTTCTTCTTCTTTCTTGTCTTCCAATTCTTCCTTATTGCCTTTGCTGGTATAGTTTTTCTCCTCCATCCGCTCTTGCATTTCCTCTCCTCAATTCTACTATTTTTGCTTTCTCCTTGCTTCATCTTCCTCCTCATGGTCTTTGTCTTCAATTCTGCCTCTTGTTGGTCTTCTATTTAGTATGTTAACTATGGTTTGTGTTCATAATAGCATGTAGCTATAGCTCCTTGATCATTGCTAAGAATGTTGTCATAAGACTTGATAGTCTTCTCCACCTGCTCTATCAATAATACTCTTTCTCTTTCATTTTTGGCGGTTTGATAAGCTTGCTTCACCTTAGGAATGAAGTGAAGGTTTGCAATGCAAAAATCTACCTCCTTAGCCTATTTTGAAGGTTCATATGCCTCCTCAACTAAAATCTAATGCTTTTCTACCACCTCTTCACTTGTCTTATCTTTATCTCTATCTACATGAGTATCCTTGTCTTGATATATGACTTCCTCTAATTCTTTTAGTTCTTCTTTCAGCTGTTCCATGCTTATGTATTCAAAATCATACTTTGGTGCTTCTCCACCTTCAAATGCCTCAATTTCATTATCACACGTGTCTTCTATATCTTCCTGTTCTTCTTGTCTCATGAACTTTCTCATTGAATCATACACTTGATTCATCTCTTTGTCTGCCAAACCTGCATTCACAATATTAACAACACTATTAGAAGTAAAGGGTTGAGGACATGAAGCCTCTTGAATGTCTACAGAGTGCTCTTCTTCTCCACTTCTTTTTGTTTTTTCATTGACCATTTCCAACTTGGTCATTTTCATTCTTTCTCTCTCTTGATCTGCTTCCTCCTCTGGTTCCCCTTTCCTTAATTGTTTCATTTCTTGCAACTTTTCATGCTGCTCTATCCTTGGCAACACCTCTTCTCTCTCCTTCTTCTCACATGTTCTCTTTTTCAATTTCTTTTCTTGTTCCTTTTGATAGCTTAGGAACTTAACCAATTCACACACTGCTCCTACCTCCATGACTGATTCAATCACAAACTTTACAATATGGAGTTCTCTGAAAATTATAGAAATAAATAGCTTGAAAACATGTGTTTGTTACCTTGAACTCCTTGGTATTGGATCTACCTTTTGTTTCTTGTTATGGCTATCCTTTGATCTCCTATCCTGGCTCTAATACCAAATGATGCAGTTGTCAATACCAAAATTTTCTTTACTATATAATCAAGAGCTTGAACCTACTCTAATCACTCCATCCAACCCCTGCTTGAGGATCACCATTTACATGTTTATAGCCCCTTGGTGTCTATGGAGGCCTAATGCATGTTTTGTATGAAATAAAAACCCTTAAAGGGCTTCCTTGATTAGAGATGAGCTAAGGTGATCACGTTGTGACCTTAGACACAATGTATAATAGATATGTAAGGCTCCTACATTCATATACATGACTATCCCAAGATACAAAATCTATTGATAAGGTATCTAGCATATATTACCTTTTGATATTTCTTACCATACACTTTACTCCCAATGGAGTTCTTCTTTACTACAGTCACAAGCTCTCTTCTACCTGATTAAACATGATCGAAACAAGAAACCAATGTTTCAAGTTCCTTTACGAATGCTTAAGCATCTCTCTACTAGTGTGCAGTCTCAATACTCTGCCCTCAAGACTGAACTTAGTCTAAAAACATCCAATTCAAACTCTTAACACTCAATCAGTTGGTTCCTAGGGCATACCCACAACTCAACAGACCTCCCTTCACAATGGTTGAGGTATTCATGAGCTCCATATACTGTCCTAGATCTAGGTTTTTCCTTTATCACCTCCTTTATGGCTGTAGCATACAAAAATCAGGCCTATTCTGACCCGGGCTATGACAGTAGGCACTTAGGACTTTGATCTCACCTATATCTTGATGGATCCACTTCAGAAATTTCATCAAGATGATTGATACAAAATTTAGTGGCTTGATTCCACGTTATGACCATTCATGCACTTTCATTCCTCTCTCCACTGTACATTGTGTATTCCTTGTCATAACTAAAAAAAAACACTCACGTATATCTTCAGCGATAAAAATCCATTATCCTTGAAATTTTGAGAGTAGTTATATGAAGTAATTACAGAGGTATCTTGAAATTTTCAAGAAATTTCGTCGATGTAGTAAAACGTTATGCTATTTTTTCCTAGATCGGGCTAGAGAGCCTTCAATTTGCTATAAAACTCAAATTATGCATTTTCAAAACATATAAAAATTACCACTGTGATCTACATCACCTGTAGAATCTTTCCATGCTAATATTCAGGAACTTTACATCATTTAAACGTTATGGAGGGTTTCTATATTGCTGTCCTACCAGGGTTCTTGTGCACAGTCCATTGAAAACAAGCTGATTTTCTTCAACATGGTCGATTTTCATATTTTAAAACATATTACCTACACCATTATACATTATTCAACCTCTATAATCCCTGTCCCCCTTCATTTCCATGAATCACCTATGAAATAGGTATTCATTAGCTAAGAATAGACTCTAACAAGCACCTAAACTGACTCCTAAGCCAATTCACACTCCTAAGAAGACTCAACAACTTCCTCTACATAGAAATCACGTGGATATCTCCTTAATACTCTCCTTTAATCCATACAAGAAAGCTATTACATGATTTCAAGGCTTAAAAAGACCTTAATTAGGCTATATTACTCCTTAAATGCCAAGTCTAGTCATCTTACCAACTTCTTACAAGCATATATTCATTTTTAGAACATATTTAACTCTAACAAACCTATAGAAAACATGTATCATGGTATTGTATGACCTTATTATGTCTTGTTCCTTGATGCTCCTGCATCAGAGTGCCCTTGAGAGAAAGAATTTGAGCTCCTTCTTCCTTATTGCCTTTGCTGGTATAGTTTTTCTCCTCCATCCGTTCTTGCATTTCCTCTCCTGAATTCTACTCTTTTTGCTTGCTCCTTGCTTCATCTTCCTCCTCATGGTCTTTGTCTTCAATTTTCCCTCTTGTTGGTCTTCTATTTAGTATGTTAACTATGGTTTGTGTTCATAATAGCATGTAGCTACAGCTCCTTGATCATTGCTAAGAATGTTGTCATAAGACTTGATAGTCTTCTCCACCTGCTCTATCAATAATACTCTTTCTCTTTCATTTTTGGTGGTTTGATAAGCTTGCTTCACCTTAGGAATGAAGTGAAGGTTTGCAATGCAAAAATCTACCTCCTCAGCCTATTTTGAAGGTTCATATGCCTCCTCAACTGAAATCTGATGCTCTTCTACCACCTCTTCACTTGTCTTATCTTTATCTCTATCTACATGAGTATCCTTGTCTTTATATATGACTTCCTCTAATTCTTTAATTCTTCTTTCAGCTGTTCCATGCTTATGTATTCAAAATCATACTTTGGTGCTTCTCCACCTTCAAATGCCTCAATTTCATTATCACACGTGTCTTCTATATCTTCCTGTTCTTCTTGTCTCATGAACTTTCTCATTGAATCATACACTTGATTCATCTCTTTGTCTGCCAAACCTGCATTCACAATATTAACAACACTATTAGAAGTAAAGGGTTGAGGACATGAAGCCTCTTGAATGTCTACAGAGTGCTCTTCTTCTCCACTTATTTTTTTTTTTTCATTGACCATTTCCAACTTGGTCATTTTCATTCTTTCTCTCTCTTGATCTGCTTCCTCCTCTGGTTCCCCTTTCCTTAATTGTTTCATTTCTTGCAACTTTTCATGCTGCTCTATCCTTGGCAACACCTCTTCTCTCTCCTTCTTCTCACATGTTCTCTTTTTCAATTTCTTTTCTTGTTCCTTTTGATAGCTTAGGAACTTAACCAATTCACACACTGCTCCTACCTCCATGACTGATTCAATCAAAAACTTTACAATATGAAGATCTCTGAAAATTATAGAAATAAATAGCTTCAAAACATATGTTTGTTACCTTGAACTCCTTGGTATTGGATCTACATTTTGTTTGCTGTTATGGCTTTCCTTTGATCTCCTATCCTGGCTCTAATACCAAATGATGCAGGGGTCAATACCAAAATTTTCTTTACTATATAATCAAGAGCTTGAACCTACTCTAATCACTCCATCCAACCCCTGCTTGAGGATCACCATTTACATGTTTATAGCCCCTTGGTGTCTATGGAGGCCTAATGCATGTTTTGTATGAAATAAAAACCCTTAAAGGGCTTCCTTGATCAGAGATGAGCTAAGGTGATCACGTTGTGACCATAGACACAATTTATAATAGATATGTAAGGCTCCTACATTCATATACATGACTGTCCCAAGATACAAAATCTATTGATAAGGTATCTAGCATATATTACCTTTTGATATTTCTTACCATACACTTTACTCCCAATGGAGTTCTTCTTTACTACAGTCACAAGCTCTCTTCTACCTGATTGAACATGATCGAAACAAGAAACCAATGTTTCAAGTTCCTTTACGAATGCTTAAGCATCTCTCTACTAGTGTGCAGTCTCAATACTCTGCCCTCAAGACTGAACTTAGTCTAAAAACATCCAATTCAAACTCTTAACACTCAATCAGTTGGTTCCTAGGGCATACCCACAACTCAACAGACCTCCCTTCACAATGGTTGAGGTATTCATGAGCTCCATATACTGTCCTAGATCTAGGTTTTTCCTTTATCACCTCCTTTATGGCTGTAGCATACAAAAATCAGGCCTATTCTGACCCTAGCTATGACAGTAGGCACTTAGGACTTTGATCTCACCTATATCTTGTTGGATCCATTTCAGAAATTTCATCAAGATGATTGATACAAAATTTAGTGGCTTGATTCCACATTATGACCATTCATGCACTTTCATTCCTCTCTCCACTGTACACTGTGTATTCCTTGTCATAACTAAAAAAAAACACTCACGTATATCTTCAGCGATAAAAATCCATTATCCTTGAAATTTTGATAGTAGTTATATCATGTAATTACAGAGGTATCTTGAAATTTTCAAGCAATTTCATCCATGTAGAAAAACGTTATGCTATTTTTTCCTAGATCGGGCCAGAGAGCCTTCAATTTGCTATAAAACTCAAATTATGCATTTTCAAAACATATAAAAATTACCACTGTGATCTACATCACCTGTAGAATCTTTCCATGCTAATATTCACGAACTTTACATCATTTAAACGTTATGGAGGGTTTCTATCTTGCTGTCCTGCTAGGGTTCTTGTGCACAGTCCATTGAAAACAAGCTGATTTTCTTCAACATGGTCGATTTTCATATTTTAAAACATATTACCTGCACCATTATACATTATTCAACCTCTATAATCCATGTCCCCCTTCATTTCCATGAATTACCTATGAAATAGGTATTCATTAGCTAAGAATAGACTCTAACAAGCACCTAAACTGACTCCTAAGCCAATTCACACTCCTAAGAAGACTCAACAACTTCCTCTACATAGAAATCACGTGGATATCTCCTTAATACTCTCCTTTAATCCATACAAGAAAGCTATTACATGATTTCAAGGCTTAAAAAGACCTTAATTAGGCTATATTACTCCTTAAATGCCAAGTCTAGTCATCTTACCAACTTCTTACAAGCATATATTCATTTTTACAACATATTTAACTCTAACAAACCTATAGACAACATGTATCATGGTCTTGTATGACCTTATTATGTCTTGTTCCTTGATGCTCCTGCATCAGAGTGCCCTTGAGAGAAAGAATTTGAGCTCCTGCTCAAATGGTTCTTCTTCTTTCTTGTCTTCCAATTCTTCCTTATTGCCTTTGCTGGTATAGTTTGTCTCCTCCATCCGCTCTTGCATTTCCTCTCCTCAATTCTACTCTTTTTGCTTGCTCCTTGCTTCATCTTCCTCCTCATGTTCTTTGTCTTCAATTCTACCTCTTGTTGGTCTTCTATTTAGTATGTTAACTATGGTTTGTGTTCATAACAGCATGTAGCTATAGCTCCTTGATCATTGCTAAGAATGTTCTCATAAGACTTGATAGTCTTCTGCACCTGCTCTATCAATAATACTCTTTCTCTTTCATTTTTGGCGGTTTGATAAGCTTGCTTCACCTTAGGAATGAAGTGAAGGTTTGCAATGCAAAAATCCACCTCCTCAGTCTATTTTGAAGGTTCATATGCCTCCTCAACTGAAATCTGATGCTCTTCTACCACCTCTTCACTTGTCTTATCTTTATCTCTATCTACATGAGTATCCTTGTCTTGATATATGACTTCCTCTAATTCTTTTAGTTCTTCTTTCAGCTGTTCCATGCTTATGTATTCAAAATCATACTTTGGTGCTTCTCCACCTTCAAATGCCTCAATTTCATTATCACACGTGTCTTCTATATCTTCATGTTCCTCTTGTTTCATGAACTTTCTCATTGAATCATACACTTGATTCATCTCTTTGTCTGCCAAACCTGCATTCACAATATTAACAACACTATTAGAAGTAAAGGGTTGAGGACACGAAGCCTCTTGAATGTCTACAGAGTGCTCTTCTTCTCCACTTCTTTTTTTTTTCATTGACCATTTCCAACTTGGTCATTTTCATTCTTTCTCTCTCTTGATCTACTTCCTCCTCTGGCTCCCCTTTCCTTAATTGTTTCATTTCTTGCAACTTTTCATGTTGCTCTATCCTTGGCAACACCTCTTCTCTCTCCTTCTTCTCACCTGTTCTCTTTTTCTCTTTCTTTTCTTGTTCCTTTTGATAGCTTAGGAACTTAACCAATTCAAACACTGCTCCTACCTCCATGACTGATTCAATCACAAACTTTACAATATGGAGTTCTCTGAAAATTATAGAAATAAATAGCTTGAAAACATGTGTTTGTTACCTTGAACTCCTTGGTATTGGATCTACCTTCTGTTTCCTGTTATGGCTGTCCTTTGATCTCCTATCCTGGCTCTGATACCAAATGATGTAAGGGTCAATACCAAAATTTTCTTTACTATATAATAGAGAGCTTTAATCTACTCTAATCACTCCATCCAACCCCTGCTTGAAGATCACCATTTACATGTTTATAGCCCCTTGGTGTCTATGGAGGCCTAATGCATGTTTTGTATGAAATAAAAACCCTTAAAGGGATTCCTTGATCAGAGATGAGCTAAGGTGATCACGTTGTGACCATAGACACAATGTATAATTGATATGTAAGGCTCCTACATTCATATACATGACTGTCCCAAGATACAAAATCTGTTGATAAGGTATCTAGCATATATTACCTTTTGATATTTCTTACCATACACTTTACTCCCAATGGAGTTCTTCTTTACTATAGTCACAAGCTCTCTTCTACCTGATTGAACATGATCGAAACAAGAAACCAATGTTTCAATTTCCTTTACGAATTCTTAAGCATCTCTCTACTAGTGTGTAGTCTCAATACTCTGCCCTCAAGACTGAACTTAGTCTAAAAACATCCAATTCAAACTCTTAACACTCAATCAGTTGGTTCCTAGGGCATACCCACAGCTCAACAGACCTCCCTTCACAATGGTTGAGGTATTCATGAGCTCCATATACTGTCCTAGATCTAGGTTTTTCCTTTATCACCTCCTTTATGGCTGTAGCATACAAAAATCAGGCCTATTCTAACCCTAGCTATGACAGTAGGCACTTAGGACTTTGATCTCACCTATATCTTGATGGATCCACTTCAGAAATTTCATCAAGATGATTGATACAAAATTTAGTGGCTTGATTCCACGTTATGACCATTCATGCACTCTCATTCCTCTCTCCACTGTACACTGTGTATTCCTTGTCATAACTAAAAAAAACAGTCACGTATATCTTCAGCGATAAAAATCCATTATCCTTGAAATTTTGACAGTAGTTATATCATGTAATTACAGAGGTATCTTGAAATTTTCAAGCAATTTCATCCATGTAGTAAAACGTTATGCTATTTTTTCCTAGATCGGGCCAGAAAGCCTTCAATTTGCTATAAAACTCAAATTATGCATTTTCAAAACATATAAAAATTACCACTGTGATCTACATCACCTGTAGAATCTTTCCATGCTAATATTCAGGAACTTTACATCATTTAAACGTTATGGAGGGTTTCTATCTTGCTGTCCTGCCAGGGTTCTTGTGCACAGTCCATTGAAAACAAGCTGATTTTCTTCAACATGGTCGATTTTCATCTTTTAAAACATATTACCTGCACCATTATACATTATTCAACCTCTATAATCCCTGTTCCCCTTCATTTCCATGAATCACCTATGAAATAGGTATTCATTAGCTAAGAATAGACTCTAACAAGCACCTAAACTGACTCCTAAGCCAATTCACACTCCTAAGAAGACTCAACAACTTCCTCTACATAGAAATCACGTGGATATCTCCTTAATACTCTCCTTTAATACGTATAAGAAAGATAGTACATGATGTCAAGGATTAAAAAGACTTTAATTAGACTATATTACTCCTTAAATGCCAAGTCTAGTCATCTTACCAACTTCTTACAAGCATATATTCATTTTTACAACATATTTAACTCTAACACACCTGTAGACAACATGTATCATGGTCTTGTATGACCTTATTATGTGTTGTTCCTTGATGCTCCTGCATCAGAGTGCCCTTGAGAGAAAGAATTTGAGCTCCTGCTCAAATGGTTCTTCTTCTTTCTTGTCTTCCAATTCTTCCTTATTGCCTTTTCTGGTATAGTTTGTCTCCTCCATCCCCTCTTGCATTTCCTCTCCTCAATTCTACTCTTTTTTCTTGCTCCTTGCTTCATCTTCCTCCTCATGGTCTTTGTCTTCAATTCTGCCTCTTGTTGGTCTTCTATTTAGTATGTTAACTCTGGTTTGTGTTCATAACAGCATGTAGCTACAGCTCCTTGATCATTCCTAAGAATGTTCTCATAAGACTTGATAGTCTTCTCCACCTGCTCTATCAATAATACTCTTTCTCTTTCATTTTTGGCGGTTTGATAAGCTTGCTTCACCTTAGGAATGAAGTGAAGGTTTGCAATGCAAAAATCCACCTCCTCAGCCTATTTTGAAGGTTCATATGCCTTCTCAACTGAAATTTGATTCTCTTCTACCACCTCTTCACTTGTCTTATCTTTATCTCTATCTACATGAGTATCCTTGTCTTGATATATGACTTCCTCTAATGCTTTTAGTTCTTCTTTCAGTTGTTCCATGCTTATGTATTCAAAATCATACTTTGGTGCTTCTCCACCTTCAAATGCCTCAATTTCATTATCACATGTGTCTTCTATATCTTCCTGTTCCTCTTGTCTCATGAACTTTCTCATTGAATCATACACTTGATTCATCTCTTTGTCTTCCAAACCTGCATTCACAATATTAACAACACTATTAGAAGTAAAGGGTTGAGGACATAATGCCTCTTGAATGTCTACAGAGTTCTCTTCTTCTCCACTTATTTTTTTTTTCATTGACCGTTTCCAACTTGGTCATTTTCATTCTTTCTCTCTCTTGATCTGCTTCCTCCTCTGGTTCCCCTTTCCTTAATTGTTTCATTTCTTGCAACTTTTCATGTTGCTCTATCCTTGGCAACACCTCTTCTCTCTCCTTCTTCTCACCTGTTCTCTTTTTCTCTTTCTTTTCTTGTTCCTTTTGATAGCTTAGGAACTTAACCAATTCACACACTGCTCCTACCTCCATGACTGATTCAATCACAAACTTTACAATATGGAGTTCTCTGAAAATTATAGAAATAAATAGCTTGAAAACATGTGTTTGTTACCTTGAACTCCTTGGTATTGGATCTACCTTTTGTTTCCTGTTATGGCTGTCCTTTGATCTCCTATCCTAGCTCTGATACCAAATGATGCAGGGGTCAATACCAAAATTTTCTGTACTATATAATCAAGAGCTTTAACCTACTCTAATCACTCCATCCAACCCCTGCTTGAAGATCACCATTTACATGTTTATAGCCCCTTGGTGTCTATGGAGGCCTAATCCATGTTCTGTATGAAATAAAAACCCTTAAAGGGCTTCCTTGATCAGAGATGAGCTAAGGTGATCACGTTGTTACCATAGACACAATGTATAATAGATATGTAAGGCTCCTACATTCATATACATGACTGTCCCAAGATACAAAATCTATTGATAAGGTATCTAGCATATATTACCTTTTGATATTTCTTACCATACACTTTACTCCCAATGGAGTTCTTCTTTACTACAGTCACAATCTCTCTTCTACCTGATTGAACATGATCGAAACAAGAAACCAATGTTTCAAGTTCCTTTACGAATGCTCAAGCATCTCTCTACTAGTGTGCAGTCTCAATACTCTACCCTCAAGACTGAACTTAGTCTAAAAACATCCAATTCAAACTCTTAACTCTCAATCAGTTGGTTCCCAGGGCATACCCACAGCTCAACAAACCTCCCTTCAGAATGGTTGAGGTATTCATGAGCTCCATATACTGTCCTAGATCTAGGTTTTTCCTTTATACCTCCTTTATGACTGTAGCATACAAAAATCAGGCCTATTCTGACGCTAGCTATGACAGTAGGCACTTAGGACTTTGATCTCACCTGTAGCTTGATGGATCCACTTCAGAAATTTCATCAATATTATTGATACAAAATTTAGTGGCTTGATTCCACGTTATGACCATTCATGCACTTTCATTCCTCTCTCCACTGTACACTGTGTATTCCATGTCATAACTAAAAAAAAAACAGTCACGTATATCTTGAGCGATACAAATACATTATCCTTGAAATTTGGACAATAGTTATATCATGTAATTAAAGAGGTATCTTGAAATTTTCAAGCAATTTCATCCATGCAGTAAAAAGTTATGCTATTTTTCCCTAGATCGGGCCAGAGAGCCTTCAATTTGCTATAAAACTCAAATTATGCATTTTCAAAACATATAAAAATTACCACTGTGATCTACATCACCTGTAGAATCTTTCCATGCTAATATTCAGGAACTTTACATCATTTAAACATTATGGAGGGTTTCTATCTTGCTATCCTGCCAGGGTTCTTGTGCACAGTCCATTGAAAACAAGCTGATTTTCTTCAACATGGTCGATTTTCATCTTTTAAAACATATTACCTGCACCATTATACATTATTCAACCTCAATAATCCCTATCCCCCTTCATTTCCATGAATCACGTATGAAATAGGTATTCATTAGCTAAGAATAGACTCTAACAAGCACCTAAACTGAATCCTAAGCCAATTCACACTCCTAAGAAGACTCAACAACTTCCTCTACATAGAAATCACGTGGATATCTCCTTAATACTCTCCTTTAATCCATACAAGAAAGCTATTACATGATGTCAAGGCTTAAAAGACCTTAATTAGGCTATATTACTCCTTAAATGCCAAGTCTAGTCATCTTACCAACTTCTTACAAGCATATATTCATTTTTACAACATATTTAACTCTAACACACCTATAGACAACATGTATCATGGTCTTGTATGACCTTATTATGTCTTGTTCCTTGATGCTCCTACATCACAACCTTAACCATGCAATCAATCATACTTAAATTACAATAATAATAATAACGCTCACCTAATACCCTCGACCTACTTCACATATATAACTATCCAACAATATTATCTTTCAATTAAATAAAAGCACCAATGGCGTTAATTTTATATAATAAAAACAAGTATCAATCATATATTATTCAATTATATTACCCAAGTATCAAACCTTCATAGATAATCAGTGATATGTAAGTATAATTTGGATATTTATCTCAAAATTTTAAGAATATATTTATGTCAACAAAGATTCCACCAATCCACAAGTTCATATAGTATTTAGGTATCCTCTTGGTTGCTTATTCCATGTCTTTATATGTTTCTATTAGTATAAGGGTCCAACTCATTGGAATGAGTTATGATCAACAATATTGTCATATTTTGCTAATATGTCAAAGATACATTTGACAAACTAAGATATGTAAGCGCGGCCCAAGCCACTATAAATACAAGTATCAACATTATCTCAACTCCCAATTGAGATGCAAGTATCAATTTTTAGCTGACATAATAATCATCGTAAATGCCAGAAAATATTTCACTCGTTAAGCAAGTATTGAAATAACATATTTATCCTTACTGGTTACCTGATAACATAATACACCCTGTTATATAATTCAACCTCCACTTGCATACCCCAATTTATGGGTATTAATTATTGTTCTATAAAATGAAGTTAAATAATTTCAGGTGGACTTATATCCTTACTGTCATAAATGGTATGCACAGTCCCATTATGGTAGCTATCACCTTTACTTAAGGCTATGCATGAATCCATTTTAGGGTAGTTATCTTAACTTCCCTATTCATCTGTTTTCCTACCAAAAGACTTTCGACAAGCTTCAAGGTCAAAGTATAAGATAAATTTATAATTTCATATTTCAAGCATTGCTTGAATTCATATGCATGAGGACATCACATATCAATCAAACTTGAAGAATGTCAACATTCATGAGAGTTCGATGTATCCAATATTACTTTAACCGATTCAAAGATCCAAGTAGTGCCTCAAAATTAAGCCAAAGAATTATCCACACAGGATAATGACTTGCATGCATAACATATTCGTAAAGGTCATAGAAAACCCATTAACGCATCCTTCGAGAGGGTCCCAATCTAATAATAAGCTCATAGTAATAGTAATAGCAGAGGGCCTGGTGAGGGGTTTTCAATAATCCCCAAGGTAAATGATAATCGAATGACTCAGATGGAGCTATCTAGAAATACCAATTAAACTAGTATAACTCTTCCCAAATAGAAGCCCCCAATCATAATGGGAGTTTATATTATTATAAATCCACAGTAAAATCCAAATACAGTCATATCGGAAATTCCCTTTTTCAATCCATGTTCTACATAATATAAACAATACAAGAAAAATTATAAACCTCATGCACGCTCCATAATACTTTCTACAGAAACCATCATTCAAAGGAAGAATCAAGGCAAAAAGATAACCCAACATTATAAGATCAGTAAGCAAGAATCGATGTAGAGATTTCTTCTACTCAAATAGTAAATAAGATAAACTGTAAAGGAGGGAGAGAGATCAGTTCATGCAATTATGATTAAAAGTCATTTGGAACCCATCTCTTTCTGGGCATCTCTTTCAAGAAGGAGTCAATATATGTAAATGCATGTTATATAATATCCAGAGTCCAAACGCTATTTATTTAGTAAAACAAAAACACATCAACCTTCCAAAAGAAACCCATATCTACAACATTCGAACAAGCTTGCAAAGATCTTTTTATCCAAATGCTAAAGGAAATAAAATCATTAAGAGAGAGGGTTAGTCTTATCATGCCTGTTTTAAATGCATCCACCAGCAACATATCCAGCAGGGACTTCATAAGCCACATTCATTTTCCTCCACGTGATCTCTCATGCAAGCTTTGCTCCACCAATCAACGTAGGGAGAGGGCTTTGGCCAGGGCAGGAGATCAAAAACACGTTGGCAGGTGTAAACTCTCAAAAAGGTCCACCCAATTTTTAGCTGTTTCGTGTGCATTACTAGGAAGAATGCGTTACAATTATTAGCAGTATTACTATTAATATTCTTCATCCAGGTTTCCCAGACGCATGAATTTAAGCCAACATCCTGAGCGAGAGTTCAAGCTTATAGGCGACGAAAGTAGCTAAAGCTATAATAACCTTTAGGGGAAACTTGAGATTCACCAGCAGCTCCTCCCAATTCCATTGTCAAATCTACGAAAGGCCCCTTGCTTCTTAAAAACATCGCCATCATGGAAATGGCGCCCATAACACAGACAAATCGATCGACGTCCTTCACGAGATGCTTCCTCCACCGACAGGTGAATCAAGGGGGGGAAACTTTCGGGAACTAAAATCTGGCCCTCCATGGAACTGAAAAGCTTGAGGCTATCCGTCAAAGTTCGCTTAGCCTGGTTCATGAATCAGAGTTGAAACAGATCCCGCTCGGCTAAGAGGCCCTTGACCTTTCTGTAACACAGGATGGGAAGCGTAACATTAACAATGGCCTCCGTGCACTGGGGTTTCATCTTTGATTTTTAACAGGAGACCCGAATCTGAGGATGCAAGGATACTGAAACATAAAAACTCGTTGGACCGTGCTTTTGAATGCTCAGAAAAGGTTTGCATTTGCAAGAGAATGGGGACCATTGAGTCATCTACTGTTGTGAGGCAGCTTGTCTTTGCTCTGTGCTTCTCTGAGCAAGTCGACATCCACCTCAATATGTTGTTGCGCGACTGAGAATTTGAAGCAGGACAAATTGAAGCTAGAAGTAGGAAGAGTGATACAGAGCCAGATGGTCTTCCAGCAAATCCATCAGTTGCTTCGAATCCATCATATTCCAGTGGCGACTAGGAGGAAACATGAAGCAAAATGCCTTGACAGAACAGATTTCGCTAGTCTCTCAACCACTGCACATGCAGTCCAATAAAAAGGAAAACTCACGCGGTCAGAGGAGGATATGCAGGAGTAGTCAACAAGAAACATAGAAGATTTGTAAATCAGTGTTAATAAATGAAGTGCGGCCACCAGCAAGAAAACTCTAACACATCTAGATTTTAATAACTCCACCCTCCACGCAGTCGGCCAGCACAAATGAGGCCCCTAACAACAAAAAAAAAGATATTCCCTCCAGCCCACGCCAAGCATGGCATCAATGCAAAAATGAAATGATTAAACAACTGGTGGCGAACCAAATCCCACGCCAAGAAGGAGATAAAGCTGACCGAGAAAATTTTACAAGTCTCTTGATGAGTAACATGGCCTAAAAGGATTTAATAATTGAACACAAAATTTTATAATTTATTTACACAAATAAAAAAATATAACTTACATGAATTCATTTATTAGTACAATAGTTTTCTCCATATAATTCACATAAGCTAAAAGTTATAAGAAATTTTGTATGATTACTATTCAACTTGAGAAGATTAAATTGCGTACAGATGAGCAAGCAAGAGGAAGTAAGAGTCGAATTATCCATTACTCACAATGATAAAAACAACATGCGAACAGGGTTAAGCAACCAAGCGAAGAAAACTAGAGGTTGACATTCAAAAGAAAGTACGAAGCAAGGAACGTCCATAGGAACGAAGACGAGTAATCCCTTCCTCAGTGCAGAACAGGGTTCATTCTACAAAGCGACCAACCAAACAATAAAATCAGCTTAACGATATCTTAAATTAAAACAAAATTGTTATCATTATATACTATAAATATAAATAATTTCTACTCACACACCAATAATGACCAATGATCCAGCTTAACCATGCGACAACAAGATCGTTCTTTAATTAGATTAACGCACAGGACATTACACAGTCCACACACAGAGATGTCAATGTCAACTTGAGAACACAAGAAGGAGAGGACAGGTGTAAAACATCACCTGAAACAAGATCTAAGACAACGGAATAC
This sequence comes from Taxus chinensis, assembly GCA_019776745.2. NCBI lineage: Eukaryota > Viridiplantae > Streptophyta > Pinopsida > Cupressales > Taxaceae > Taxus > Taxus chinensis. The sequence continues at coordinate 490,818,386 of CM034155.1, read as the reverse complement.
ACATTCAGCCATTCGACGCTCAACAAGAGGGTCATTACGACAAGAACTAGGGTAAACCGATGCCTAATGGGGGCATTACATTCTCCTCCCCTTAAGAAAAGCATCGTCCTCGATGCGACATAACACAGCGGAAAAGGAAATGGTACGCAACAAGGAATAGATAAAGAAGAAAACACACCCTATGGCTTAAATTTTTAGTTGATTAAAGCACGGCCACATGGTAGCCTTAGGAACATTTGGTAGAAATTTTAACTTTCAAGGTTCTGTGAAGATTGGCAGTTCCCTCTTATTTATTATTTCATTAGTTCCTTTCCATTAGCATTATTCTTATTTTAATTTCTTTTAAAATTTCATCATTGAAGAGTTTTGGTTTATTCCTTATTGTGGGTGCCCAACATGAACTGCTAACACAACACCCTATCAGGTTCAAAAAGGACACTACAGATTCACAAGCACACAAGTATATTCTTCATGACTGTATTACACCACAAAAAGGTTACTCAAATACGGAATGGATTAGGCACAGTCCACATAATATAGTACTACGTCACACATCTATGACTGACAATATATACTACTTGAACAAGGTGTACTAACGATTTCCAGACATTCCCTCAATTCCACAGATGAAAATTTCACATAACTCCAAACAAAAGCTACAGGTACATAGTGTCCACAAGGGAATCAATGACATATCCACAACATCACAACACATATCCATTTGACATGAGTAACACATACATCAAAAGACCACTACCAAAACATCACAATAACTCAACATATATCCCGAAACATCAACCATACACACAAATATCATATGCCTCCCTCAAACTCTTATGCCTCCCTCAAGTCTCTTATGCCTCCTCAAGTCTCTTATGCCTCCCTCAAGTCTCTTGTGCCTCCCTCAAGGAGGCCGGTTGACCCTATGGCTTAAGACACATAGAGTTCGAACACTCCTAACCCAAGTGACATAATAACGCGTGGTTCAACAACCCGCTAGTTATCTGTAACTCCTTGGGGCGTACCCCCATACAATGAAGCGGGTCCATAGGTCCAACCATTCCATGGTGCATCCTATGACCCTATTCCACACATCACGACAATAGAACCAGCACAACAATCCAATCTAAGTGCCAAGTGGCAAAGTACAAGCCTTGGGCAAGGCGGTAAAAATTCCAAATTTAAAAGAAGACCCAAAATCAAGCAAAATAAATGGCCAAATAGCCATAGTTAGTATCAAAATCCACATGTTAGTGCCATAAACCAAGAAAATGCCCAAAATTGTAATGCATTGCAATCAAGAAAAGTTGCTGGTCCTTACAAAATAAGGTAAAAAGCTCAATTTACGAATAAAATCAACTTATAATAATGTCACATTACGATAACTGTGTGGCCTTATCTGGCCACCAAGGGGTACTCAACGAGTTGCTAGCACTCAGAACATCGAGCCTCAGCTCGTAAAATACATATCAATAATACAACTGTCATCACCTCTATCTGAATCATCCTCGCCACCACTTCAACAAGGCTAAACATAGTCATAGATACACATAGGTTGAATCCCATATATGACAACCACATAATGAGAGAGAGAAAGAAAGCACAGGTCAACCATCTACTAAGCCTAAGGTTCTGGCTCAATATGTATGATACCTTGAGCAAGTGCCACACATGAACAAAAGTACACCCACTTCCTCACTCTTGAGTGACTGGTCAACACACACTTCCATACCGATTTTCCCTTCAGGTTCGGTTAGCGTAAGGTTCACAACATAACATATAACTACATCACTAACACAATGGTGGCAACACACATATCTACCATAATCATCTCACGTATGGTATGTATATAGGCTAGATCACAATCATACATTCATTCAGGGTGTAACACATCACTTTACCACATTCTGCACCCAAAGTGCAATCACCATACGATAGGGTTCATACACTCACCGTATGACCCCAATATCACAACATGAAGCATTACATATTTGCACAAATCATACATACGATGAACATAGTACATCACAACATAACATCCATTGCTACATAACAAGGTGGTACACACATTTCTTCAAAACATGGTAAAAACATCATGATACAACTCATTTCTTTTAACATCAATCTAGTCATACAACACATTGATACACCTACATATCACAATATGTCACAATGCTCCAACACTACCGTCATCCACATTATAATTCTTTTCACACATCACAAACAATAATTCACACGTGAACTCTTCATAGAATCCACAAGAAGGAGAGAGAATACTCCCATCCCCAACATATCAACATGATAACAAATATGCACTGAGTGACATACACATCACGTGCGTTCACAATATCACAATTACGACAATAATCATATCACGCTTATACCACATTACTCTTCCAATATAAACCATCATCATGCAATACAATCATCTCCATTAAACAGTATCATGTAACACCATCACCATCATGTAACATCACCATACAACACCAATCCGGCCCATAGGTTCGAGAGCATGAACCTATGCTCTGATACCAAGTGTAGCGACCCAAAAATAACACACACAAACAACACAGTAAAAAGATAGGATAACTTTTTTTTTGAGTTTCTTCGACACATAACATGACACAGCATGTCGTCACAAAGTTACAACCAACTCATGAGAACCACTTGTTATCGGGGATGACCACAAGGTCAACACGGAAAACATTCACACCCAAAAGGATATTACACTTTTCTTTTTGACAGAGACAACATAGAACTCCAACCACATGAACACTCTAACAACTAGGGCCCATGCCACAATGAGATATTTTTGAGGGTTAATCCATCTTAAAAAATAAATCCTTGCATCTCTTAACTTACGTTTTCGAGGAGGCATTCAAGATATGATTCATACAATTTCATATTACCAAGCTAAGTTATTTTCGTATACACTGTAGAGTAGTTCACTTAAAGTCTTCTCCTACTTGCTAAATCTTATTGTCCTATAGAAACTAACCATTTTTTTCCCTTAAGCTTGTTTAAGAGTTCACCCACAAGGTGTAGTGTTCACTAGTTTAGCTAGGGAGATCAATTTATAAAATTTTACTTTACAAGAATAGTTTCACCTTTAATCATTTCAGGAGTCTCTTGTTCTCAAGTAAGTCATCTCTACATTAATTTATCAGAATATATATATACATATATATATATATATATATATATATATATATATATATATATATATATTAGTTAACTTCTATAAGAGTTAACCACTCCATTTAATTTTATTTATATCACATCATTACAAGGTGTCAGAGAGTTTTGACTTAACACTTTATCCTCAAAATCAGGGTTTTACAATACTTATGCCAATGTAATGATTAAATACCATTTCTCACCGAGATAAGTTACTATTCTAACAACAAAATGGAAAGAACACTTCACCACATAGTTTTTCCAAACATACCAAGACAAGAGATCTTCTAAACTCCTTGCAAGCAAAGTAACAAAAATTACAATGCATTGAAATTTTTACAAAGAACTTCATAATTTGAACTGATGAAACTTTTACACTCTTTTCTTTAATCTACTCGCATAATCCATCTATACAAATATCAATTAGAGTTAGTTCACTAAAACTGAGCATGATAAGCTATAAACCTCACCTAATAATTTATGCCATCTAGCATATAAATAAATGAAAGTTTGCAATACTCCTTATTAACTAAATTTCTAACATACATTTAAAAATTAACTACACATCTCATGATAATACATTTCATACTCATTAATGTTCACTTCCTTAAGATCTGCTTGCATAAGAACACAATTCCAAGTGACTAGATATACAACCTTAACCATGCAATTAATCATACTTAAATTACAGTAATAATAATAACGCTCACCTAATACCCTCGACCTACTTCACATATATAAGTATCCAAAAATATTATCTTTCAATTAAATAAAAGTACCAACGACATTAAGTTTAGATAATAAATACAAGTATCAATCTTATACTATTCATTGAATATTACCCAAGTATCAAACCTTCATAGATAATCAGTGATATGCAAGTATAATTGGGATATTTATCTCACAATTTTAGGAATATACTTACGTTAACAATTATTTTGCACCAATCCATGAAGTCCAAATATTACTTAGATTTCCTTTTGGTTGTTTATTACCATGCCTTTATATCTTTATATCTAGTAAAAGAGTCCAACTCGTAAGAAAGAGTCATGATCGACAATACTGTCATCTGTTGGTAATATGCCAAATGATACATTTGACTAGCTAAGATATGTAAGAGCGGTCCATATCCACTATGAATACAAGTATCAACATTATCTCAACTCCTAATTGAGATGTGAGTATCAATTTTTTGCTAACATAATAATCATCATAAATGCCAGAAAATATTCTACTCGTTAACCAAGCATTGAACTAACATATTTATTCTTATTAGTTTCACCTGATAACCTAATGTATCATGTTATAGAATTCAACCTCCACTGTGCATACCCCAATTTATGGGTATTAATTATTGTTCTATAAAATGAAGTTAGATAATTTTAGGTGGACTTATATCCTTACTGTCATACATGGTATGCACAATCCCATTATGGTAGTTGTCATCTTTACTTAAGGTTATGCATGACTCCATTTTAGGGTAGTTCTCTTAACTTCCCTATTCAACTGTTTTTCCTACCAAAAAGTCTTTCGAAAAGCTTCAAGGTCAAAGTATAAGATAACTTTGATAATTTCATATTCCTAGCATTTCCTAAATGCATATGCATGAGGATATCACGTATCAATGAAACTTGAAAAAAAAATGTCGATCATTCATGAGTGTTCGATGCACCCAATATTACTTTAACCGATTCAAAAATCCAAGTAGTGCCTCAAAATTAAGCCATAGAATTATCCACACAGGATAATGACCTTGCGTGCTATAACATATTCGAAAAGGTCATAGAAAACCCATTAACGCATGCATCAAGAGGGTTCCAACCAAATAATAAGTTCATAGTAATAATAATAGCAAAGGGCCTGGGGAGGGGTTTTCAATGATCCTCGAGCTAAATGATAATTGAAATGAATCAGAAGGAGCTATCTAGAAAGACCAATTAAACTAGTATAACTCTTCCCAAATAGAAGCCCCCAATCCTAATGAGAGTTTATATTATTATAAGTCACACAGTAAAATCCAAATACAGTCATATCGGAAAATTCCCTTTTTCAAGCCATGTTCTACATAATATAAAACAATACAAGAAAAATTATAAACCTCATTCACGCTCCATACTATTTTGTACAGAAGCCATCATTCAAAGGAATAATCAAGGCAAAAAGATGAACCAAAATTATAAGATCAGTAGGAAAAAATTGATATAGAGATTTTTTTCTACTCAAACAGTAAATAAGATAAATTGTAAAGGGGGAGAGAGATCAGTTCATGCAATTATGATTAAAATTCATTTGGAACCCATCTCTTTCTAGGCATCTCCTTCAAGAAGGAGTCAATATGGGTAAATGCATGTTAGATAATATCAAGAGTCCAAACACTATTTATTTAGTAAAACAAAAAACACATCAACCTTCCAAAAAAAATCCATATCTAAAGCATTCGAACAAACTTGCAAATATCGATTTATCCAAATGCTAAAGGAAATAAAATCATTAAGAGAGAGGGTTAGTCTTATCATGCTTATTTTAAACGCATCCACCAGCAACATATCCTAGCAGGGACTGCATAAGCCACACATCCCACTGATCCACTTCGCTCCACCAATCAACGCACCCCTTTCTTCCTCAAAACACGTTGGCGGCGAAAAACACGTTGGCGGCGAAAAATCTCAAAGCCACCCCATTTTTAGCTATTTCGTGTGCATTACCAGGAGAATAACAATTATTAGCGGTATTACTATTAATATTCTTCATCTGTCTCTTGGTGCATGAATTAAGCCATGACAACCTGAGCGAGAGTTCGAGCTTATAGGCGATGAAAGCAACTAGGCTATAATAACCTTTAGCCTTGAGCCATAACAACTCCTCTCCAATTCCATATTCGAAGCCACGAAAGGCCCCTTGCTTCTTAAAAACTTGCCATCAGGAATGGCATCCCATAACACAGACAAATCAATCGACGTCCTTCGCGAGATCTTCCTCCACCGACAGGGAATCAAGGGGGGGGAACTTTCGGAACTAAAATCTGGCCCTCCATGGAACTGAAAAGCCGATAGGGAATCAAGGGGGGGAACTTTTTAGGAACTAAAATCTGGCCCCTCCATGGAACTGAAAATTCCTGAGGGTGTCTGTGAAAGTTTGCTCTGCCTGTTTGTCAGAGTTGGCCCTCGCTAAGAGGCCCTTGACCTTTCTGTAACACAGGCTGGGAAGCGTAACATCAACAATGGCCCCGTGTTGGGGTTTCATCTTGTTTTTAAAAGGCACATCCGACAGAAGGATAAAAAAAACTCAGACCGTGCTTTTGAATTCGGGTTTGTCATTTGTAAGAGAATGGCGACCATTGAGTCATCTACCATTGTGAGGGCAACTTGTCTTTGCTCTGTGCTTAGCGTTGACATCCACCTCGAATATGTTGTTGTGTGACTGACCTCAATATGTTGTTGCGCGACTAAGAAAACTGAAGCAGGAAGCGGAAGATTGATAGCAGAAGCCAGATGAGTCTTCCAGAGCCAGATCCATCAGCTAGCTTCGAATCCATCATATTCCAGCGACCAGGAGGAACCATGAAGAAAATGCCTTCACAGAACAGATTTCGCTAGCCTCTCAACCACTCCACATGTAGGTCTAACAAAAAGGAAAACTCACATGGTCAGAGGAGGATATGCAGGAAGTCAACAAGAACACATAGAATATTTGTAAAATCAGGGTTAATAAATGAAGTGGGGCCACCAGCAAGAAAGACTCCAATACATCTAGAATTTAATAACTCCACCCTCCATGCAGTCAGCCAGCACAAATGAGGCCCCTAACAACAATAAAAATTTTTTTTACCTCCATCCCACATCAAGCATGGCATCAATGTAAAAAAAATTATTAAACAACTAGTGGTGAACCAAACCCCATGCCAAGAAGGAGATAAAGTTAACCGAGATAATTTGACAAGTCTTTGGATGAGTAACGTGGCCTAAAAGGCTTTAATAATTGAACACAAAATTTTATAATTTATTTACACAAATAAAAATAATATAACTGAGACGAATTCATTAATTATTACAATAGTTTTCTCCATATAATTCTCATAAGCTAAAAGGTCATAAGAAATTTTGTATGATTACTATTCAACCCGAGAATATTAAATCGTGTACAGAGGAGAAAGCAAGAGGAAGTAAGAGTCGAATTATCCATTACTCAAAATAATAAAAACAACATGCGAACAGGCTTAAGCAACCAAGCGAAGAAAACTAGAGGTTGACATTCAAAAGAAAATACGAAGCAAGGAATGACCATGGCACCAAGACGAGTAATCCCTTCCTCAGCGCGGAACGGGGTTCATTCTACAAAGCAACCAACCCAAACAATAAAATCACTTAACGATAATTAAATTAAAACAACATTGTTATCATTATATGCTATAAATATAAATAATTTCTACTCACACCAATAATGACCAATGATCCATCTTAACCATGCGACAACAAGATCCTTCTTTAATTAGATTAACACACAGGACATTACACAGTCCACACACAGAGATGTCAATGTCGACTTGAGATCGCAAGAAGGAGAGGGGAGGTGCTAAAACATCACTGAAACAAGATCTAATACAACGGAATACACGCAGCCATTCGACGCTCAACAAGAGGGTCATTGCGACAAGAACTAGTTTAAACTCCGAATGGGGCATTACATTTTTTATAACAATCGACACTAAAAATAATGAGTTATCGTCGATCAGTAATTAAAATAATAATATGGTTAATATTATTATTATTATTATTATTATTATTACCACTTAAAATAATTATTAATCATATTAACAAAGACATATATACCAATTTGACAATAATGTAAAACAATAACACTATAAGATAGAGGCCAATCGATAATTAAATTAAAACAACATTGTTATCATTATATACTATAAATATAAATAATTTCTACTCACATCAATAATGGCCAAAGATCCAGCTTAACTATGCGACAACAAAATCCTCCTTTAACTAGGTTTGTGCATAGGACATTACACAGTCCACACACAGAGGTGTCAATAATGACTTGAGAACGCAAGAAGGAGAGGGAAGGTTCTAAAACATCACTGAGACAAGATCTAAGACAATGGAAATTCACACATCCATTCGACACTCAACAAAAAGGGTCATTGCGACAAGAACTAGGGTACATGCCGAACGCGGCATTACAAAATCCTTTTCACTGTTGATTGTAAAATCATGGAGGTTTTCATAATTTAAATATTTATGGTATAAAATAATTATAAATAACATAATTTTTTTAGATCCTACATTTAAATATTTTACCACTGAAAATACAGAGTTTTATACAATCGAAAGAAAAATACGGAAAATATTTAAGATTTCACCGTATTTGGTAACTATGGTATAAAGTATTTTTTTTTTCATTTTACTACTTTTAATAAAGTTGTATTTCTTTGAAGGTGTCAATAGATTTAGTGATTCGTTTGGAATTATTACTGGCAGTAGTGTGGGTGGTGATGGTTTCATTGGGTAGTATTACTGGCAGAAAATAAAATGCATAATAGGTCGTTCAATCTCAAATGGGTGTAGCTATAGATCTACAAAGCCTACCTCAGATTTAGTTTCCTTAAAATACACATTTATTTTCATTGTACATTAATAAATGATCAATTACGCAGGTTTTTTATAGGCTCCAATTGTAATGCCCCATTCAGCGTTTACCCTAGTTCTTGTTGCAATGACCCTCTTGTTGAGTGTCGAATGGCTGTGTGTATTTCCGTTGTCTTAGATCTTGTCTCAGTGATGTTTTAGAACCTTCCCTCTCCTTCTTGCGTTCTCAAGTTGTTATTGACACCTTTGTGTGTGGACTGTGTAATGTCCTGTGTGTTAACTTATTTAAGGAGGATCTTGTTGTCGCATGGTTAAGCTGGATCATTGGTAATTATTGATGTGAGTAGAAATTATTTATATTTATAGTATATAATGATAACAATGTTGTTTTAATTTAATTATCGATTGGCCTCTATCTTATAGTGTTATTGTTTTACATTATTGTCAAGTTGGTATATACGTCTTTGTTAATATGATTAATAATTATTTTAAGTGGTAATAATAATAATAATAATAATAATAATAATAATAATAATAATAATAATAATTAAATAATAATAATAATAATAATATTAACAATATTATTATTTTAATTATTGATCGACGATAACTCATTATTTTTAGTGTCGATTGTTATCAACTGTATTATTAATTATCATTAAACGATTTTATTGTTTGGTTGGTCACTTTGCAGAATGAACCCCGTTCTGTGCTGAGGAAAGGATTACCCATTTTGGTGCCATGGTCGTTCCTTTCCTTGTGTTTGCTTTTGAATGCCAACCTCTAGTTTTCTGCGCTTGGTCGCTTAGGCCTGTTTGCATGTTGTTTTTAGTCCTTGTGAGTAATGTAGAGTTCGATTCTTACTTCCTCTAGCTTGCTCGTGTGTACGTGATTAAATTTTCTCGGGTTGAATAGTAATCATACAAAAATTCGTATACCTTTTTAGCTTATGAAAACTATTCATGTAATCTTGTAACTCCTTTTGCATTTGTATTAATATATCTTCTTTCGTATGCTTTGTGAGCTTACCTTAGTTAGTAGAGATTTTGTTATCCCATATCTTTGCTGAAGGAGGGGCTCATGGGGGCACCAGGTCGTGGTGAGGACTGCCCATTTTTTTTAAAAATCTTTTAAACTGCTTTCACCTACCCTCCACTGCCACCTTGGCCAACCAGGTCCATTCGCATGTCTTGTTGCAAGTAGATGGCATTAGTCTCCTCCCAACCACCAACCTGCAGACCGTATCGGCCATTATGTTTCTACCTTGCATGAGGGAGATGGGAGTCGGTGGAGTCCTTATTTTCTTCACCTTGATCTCATTTGGATTATTTTATTCAATGCATATGGGTGCAGTAATGGGTTTGATACGATGGCTAGATGAAGCTACAAGCTAGTGAAGCAGGCGTGTTACCTCCACTTTCATTGGGTGCTGCGAGGTGTGTTCTTGTCGGGGATCCACAGCAATGGCTTGCAATAGTAATTAGCCAGACAGCAGGCATGTTTCAGTATAGTAGAAGCCTTTGTGAGCACTTCCAACAAGCAGGTTGTCCAACTATGTTCTTATCTGTTCAGTATCGAATGCATCCTCAAATTCGGGATTCTCCTTCAACATATTTTTATCAAAATTGATATTGTGACAGTGAGAGTGTTGCCAGGAGACCTGATGAAATTTATTACAAAAATTCTCTATTGAGACCTTACTTTTTTTATGATGTAACTCATGGAAGAGAATATCATAGAGGTGGATCTGTTTCATATCAGAATATTCATGAAGCACAATTTTCTTATTAAACGTATGCCCTGGTTTTTCTTTTGGTGACCTGCTCACTCCAATTATTGGTTGGCTGCGTGAGGATTTGGTGGAGAATATAGTTGGGTTTGTGGGCAAAAGGAAAAGGGGCTTGGATCTTCCCAATGAAATGTGTGTAGCCATTACTTTTCTGCCCACCCCTTTCCTATGCCAAGCATGGCCGTTAACAGAGTATGGACCTTCAACAAGATGAGGAAGAGAAGTTGCGCAGGTTGTGTTGTTGTTTCCTGAGCCCTGGTTGACTTGGTTGTTGGTTGGAAGAATTCTAATCAGGCATGATAATCTATTCATCCAAATATTTGCTAAACTTTAAAATATCTTGAAATGAAACATTCCTTTTCCTGAATTGGTATTTCAAATGTGAATTTTTGTGTGAATTGCGTTCTTTCATTGCTTACTGGTTCGTTGTTCCTGAATTGCCTCTAATGTTGGTTTTCTGGGTTGCTTTGGATGCTCCCACTCTAAGAAATCTCTTTCTGGGTAAATGGCGCCTTGGAAATATATTGTGGGTTTTAGATGTCCTACTGTGACATATATCCTTTCCCTTGAATTTTCTTGCTATAATAATAAAATTTGCCTAATGCTAATGGTGGATGGCTGGGATTTGGTTGTATTTGGTTCAAACATTGGGAAATCATAAGTTGCTTGTTTAAAAAAAATGATGGATTTTTGGTATTGGTACAAATTGTAGGTGGTTAATTTTCTTTTCGATTAAGAGACCCTTCACCTTGAATTTCATGGTCTCTCTTATTTGAGTGCCCATATTTTTTTTTCCTGAACTACTGATTAAATTGCGGGATTTATAGAATCTATGAAGCTGTGTATTTATTTTGGATATAGGGTAAATGGGTAAATGTGCCTGGATGTTTTTGCGGAGCTAGTAGTAAGATATATTTTTTTATATTTCTGAAGATTACTGTGATAACTTGAAGAATCTAGAGATGCTTTAGGTATGTGGAAACCTTGTATACTTCATTGTTATGGAATGCTATGCCTAATATGGTTTGAGTTGGGTATTGTGTGTTCCTATTTTGGGTGTTGCCTACTTTTTAAATATATTGATCCTTATCTCGAATTTTAGTATATCGATTTGAAGAATAACTTTTAATACACACACACACACACACACACACACACACACACACACACACACACACACACACACACACACACACACACACACACATATTAGGCACCTCCCTAATGATCGAATCTTGATTTAGAGACCTAACCCGTAAATGGGTATGCATTGAAATTTGTTGAGATACCGGACAATTTTTCTTGGGACTTCCATTAATCTGAAAATTGTCTAGCTAATTTGAAGTTGGGGATAAATAGTAATAAAAAAAGGGAGGGGTTCATCAAAGGAAGCCTCCAAGGGTTTTGTTCAATTTGATCACTTAATCTTGTATTTGGTATTCTTTTGAAGAAAGCTCTAAGATTTTGTTCAATTTGATCCTATGGTGTGTTTTCCCTTTCGTGCTCTCTGTTTCAGTTATTGTTATCAATAAGGAAGCACATATCTTTTTCCTCAACTTTGGAAAATAATTGAACTAACCTTGTTTGGAATATCATTTCTCAGTCTTGTCATCAAGAAGAAAATTTTAGAGATATTTTATGGTGGTATGAGAAGAGTACTTGTTCTTGATATTAAATCTGGTAACCACGATCGATGTTGGTGGAATTCGATGATCTCTATGTTTGTGATATTATAGGAAGCCTTTCTATGGTTGAGATAGTAACCCTTGCTTGGATTCTGTAGAGAAACCCTTGTCAAGATTATTAAGGGGTATTAATGAATTTTTCTTGTAATGTTTTTTTTTAACTCAAGCATATGGGGTGGAATTATGTTGCCTTTTTGGAATCTTATGGAGTTACACTTATATAGATTGATGGGTTGAGTATTATTTAGAGTGATGTCATTTGTAACACACCAAAAATACCAACACAGGTACAACACAGTGAAATACAGGATAAATTTTTTTTTTACTTGCTTTGACTCAACAGGACACAACATGTCATCACAAGGTTACAACCAACACTAGGAACCACTTGTTACGGGGGAGACCACAAGGTCAGTACGGAAACGTTCACACCTATCAAGGACAATCTACTTTTCTCTTCTTGACAGAACAACATTGGAGTCCAACCACAAAACACACTTACAGTTAGGGCATCCCATGAGGAATTTCTTGTTAAATTTTCTTGTTTACTAAAGTGTCTCTTAATTCTTAACTTACGTTCTTATAAAATTTCATGTAACGATTCACACAATTCTTTTCACAAGGGAGAACTTCTTTATTTTCAACGGTTGACTAAATAGCTTAAGGCCAAGCTTTCTAAACTGGGGTCATCAATTTTATGTGCAAAGATTTTTATTCATTTGATTTTAGAACATTTTCCATTTCTCACAAGGTTAATTTAATTTCACAATAGTGAATGTGATTGTAAAGAGTTACAAATATAAACTATCCACTTCTCTCTATTGTTCCCCATCACAACTCTCAATCTGCCCACCTATCTTTTCTTTAGATTCAATTCTAACAAGGAAAACTTTTTCCATCTTGTTGCCTTCCTCCTCCTCTCCATTTTTAGTAAAAAATTATGTGTATTCCATTCACAATTTTGGTTCAAACTTCAATGGCACTTAATTACTATTACACTAAATGCGTTGAACTAATGTTATCGCTCAATGTGCCCCAATAACTAAACAAATGTTGGCAGGCCACTAATCATCAAAGGAAAAGTTCGTACAATGCCTCAACATGCCTTCTCAATTGCCCATCCCTTGATGTCTTGGGGTCAAGTCAAATGAGGTCGTCATGGTTACACCTCAATTATTGATCCTTATAGATGGTTGGGTAAAATCTAGGGCCATGAGTGACTATTGAGGTCAAGTATCTTACATCAATTCCTTCTAAAGGTGTGCCACCTGCCACTCACCGAGTTCACCACCAGTTCCTAGGATTTTTATTCCCTCATCCTCATGGATGGCTATAATCTTCTCATCAACACATCTCCCTATAAAGGCTTAATCAAATGCCTATGGGCATCTTGAATCAACAATTTATCCATGCCCACCCCACATTCTCTTCATGTCAACCACGAATATCACTTTCATGACATTGTAAAAGGACATGCTTTTATAAGGGTTAAAATGCCTCAATATCATTGTACACGACCCTTTCAAAATTGTTAAACAATGTAAATCGATAACTCTTTCACCTCTTTACCAAAATGCATGTTCATAGAAATTACAATTACGCCTATGATACAATTACTATCAACTTCATCTAAATATTCCATGGAGTTAACTGTCTCGTCAACATCTACCCTAAATGATTCAACAATGGAGACTCCCTTTATCATACACCTTCAAGGTTTAAATACCTCATCTGACCACGCTATACTCCTATCAGCATTTAAGGTCATAAGAATTCATGAAGATTGATGTTCGTGAGAACTTGCAAGATTATTTTTTTCAAACCAACATGCAGTACTTGTATAGTCATATACACAATCATTTGATGTGTATTTATGTACAAGCCAATTTGCAAGTTATGCTCTAAACACTATAACACTTCAAGTTATTTTAAAGTCGTACATCATGCCATATTAAAGAAGGAGAAGACCTTGTAACATGGTCACATAGGAGTTTGTGCAAGTATTTATTTTTATGAGAATGGCCCTTGGCCCTATAAGTAGATAAATATTCTAGCAATTGGTAATTCCCATCAAGTAAATAATTAAATGATGATGTGACTACAGATTGAGAAGGATATATAGACCTTAACCATCTAGAATTTTCAATCCAAGGTACTCACAACCCATGGGAGTTAAACCATAATAGAGTTCTAACATGAATTCAAAGAGTTGATCGGCCCAAGAAAGGGGAACTTATTTATAATATGAGTTTCAAACCGGAAATCAAATAGAGTATACACATAACATAAGTTTCGAAGCGAAGGCAAGGCATACTAATGTTTGAACTATTTACTCCATTTTCCAATCATTCCAGAAGAGTCAATTTGACAGGCTTGTAGCTAGCATGAAGAGGAGAAGGGGGGCTCCGTCAAGGACATAGAGTATCCAATAATAATGTCATCAACAACTTATTTTGAACAATGGGAAATGAGGTTTGTGCAAACTTCCACTACAATGCTAATGTTTGGTACAATTTAAAATAAATTATCCTATCTCCGAAACAACCATATTTTACGGCAACCCTTGGTAACACAGTCAACCGTCCGCATAAATAATTTAAAACATTATCATTTACTCAAAACAAAACACAATTCAGTACACTTTCAAGGTCACAACATTTTTCTTCATATACATTACGGTTGATTACGTCCATGAGAATTCGACCAATGTCCTAATTAATAGTGTATAAAATTGACAAAAGACCACATTTTATTTAAGTTAGGAATAATTTCAGAATGATGTACTTCATTTACACATCAATTAGAGGTGCAATTAGTTTCTTGCAATTCAAGTGACGACGATAAGAACTCAAAATCGCCACTTAATGAAAACACATTAAAAATCCGAAAAGCTAAAAATGCAAGTTGATAGGCATGGTCAAGAGTACTTTTAAGGATGATAAAAACTTTGAGGCAAGATGAATAATAGTATAAGAGTCAAAAGGAACTATGGGAGGAAAAGAAATGTTGAACACAGAACCCTTTTCATGTGGATAGGTGTGATGATAGATATCGAATAGGGTAAGCTGTGCTAACCCAGTAGGGTTACACTGAGTTACCATTGATAACCAAGTGCAGATGGAAATTGTGGATGAACCAAAGGGTAATAAAAGGGACTTGTGAAGGTATCGAAAGATAGAAAATGGTCAAGGGTGGAGATAACTTGGGTGCTAGGATTAGGGGTTATTTTTTTTTTTAAACTTACTGTATGATAACGATAATACTAGTCTTGAAATTAAAATAATAAGACTTTTGCAACTCATTCGCAGAGAATGTATGATTACATAAACTAGTACAGATTTGTTTTTAATCTGGTCTTAGGTTTTTTTAGGGTAGAAGGTAAGACCAGATTTTTCAAGTTCTACCACGCACATAACTTTTTACAACATAAGTGTCAGCAACCTTGGCTAAACACCTAACAATCAATTCGACAACCACAAGTTGCACAAGGGGAAATCCTTATCATAACACTCGTATTATCAATTATAATTTAAACAAACTTGTAGAATAATACATATTTATAGAAAATAGAAAAGAGTGTGTATATGTATATTTATATGTATATGTATATGTATAGAAGTAAGAATGAATAAAGTGATCAAACATTAATTTGAACTAAGGATACACAAGCTATACATTGTGACCCTATGAAGTGGGACAAGTTGCTTTTGGTACATACTTTGGTACATAACAACATAACATGCTAAAGACTTCAATATTTAAGTACATGTATAATACAACAATGACAAGATTTTGTTAGGTTTTCACAATGAAGTAGCATCAAGTCAAAGATCAAACCATCCCAAATTAAAATAGGTATTGAAAAGCATTGTAGATTTATGTGTCAAATCTCACCAATTTAAATATCATCGATTAGGGGTCATGTTATATCTCATGAAGTGCAATTGTGTCCTTCAAATTTTCACACGAATTCGCAAACTCTTAGGCATAGTAAGAGCTATGTGGCTACTTTTTAAGCAATGTGTTTTCTTATTCAATATATAAGTCCTGAGAATGGTGATACAATAGTGATTTTATTATTAAAATTAATTCAACATGGAACCATCTTGAGAAAAATTCTATGAAGGTAACCATAACATGAAATTCTAAATTTAAAAACTAAAATGCATGGTCAAAAAGAGACGAGTGAATGCACAAGGAGTTGTAGCGGCCAAAACATGGGTATGTCAAAATCTGGAGAAGGGTACTCAAAAAGTATCAATATTAGGTGACAAATAAGAAGTAATATAAATAGTTTCTTTAATATCTCATCAAATTTAGGTTCAACTACAAAACATATTGAAAAAAATTGAAATGCAGGTCTCTAGTACCACTACCAATGAGTACCAATCTCTAAGACAAAACCTTTGATGGTAAGAAATCAGTCTCCACGCAACGCGGGTAAATTGAAAGATCAAAATGACAGTATTTAATCTTAAAGCAAAAAATCAAAAAATTTCAAAAATCATATCTAAGACAAATGAAACGATTGTATGCCTTTGTGACCATAATCAAACTCTTCAAGTGTGGAAGTAAATAGATTAAAAGAAGAGAGCTTTCACAACACAAAGGAAACCAAAATGCCAATAAACAAACTTCCATTCCCATAGCATATCTCATTGTTAACAAAGTAGTATTTCAATATGAAATTCAAGTCTCTAGTAGCCGTACCAACAAGTACCAAACTCTAAGACACACTACCTTTAAACTAAGAAATGAACCTATGTGCAATGTTGATAAATTGAAAGATCAAAATGATAAAGTATTTAATCTTAAAGCACAAAATCAGAACTTTTCAAAAATCATATATAATATAAATGCAAAGATTTTATGCTTTTGTGACCATAATCAAACTCTTCAAGTGTGGATGTAAATAGATTAAAAGAAGAGAGGTTTCACGACACAAAGGAAACCAAAATGTCAATAAACAAACTTTCATTCCCATAGTATATCTCATTGTTATAAAAGTAGTATTTCAATATGAAATGCAAGTCTCTAGTACCCGTACCAACAAGTACCAATCTCTAAGGCACACCACCTTTGATGGTAAGAAATGAGCCTCCGTGCAATGCTGATAAATTGAAAGATCAAAATGACCAAGGTATTTAATCTTAAAGCACAAAATCAGAACTTTTCAAAAATCATATCTAAGCTAAATGCAAAGATTTTATGCTTTTGTGACCATAATCAAACTCTTCAAGTGTGGAAGTACATATATTAAAATAAGAGAAGTTTCACAACACAAAGGAAACCAAAATGCCAATAAAAAAACTTTCATTCCCATAGCATATCTCACTGTTAACAAAGTAGTTGTAACGACCCAAAAACACACACACAAACAACGCAGTAAAAGACAGGATAACTTTTTTTTCTGACTTGCTCGACACATAACATGACGCAACATGTCGTCACCAAGGATACAACTAACACTGTGAACAACTTGATACAAGGATGGCCATAAAGGCAGCATGGAAACCGTTCACACCCAAAAGGACAATACACTTTTTTTTTATGACAACATAGAGGTCCATCCACAGAACACACTAACAGTTAGGGCCATCCACAATGAGATATTCTTGAGGATTATTTATTTTAAAAATACATCTTGCAATTATTAGTTTACGTTTTCAAGGATGCTCAAGGTATGATTCATATAATTCATCTTACCAAGCTAAGTTTATTCTTTTTACACTGAGTAATCATCTTTAATCTTCTCTATTATGACATTCATTTTCTTAATTCGTTTGTTTATAGAACGGGGTAATTTAATTTCGCAAGGCCATCTATTAACACTTACGCTACTAGAACTTGTTCATACCCATATGACAACATGGGTTCACGTTCAACAACTTAAGAGAAAATTACGAGGTACCTTGGATAAAGTTAAAGGAAGAAGGTCAATTGATTTCATCCTTGAGACATCATTAGTTCTTAATGAGATTTAATAGGAGCTCGAGGTTTTATATGTAATTATTAATTATTTTACTTAGGCCTCGCTGGATGATTTTACAAAAGAAAACAATTTACCTTTCAAATGGTTGAGGGACAGATTGCGTGGTTTCGAAACCGATCCCTCCTACTTATTAAATCTTGTTAACTTATATCAACTAACAATTTGTTTCACCTTAGGATCATTCTAAGAATTCACCATACAAAAAGGATAATGTTCGCTAGTGTAGCTAGGGATATCAAGTTATAAAAATTTTACTTCACAAAGGATGGCTTCATTTTGATCACTCGTGGAATTATTTGATTTCAAGTAGATCACCTCTACATTTATTTGTTGAATATAAAATTATTATTTGTTTAGCTTCATAAGGGTTAACCGACCCATTTTACTTTACTTATAAAATATTGTCACTAAGTCTTAGAAAGATTTAACTTAACAATTTATTCTCAAAATCAAAGTTTTACAATACTCATATCAATGTAAATATTGAATACCATTTCTCACCAAGGTAAGTTACCAGTTTACCTACAGAAGGACAAGACATCATCATCACGAAATTTAAGAATATTCTAAGGCAAGAGGTCTTCTAAACTCCTTTGCAAGCACTATTACAAAATTTACCTCACATTGGAAATTTTTACAAGGAACCTCATAAATTGCACTGATGAAAACTTTACAACTCTTTCCTTTAATCTACTCGCATAATTCATCTGCACAAATACTAGCTAGAATCAGTTCGCGAGAACTGAGCATGTTAAGGCTACACATTGCAACAGTAAGATAACATTTAACAATATCAAGAAAGGAATGTTCTAAATTCAGAAATGGATTAAAACACAACTCACAACTCCAAGATTAAGCACATGAGAGAGAAATCTAAACCATCCAACAAGGAGAAAGTCAAAATACCAGTAAGAACAAAATTACATAAATCAAGGCAAGACCTTATGGGTTAGGAACAAGAAAGTCAAGAGTGTTGATATCTCCTTCATATAATCCTATGGGTTACGTGATTGGAATCCAAAATTTACTCCATCCAACTAAAGGGGTCCAAAAGAAGACAAAGGGTACTAATTATGATCGTAGGCGCGTAGCAAAACGACGTTATCCAATTCTCCCAGGGGGGCTTCGTAGTAATATGGGTTCGACGCCCTTAAAAGAACACAACTATAGTTTCAGTTTTAACCAAGGGGTTTACCACTACCTCCTTATAGGATTTCTTAAACGTAGTACTAGTTAACAAAACAAATCCACTCTTCCAAAAGCATACAAATGAGACACAAAAAGGGCCATTATTCTACCAACAAACCTTATCCTAATCGCCAACTTCTCTACATAATATAAGGGAAGGCTAAATCCGAAAGTCGATAATAAATTTTTTTATATATTTCCGACAATGCCAAAAGTATTTTAAAATAAAAAATAAAAATTGATTTCCTTAACAAAGCCACAAAATGAGACTTTTAGTAACCAAGTTCGAAGAATACGATATTTGAGTTCGAAAACAAGGGGATTCGATACGTAGAGGGTAAAACACCAACGATGCCCCAGACTCAAAAGACCCTACCACGAGTGCAAGCATAAAAAAAATAGGAACCAACACACATATCCATCAGGAAGGTTACGCAGTGCAGTCAGGCCTAGAAGTTCTGTGAGCTCCTGGCCAATGGTATAGAAGATGGAAATTTTACCCGATCCATGTGGGCTTATCAAGGACATGTCTAGCAAATATCAAACAAATGAGCATAATAACCACCTATTATATTATCACTGCAATCAGCTGTCATCTAACAGGAAACGAGTTCACGAGTCCAATACCATGGATTCACCTACAACTTTTGTTTCAGTCTAGCTATTAATAACTTGCTTGCGACCCTAAATAAAATTTGTAGAGATTTCATTCAATAAAACTTACAATGTTTCCCTCTTACTTTAATCAAACAAAAGTTTGAACCAGGAAGTAGGTAAATAAATTCTCTCGACACGTAGAGGCCAAAATAGATGTCAGGTTATTCATCCTCTAGAACTAGGTACAACAGTCAACCATGTACAGTTCTAAAACAAAACCCACATGCCATTTTCTAATCAAACAAAAAGTAAGGAATGCCCACAGGCTTAAACAAGTTTTAGAACACAATGTCACTATTAATGCACCTTTTAGCAAAAAGGGAGAGCCCTAAACAGGAAATACGTATTTATTCAACCAAATAGAGATATGAAGGCTTAACCTTCCATTTAGTACCCTTCAATTATAACTACCATAACATAATTCTTTTAAAAGAGGGTCATATAAGCAAACAAAACTCAATAATGTTCCCTTCCTTACGAACTAGATTGCATCACTCAAAATTGCAGTAACCCATTTAGACAAATATGAAATAGAGTAAGCTATAAGGGAGGAAAGAACATTCCAAGAAAAACCAACGAAATTAGATTGATATTTAAGGGAACAACCAACACAATCAGGCAGCGATATAAACAACCACGAAAACATTTGTCTAGGCCTTATTCAATAGGAAAGAAAATTCATTTCAAGATACTGAAAGAAGGTAGAAAACTATTACAAGGAGTAGATTTAACATGCCTGTTTTAAACGCTATATCTCATGGCCATGCACGTGCAGACCCCTTCTCCCCGCAGTCCCAACAACACAACCTACGCAACTTCTCTTCCTCAGCCTGCTGAAGGTCCAAACTCTGTTAATGGCCATGCTTGGCATAGGAGAGGGGTGATTGAAACATGCCTTCTTGAAATCCTCGGGAGCAACTCCGAGAAGATAGAAGCACTCTGCTATGAAGAGCATCACAATCACCATAGAAACCCACACAACCATTGTCATGACTGCCATATCCAATGAAGATCTGTATCTGTTTCTATAACTATAGACCCCACCCTTTTTCCTTTTTCCCACAAACCCAACTATATTCTCCACCAAATCCTCATGCAGCCAGCCAACTATTGGCGTGAGCAGGTCACCACAAGAAGAACCAGGGCATACGTTTAATAAGCAAAAGTAGCAGTGAATTTCCAGCCACAGAAAATATCAACTGCCATATTGATAACAAATGCTGCAACCCTGTACCAATACCAAAGAGAAAAGCAAAGAACCACTTGACAGACACAAAGTATCCAACGTATAACTTTCCTCTTTGAGCCTGGTTTAAAATGCCATCTCAACATGCATCTGATTGTTCCTGATTTGGACCTCCTAACCTTGGTGCTCTCATATTAAGAGCATCCCTGGTCTGAGACGAAGAAAAAGAAGATGGCTTTAATAACCAAAAATAAAATATCTTGGAACAGATTCCATATCCAAAAAATAGTCCCTAGACTTAGCATCCTCGATTAAGGCTGACCAGTCACTAGATTGCTTCAATGTAGCTGCTTTGAATTACAATAATAATAGAAACCCAATTTTAGAATGGGTATTACAAATTAATAGTAACCACAAGAACCCAAAATACAGGTTACATTTATTCATCCAAAACAGCAGAACAGAAACATTTCCAACAAAACATTAATCCATCGTCAAGTAGCCACACACAGCAATAATATCTTCAAATGGATATACAATACCTAGAACTATTTCACCCAATACTGTAGATCGACCCAGGTTATAATGCAAAAGATTATTCATGTAAATACTAGGTGAAATAAGTTGTTAGGAGATAGATATGGTTATTCATGCGGTGAATAATAGCTGCAAAGCCAACCCCAAGATTTGAAGCTCAGACACAAGACATGATGATTACCTCACGCTCCTGGCTCTGAAAGGCATCTACTGTAATGATACATAAACCTTTTTCTTCAGCAGATTTGAGGACAGCATCAAACTCTCGATGCAAACATTACAGCGGTAGCTTGTAAGGTGTGATAATTCCAACAGCACCCTTATGCCTGCCAACTTAGTGATTCGCTGAAGAAGTTCATAAAATTGCAAAGAAAATAGTGCTTCATGAATATTCTGATATGAAACAGATCCACGCCAATGAGATTCTCTTCCATGAGTTAAATTGTAAAACAAGTAAGGTCTCAGTAGAGAATCTTTGCAATAAATTTCATCGGGTCTCCTGGTAACACTCACACTGTCACTTAATCGATTTGGAGATACAACCTCAATGCATGTTCTGGCTCTGAAAAGAAAAATCCTGCTACCTTCATCTCCCAAGACATTTTCTCCAACATTGCATAGATCTCATGTGCCTATGGGTGTGATCTGTCACCTTATTGTTTGGTGCTGAAGTTGGTTTTGAGCATTGTGAAGAGCATTCTTCACCCACTATGACCGCTGCATTTGCAACATCTGTCGCACCTTTAGTATTAGTTGTTCCTTCATCGACCACCTAGAGCATAACCCCATCCACGCCCATAATCTCACATATACCAATTGTAACACAACCACTTATGTGTCAGGTGACCCCTACCCCATTCCATAATCTTTTCCTCTCTCTCCCAGTCTCTCTGCCTTCAATCATTACTAGAGTCACTTTGACTATCCCACCTACATATACATATTATCAAAAACCCCCTATCTCATCCATCATTCATTCTGGGTATATGACCTCCATGTCAATCCCCCATTCACAGCCCTCCTATTCGGCATCACCATATACTGGATTCCACCCACATCACATGTTCAGCACTAGCCCTCTTACACCACATGAGCCACCCTTCTATCATAAGCTACTAATGACCTCATCAAGTTAATGATGGAAAAGATGCAGACATTAGAAGCATCAGTTTTCGGATCACGCAATTCCCTCACCTATGATGAAATTTATAATGAGCCCATTCATCCATCCATTCCTATTCACCCATACCCTATACATTGGGAAATGCCAAAATTCAACCTTTCAATAGTAAAGAAGACCACAGCAACATTTGTAGTCCTTCAAACATGGGTGTTACCTGATTTCCCATGATGACGCTTTACTCCTACAGACCTTCCCGATGTCCCTGACAGGACCTACATTAGACTGGTACAGTGGGCTACCCAGACATTCCATCTACTCATTTAATCAAGTAGCCCAAGCCTTCTTAGACCACTTCTCAATCAACATTGTTAAGAAGAAAGTCACCATGACTGATCTCTATTCCAACTCGACAGTTGATGATGACGAGTCTATCACTGACTTTGTCACTCATTGGCGCAGCCTAATTAACCAGCTCACATTCTAATTACCTCAAACTGAGCTCATAGATTTTTTTTACTTAGGCTTGTGCTAGACACATTTCACCAACCCTACATGTGCAGACCTTCTGCACCTTTGACAAGGCATTCACCATGGCACAAAAAAAATGAGATTCTTGCTATCGAAGAGAAGAAAAAATTCAGCTACCTAAAAAAAACACCACATTCAAATCAAATGATGCTTCTTCATCTTTGAAACCCCAAAAAAACTATTCAAAATCCAAAGGATCTTCCAATGCCGTGGTTCTCAAGGTTGGACCCTCTCACCCATCAAACCAAGCCAAACCTTCTTCTAATCTCTCTCCCATCCAAACTTTCTAGTTCAGATGAGAAAAATGAAAGTACACCCCAATAGGGGAACCATATTCTTCTGTTCTATAAAAAATTATTAAGGCTGGTGCCATTACCCTTCCACCTATAAAACCACACACTGGTTTTGACCCTGATCGCCCCACACCCGCATGGTATAAAGAACATGACTTTTGTAACTATCATCGTGTCAAAGGTCATAATGATGGTAACTACATCACCTTTAAGAATATCATCCAAGAAATGTTAGACAACGAAGATCTAGTCTTGGATAACCCAAATGCACCAGCCAACCAAAACCTACATATCTTCAAAAAACCATTCCCTAATCATGCCCCATCTTCCAACCAAACTGGTGACACTTTAACCAATGATAGCAATGTCTGTGAGGTCCACGCTATTTTCGATGACATACCAGTTTCTTTTGCTTTCCCCCAATTGCTCCTTGTTCCTTCCATAGAAAAATCCTATCCCAAACTCCCCTACCTACACAGGAACCTATTTCATCTACTCCTCCACCCATAGAGGAAACCCTTTCTTTTTTCTCCTTTCACCCATGAAAGAGCCCATAATTAGCACTCCCTCTTGCCTCTCAAATTACCGAGCAGTTGTCAGTAACACCTCTCCTACTCATAGGGGACACATGTCCACTCCCTACACCATCACAAGGAGAGTCTACCTCATCTTTCCCATCATCTCCTTTACCCATAGAGGATCCTGTAGAAACACCATTGCCTTTAGGTGACCATTCCATCAGCCTTCCAAGATCCTGCTAACCTGCTTTTGGCTCTCTTATCCCATAGAGTTTGAAGCTAACCATTTCCCTATTTTCAAACATATTTTATGGGGATTTCTACTTGATCCACATTGGCCCCACTTACAGCAGTACCATTTTCATGCTTGGCTCCCATCACATGGATTATGTTGATAGAGCCTTGCTTTTGGGATCTTTTACTTCCTTCTTCAACCCAAATGTAGCTGTCACTCACTGACACCTCCACAATCTATCCAAAAGTTTTTCAAGCAACCAAACCAAATAACCATGTCTATTGGAACATCTTCTATTTCATTTCCCACAACCCAACATACACCTTTTCCCACAACCCAATGCACACCCGCACCCAAACACCTACCCACGCCTATATCATCTCCCTTACCTAAACCCACCACTACCTTAGGGGTCATGCCGACATCGAACCTTACTCATCCACCCATCAAATTATATTTAGCCACATCTTCCCAAACCAACAACACAAACACATTCCTACATCCTAAAAGGAAGACCCAACCTTCTAGGCCTCATACACCAACCTCATCTACCACACCACACGTTGTCACCTTCATCCCTTTCTGTCCATCCTAGGACCTCACCCCCTCAACCCTAGCCAAGAAACCTTCTTCCACTGGTAAACCAAGAACACAACATCCACCTCTCCTCATCACAGCCCTCTAATATACCCAAGCAATCAACAACCCCCCCATCCATCACCCGTAACCTTCTTACCACCCACCACCACTACCTTCCATAAATTCTTCACTACCCATGAAATTCTACTCTCTTCCACTCACACCTTCCACGCGATCTCTACCAGCGACTGCTACTACACTGCGATTATCCTCATGGGTATCTCACCTCCTTCTACCATCTGCATTTCCATCTATGTCACATACTCTTTCCTCACCTCTACCCAAGAAATTACAACAAAAATTGAAAATCCCAATGCCCTCCATTGAAGTGGTTAGATCTATTGTTCCCCCCTTTACTAGTTCATTTGTTGCTCCTTTACCCAAGAAGGATCAACCCAAGCCTAAGATGGTACTACATCCCTAACTGATGGTCTATCCTACCCATCTTCAAGACCCCTCACCTATGACACCTCTCATGCCACAGTCACCCATTATTCCCCCAAGCCCATACTCACCTCACACTGTGATCCGTTGGTGGGGTCGTATGCCATTATCCTATCCAACCTCCTCAAAACCTCTATCATCACATTACAACCTCTTACACCTTACGACCCAATCAAACCCAAACCAAAAGGCTTTGACAAAACTAAAATTTGCACCTTTTTTCCTTTTGGGACAAAGAGAATTTTACACCCGCACCTCCGCCGAAACCCAGGGAGGCCACGTGGCAGCTCCTTATTGGCTACGGGTCAGCGGGTCAGTGGGGAAGATTTGGAAAATTTGACTATTCAAAAGGAAGGGAAAAAAGGTCGAAAGGAACCGTTCCTCCGCCGACGCGAGAAGATGCCACGTGTAAGCCAACCTTTAGCTGTGGTTTGGCGGGCTGACAGGGATAATTTGGAAATTTTTCCCAAAATTTTTATGAAGCGTTAAGGCTTAAAAAGATATGCTCCACCGCTGACGCCTCGCGAAGCCATGTGGTAGCACCTAATTACTTGCAGGCCGACGGGGCTACGGGGAAAGCTTACAAATTTTTCCAAATTTATTTTTGAAAGTGCTTAAGGTTAAAATCAATATGAGCCTCCACCAATGCCCAACAAAGCCTCATGTTTATCAATGATTGGTTGCGAGGTGGCAGGGCCGTGGAGGAAAAATTACCAAATTAACTTTTTGGACTTAGATCATTTTTAGACAAAATGAAGGCTTGCAGATTAGCGGAGGCAGGAAACTTCATGACTTTGCACCTTTTGGGAAAAAGAAGAAAGAGGAAATTTTTAGCCTTCGGGTCCGCCCAAGAATATTTTATTCATTTAAAATTTGACAGTTAGATTATTTTGAGCCCGAAATGAAGTAAAAAAACTTAGAAGGCCATAACTTTTGATTGGGAACTCAGTTTTTGACAAACGAGGACTGTTTGGAAATATCTCGACGTCCTCTTTTCATATAAATCTTAATAAATTAATTTTGATAAAGTTTAAAGGGTAAATTTTTAGAAAACGTATTTTTGTCACTTAGAAAGTGAATTGGTATTTTTAACTTATCACTTTCATTCAAATTTGTCAGTAATTATTTTTTCCACTTTCCAAACAGGCATGGAGGATTTTAATTGGAATATTTTTCAGATAGATTGCAAGGTTAAATTTTCTTGATTGATTTGCATTCGAAATTTATCAATTTTATACAGCAAGAAGTCAACAATTTTGCCTTTGCCCGATTTGAAAGGTTCTACAAAATTTTCATAATTATTTTGGTATGTTTGTGGTCATTTTGACATTACAAATAAAATTTGATAGTTCATTTTGTCTTTTTGATGTTGTAGGGTCACTCTATTTAATTTCCGATTAATAATTCCCAGTATGAAAGTTATCTAACAGAGATCAAATTCGAATAGATTTATTTTCATTCGCCAACTATAAAATATGAACTCATTCCAACCAAATCTCACATACTAAGTTGACTCAAGTAAAGTTATCAAATGCCAAATTACAATTTTTATTTCTAAAAGATTTATTTTTAAAAAAACCCAGAGTATTATGACATTTCTCCATACGTATTCACTTTTTCATCCTTCCAATAGAATTTCAAAATACATTCAACAATAAGATTTCAATTACCAATAATTCCATTTGAGTAAAGTAATACAATCCTTTATTGATTCAAAGAGATAACTTTACAATTTCTTCTTTCATTCCTCAATTACAATATACCGAATATGATTTCTTTCACATTCCTTTAAAAGCAGAAAAATAGACTATATCTCTTTCACACAATTAAATTTACAAATTTCATAACCCATACAGACCATTTTTCCATCACAAATAATATAAAAGATCATCCACTTCAAATGGGAAAAGGTTACATTAAGAAATGATCTTAGCAAGGACGGCCAAACTGTCTTCTTTCTCAGTCCCAGAACACTGGTATGAGTTTCCATCATTCTCCAATCTGGTCACAACAGAATAGGGCAAAGGCAATGCTCTCCACCTGTAATGCCCCAACCTACCTTGCCTCGATTAGCATTATCTCCTGACTGCGTGGAGGATGGAGACATTAATTTCTAACGTGATGGAATCCTTGCTGGTGGCCGCACCCACTGATTTTCCTGATTTGCAAATCTTTTTGTTATCTTGTTTGACCTGCTTGCTTATCCTCTCAGACCACGTGAGATCTCCCTTGGATAGCCTGTATGTGGAGTGGTTGACAAGGCATTGAAATCTTGTCTGTCAAGTTCCTTTTCTCACGGTTTCTTCTAGATGCCTCCTTCTTCCTACCCTGAGCCACGAATGCTTGTTTTCACTCGATTAGATGCTGCAACAGATGAATTGCTACAGCGTGTTCTGGATAGTGGATTCATTGATGATGAAATGAAGGTCTATCGCCCTGATGTTGTGTGGGTGGGTGTTGGGCGCAGTCTGGTTGATTTGGAGGTTTAGATGAAGCTACAGGCTAGCAGGCGTGTTACCTGCATTTTCTTGGGCGTTGCAAGGAGTGTTCTTTTCGATGATCCACAGCAGTGACCTGCAACAGCGTGTAACCAGGAAGCAGGCACGTTGCAGTAAAGTAGAAGCCTTTTGAGCGCAGAAGAGCCAAAGCCGTAGATTTGTAGCTGTGAAGATTATTGTTCTATTCCAGAAAATTGAGCAAAAATGAGAACAAGTATTATGTTGCTGAGTTTAGTGATGGTTGCATTGAGTTTGAGTGCCAGTGAAGAATAATTACATCCTCTGGATCCTCTGACAAGCTCTGAAATCAGCCATGTTCACGAGCTAGTGATCCTGAAATCAAAGCTAGGCTGCCTCCACATGAAGAACATAAGCTTCCAGTACATGGGCTTAGAAGCACCAGAGAAGGAGGCTGTCTATCAATGGAAACGTGGCTCTTCTCCTCTACCTCCAAGAATGGATTTTGTAATTGCAAGAATACCAGGGGAAACCCACAAACTTCTTCTAGACATTACATCAAAAACTGTTGTGTATGATAAATTCTATCATGGATTTGGGTATCCCATTTTTACAATAGAGGAGAAAACTAAAGCCATTGGGTTGCCCATGGAGTATCCTCCATTCATATAGTCCATAAAAAAAAATAGAGGCCTTGACATGAAATCAGTTGTTTGCAGCACTTTCTCTATTGGATGGTTTGGAGAAAAGAAAGCAGGGCAACATAATTATCAATGTCCAGTGTTTTTATCCCAACCAAGATATTTCTATCAGAATCGACTATGTGACAGTGAGAGTGTTACCAAGAGACCTGATGAAATTTATTTTCTATGATTCTCTACTGAGACCTTACAAGTTTTACGATGTAGCTCATGGAAGAGGATCTCATGGAGGTAGATCTGTTTCATATCAAAATATTCATGAAGCACGATTTGCTTTGCAATTATATGGGCTTCTTCAACGAGTCACTGAGTTGGTAGGCATAAAGGTTTCTGTTGGAATTTTCACACCTTACAGGCTACAGCTGAAATGTTTGCACCAAGAGTTTGATGCTGTCCTCAAATCTGATGAAGGAAAAGGTTTATTTATCATTACGGTAGATGCCTTTCAGAGCCAGGAGCGATGTAATCTTTTTGTCTTGTGTCCGAGCTTAAAATCATGGGTTTGGCTTTGTAGCTGATATTCGCCGCATGAATGTGGCATTAGCACGAGCTCGCAGAGCACTTTGGGTTAAGGGAAAAGCAGCTGCATTGAAGCAATCTAGTGACTGGTCAGCCTTAATCGAGGATGCTAAGTCTAGGGACTTTTTTTTTGGATATGGAGTCTGTTCCAAGAGATTTCTTTTTTGGTTATTAAAGCCATCTTCTTTTGCTTCGTCTCAGACTAGGGCTGCTCCTAATATGAGAGCACCAAGGTTAGGAGGTCCAAATCAGAAACAATCAGATGCATATTGAGATGGCATTTTAAACCAGGCTCAAAGAGGAAAGTTATACGTTGGATACTTTGTGTCTGTCAAGTGGTTCTTTGCATTACTCTTTGTTATTGGTACAGGGTTTGCAACATTTTTTTATCAATATGGCAGTTGAGAATTTCTGTGGCTGGAAATTTGCTGCTACATTTTCTTATTAAACGTATGCCCTGGTTTTTTCTTGTGGTGACCTGCTCACGCCAATTATTGGCTAGCTGCATGAGGATTTGGAGGAGAATATAGTTGGGTTTGTGGGCAAAAGGAAAAGGGGGTCTATAGTTATAGAAATAGATACAGATCTTCTTTGGATATGGCAGTCATGACAATGGTTGTGTGGGTTTTCTATGGTGGTTGTGATTCTCTTCAAAACAGAGTGCTTCTATCTTCCCGGAGTTGCTCCCGAGGATTCCAAGAAGGCATGTTTCAATAACCCCTTTCCTATGCCAAGCATGGTCGTTAATAGGGTATGGATCTTCAGTAGGCTGAGGAAGAGAAGTTACGCAGGTTGTGTTGCTGTTGCCCGAGCCCTGGTCGACGTGGTTGTTAGTTGGAAGAATTCTAATCAGGCATGTTAACTATACTCCTTGTAATAGTTTTCTACCTTCTTTCAGTATCTTGAAATGAATATTCTTTCCCCTTGAATGGCGCCTAGAAAAAATGTTTTCGTGGTTGTTTAAATCGCTGCCTGAATGTGTTGGCCGTTCCTTTAAATCTCATTCCAATGTCGCTGGTTTTGCTTGGAATGTTCTTTCCTCTCTTATAGCTTACTCTATTTATATTTGTCTAAATGGACTACTGCAATATTGAGTGATGCAATCTAGTTCGTAGGGAAGGAAACATTTTAGATTTTCGTTTGCTTATATGACTCTCTTTCAAAAGAATTATGTGATGGTATTTATAATTGAAGGCTTACTATATGGAAGGTTAAGCCTTCATATCTGTATTTGGTTGAATAAATACATATTTCCTGTTTAGGGCACTCCTTCTTTGCTAAAAGGTACATTAATAGTGACATTGTGTTCTAAAACTTGTTTAAGCCTGTGGGCATTCATTACTTTTCATTTAATTAGAAAATGGCATTAGGGTGTTGCTTTAGAACTGTACATGGTTGACTTTTGTACCCAGTTCTAGAGGATGAATAACCTGACGTCTATTTTGGCCTCTACGTGTTGAGAGATTTACTATACCTACTTCCTGGTTCAAACTCTTGTTTGATTAAAGTAAGGGGAAAACATTGTAAGTTTAATTGAATGAAATCTCTACAAATTTTATTAAGGGTCGCGAGAAAGCTATTAATAGCTGGATTGAAACAAAAGTTGTAGGTGAATCCATGGTATTGGACTCGTGAACTCGTTTCCTGTTAGATGACAGCTGAGTACAGTGATAATATAATAGGAGGCTATTATATTCATCTGTTTTATATTTGCTAGAATTTTCCTTGAGAAGCCCACATGGATCGGGTAAAATTTCCATCTTCTATACCATTGACAAGGAGCTCATAGAACTTCTAGGCCTGACTGCTCTGCGTAACCTTCCTGATGGATATGTGTGTTGGTTCTTTTTTTTTTTTTTGCTTGCACTCGTGGTAAGGTATTTTGAGTCCGGGGCATGGCTGGTGTATTACCCACCGTGTATCGAATCGCTTTGTTTTCGAACTCGAATATCTTATTCTTCGAACTTGGTTACTAAAAGTCCCATTTTGTGGCTTTGTTAAGGAAATCAATTTTTATTTTTATTTTAAAATACTTATTGACATTGTCGGAAATATATAAAAATTATTAATGACTTTTGGGTTTAGCCTTCCCTTATATTATGTAGAGAAGTTTACGATTAGGATAAGGTTTGTTGGTAGAATAATGGCCCCTTTTGTGTCTCATTTGTATGCTTTTGGAAGAGTGGTTTTGTTTCGTTAACTAGTACTACGTTTTAGAAATCCTATAAGGAGGTAGTGCTAAACTCCTTGGTTAAAACTGAAACTGTAGTTGTTTTTCTTTTAAGGGCGTCGAACCCTTATTACTATGAAGCCTCCCCCTGGGAGATTTGGATAACCTCATTTTGTTTCGCGCCTACGATCATAATTAGTATGTTTTGTCTTCTCTTGGACCTCTTTAGATGGATGGATTGGGTATTGGATTCCAATCACGTAATCCATAGGGTTACATGAAGGAAATATCAACACTCTTGACTTTCTTGTTCCTAACCCATAAGGTCTTGCCTTGATTTATGTGATTTTGTTCTTACTGGTATTTTGACTTTCTCCTTGTTGGATGGTTTATATTTCTTTCTCATGCGAATAATTTTGGAGTTGTGGGTTGTGTTTTAATCCATTTTTTAATTATAACTTTCCTTTCTTGATATTGTTAAATGTTAGCTTACTGTTGCAATGTGTAGCCTTAACATGCTCAGTTCTCGCGAACTAATTCTAGCTAGTATTTATGCATATGGATTATGCGAGTAGATTAAAGGAAAGAGTTGTAAAGGTTTCATCAGTGCAACTTATGAAGTTCTTTGTAAAAGTGTTCTATGGGTTGTAAATTGTGTAACATTGCTTGCAAAGAGTTTGTATGACCTCTTTCCTGGAATTGTTCGGAGAATTACGTGAAGAAGTTGTTTTGTCTTTTTTTTTGTAATTTGGCTAGTAACTCTTCTTAGTGAGAAATAATATTCAATATTTTTATTGGCATGAGCATTGTAAAACTCTGATCTTGAGAATTAAGTGTTAATTTAAATCTTTCTAAGACCTGGTATTGATGTGTTATATGTAAGTTTTAATGGGGTGGCTTTTCCTTACAGAAGTTACCTAAAAGTTTTATTCAAAGAATTATGTTGTGGAGGAGATCCCCTTGAAAACAAACAATGCCTTAAGTAATTAATAGTGAGACTATCCTTGCAAAGTGATTTTATATAACGTGTTATCCCTAACTAAACTAGTAAACACTACTCCTTTTGGTGAACGCTTAAAACAAACTTAAAGGAAAACGATGGTTAGTTTCTGATAAGATTTAACAAGTAAGAGAATAAAATTTAGAAACCACTCAATTTATCTCTCAGCCTATTTAAAAGTAAGTAGCTTCCTCTTGATAAGCTCTTTCGGTGAAGCCTAAGTAAGAGT
The DNA here is from genome assembly GCA_019776745.2 of Taxus chinensis. NCBI lineage: Eukaryota > Viridiplantae > Streptophyta > Pinopsida > Cupressales > Taxaceae > Taxus > Taxus chinensis. The sequence continues at coordinate 490,785,720 of CM034155.1, read as the reverse complement.
GTTAATGATTACGTATAAAACCTCAAGCTCCAATTAAACCTCAGCAAGAACTAACGATGTCTCAAGGATGAACTCAATTGACCTTCTTCCTTTAACTTTATCCAAGGTACCTTGTAATTTTCTCTTAAGTTGTTGAACGTGAACCCATGTTGTCATATGGGCATGAAAAAGTTCTAGTAGCATAAGTGTTAATAGATGGACTTGTGAAATTAAATTACCCCTTTCTCCAAATAACGAATTAAGCAAATAAATGTCAAAATAGAGAAGATTTAAAGATGATTACTCAGTGCAAAAAGAATAAATTTAGCTTGGTAAATATGAATTGTAAGAATCATATCTTGAGTCTCCTTGAAAATGTAAGCTAAGAATTGCAAGATGTCTTATTAAAATAAATAACCCTCAAGAATATCTCATTGTGGTTGGCCCTAACTGTAAGTGTGTTTTGTGGTTGGACTTCCATGTTGTCATGTCTAAAAGAAAAGTAAATTGTCCTTGATAGGTGTGAACGTTTCCGTGCTACCTTTACGGCCATCCTTGTATCAAGTTGTTCACAGTTTTAGTTGTATCCTTGGTGACGACATTTTGCGTCATGTTATGTGTCAAGCAAGTCAAAAAAAAGTTATCCTGTATTTCACTGTGTTGTTTGTGTGAGATTTTTTTTCGCTCGTCACACTTGGTATCAGAGCGTAGGTTCATGCTCTCGAACCTCTGGGCCAGCTTGGAGTGGTGGTGGTGTTACATGATGATACTGCATGATGATGATGATGTTGCATGATGGTGGTAGATATTGGAAGAGTAATGTGCTTTAAGCGTGATGTGATCCATGTCGTAATTGTGATATTGTGAACGCACATGATGTGTATGTCACTTTGTGCGTTTTTGTGATCATGTTGATATGTTGGGGATGGGAGTATTCTCTCTCCTTCTTGTGGATTCTATGAAGAGTTCACGTGTGAATTACTGTTTGTGGTGTGTGAAAAGAATTCTAATGTGGATGACGGAGTGTTGGAACATTGTGACATATTGTGATATGTAGGTGTATCAATGTGTTGTGATGTTAAGCGAAATGAGTTGTATCATGATGTTTTATCATGTTTTAAAGAAATGCGTGTATCACCTTGTTATGAAGCAATTAATGTTATGTTGTGATGTTATTATGTTCATTGTATGTATAAATTGTGTAATATGTAATGATTCATGTTGTGATATAGGGGCATACAGTGAGCCTATGAACCCTATTGTGTAGTGATTGCACTTTGGGTGCAGAATGTGGTAAAGTGATGTATTATGCCCTGAGGATGTATGATTGTGATCTACCTTGTATACATACCATACAAGAGACGTCATGGTAGCTATGTGTGTACCACCATGGTGTTAGTGATGTAGTTATATGTTATGTTGTGAGCCTTACACTAACTGACCTTGAGGGAAATCGGTAAACTGTGTATGTATGGAGTGAGAAAATGTGTACCGTTGACTAGTCACTCGAGCCGAGTACGAGATAGGAAGTGGAGCCTTACATAGGTTGAAAACCCACTTTTGTTCGTTTGGTATGTGTGGTGCTTGCTCAATGGGTGTCATGCATATTGTGTTTCACGGACACCTTAGGCTCAGTAGATGGTGACTTGTACCTTCTTTCTCTCTCCTGATATGGTTTTCATATAGATTCAACCTATGTTATTTTGACTATGTTGAGCCTTGTTGAAGTTGTGGTGAGATGATTCTGATTGAGATGATGAAATTTGTATTATTGATATGTATTTTATGAGCTGAGGCTCGATGTTCCGAGTGCTAGCAACTTGTTGAGTACCCCTTGGTGGCCAGATAAGGCCACACAGTTATCATAATGTGACATTATTATAAGTTGATTTCATTCATAAATTGAGGTTTTTACCTTATTTTGTAAGGACCAGCAACTTTTTTTGATTGCAATGCTTTACAATTTTGGGCATTTCCTTGGTTTGTGGCACTAACATGGGGATTTTGATACTAAGTATGGCTATTTGGCCATTTATTTTGCTTGATTTTGGGTCTTCTTTTAAATTTGGAATTTTTACTGCCTTGCCCAAGGCTTGTACTTTGCCACTTGGCACTTTGATTGGATTGTTGTGCTGGTTCTATTGTCATGATGTGTGGAATAGGGTCATGGGATGCACCATGGAATGGTTGGACCTATGGACCCGCTTCGTTGTATGGGGGTACGCCCCAAGGAGTTACAGATAACTAGCGAGTTGTTGAACCACGTGTTATTATGTCACTTGGGTTAGGAGTGTTCGAACTCTATGTGTCTTGGACCATAGGGTCAACCGGCCTCCTTTAGGGAGGCATAAGAGACTTGAGGGAGGCATAAGAGTTTGAGGGAGGCATAAGAGACTTGAGGGAGGCATAAGAGTTTGAGGGAGGCATATGATATTTGTGTGTATGATTGATGTTCTGGGATATATGTTGAGTTATTGTGATGTTTTGGTAGTGGTATTTTGATGTATGTGTTACTCATGTCAGATGGATATGTGTTGTGATGTTGTAGATATGTCATTGATTCCCTTGTGGACACTATGTACCTGTAGCATTTGGTTGGTGTTATGTGAATTTTTTTTTCACCGATGCAAATTGAGGAAATGTCTGGTGGATAGTAGTACTCTTTTGTTTGAGTATTTGGTATGTCAGTCATTGATGTGTGTCGAGTACTATGTTATGAGGAGTGTGCCTATTCTATTCCGTATTTGAGTAACCTTTTGTGGTGTAATAAAATCTTGAAGTATATACTTGTGTGCTTGTGAATCTGTTATGTCTTTTTGAACCTGATAGGGTGTTGTGTTAGCTGTCATGTTGGGCACCCACAATAAGGAACAAACCAAAACTCTTCAATGATGAAATTTTAAAAGAAATTAAACTAAGAATTATGCTAATGGAAAGGAACTAATGAAATAACAAACAAGAGGGAACTGCCAATCTTCACAGAACCTTGAAAGATGACATTTCTACCAAATATTCCTAAGGCTACCCTGTGGCTGTGCTTTAATCAGCTAAATTTTAAACCATAGGGTGTACTTTCTCCTTTACCTGTTCTTGGTTACGAACCATTTACTTTCCTCTGTGTAATGTCGCATCGAGGACGATGATTTGTTAAGGGGAGGAGAATTTAATGCCCCGTGCATCATTGCGCCTTTGCTTCTGCGACTATAGACACCTATAATTACGCCTAAGCAATTTAAATACTTAAATTGCGCTAATTATCCCCTTTCTCGCAAATCGACGATATATCTTCAAAAACGCTCATATTCCCTCTTATTGTCGTTAATTAATTACAATACGCTAATTAATTAAGTCAACTATCCAACAAATACCCTAATTAACGACCTTCCGTTAATAAATCACCCCTTCTACCTAGACTAATTAATTATTATTAATTAATTAGCTTTCCCTTCAATTTAACCAATAAATCAATATTTAATTGATTTAATCCCCTTCGTATAGCCTAAATCGTACTAATATTCCTCTAATTAGCTTCTATAAGCTTACATCTACCTATTAATTAATCACCTTTGATTAATTAAAATACCCCCCAACTCCCATGACTTGTTAAACATGTATTAAACCCTTCTAAAGTAAGGTTACCTTTAATAAAGCAACCTTATCCATTCCTAATCATGTTTTACCTTTATCCCACATTCATGAGAATGTGTTGAATCCTTTATCCTTTGGGCTATATAAAGAGCCCTCCACCTACCTTTTTACTTACACCTAAACTTTCTAAGAGAGCAAATGCAAAGCATATAGCAAAGAGACTAAGAGCTTGCACCTTGCCCTTCTGAGAGTTCATCATCTTGAAGAGTTAAGCCTCTTTCTTAAAGTGCTTGGGTCATATGGGAGGTGTCAGAAGGGTCTTGTAGCCCAACTTTGATTAGCCCCCATTCCTAGGTTCTTGGAATATTAAGGACAGCTATTTTGATAGCCATGGAGCTTACTTAGGTCCATTCATTTATTTGTTGTTAGAGAATAGAGGAGTTTAGATATTTAGCATTGTTAGTTTCAAAGTTTGTATCGATGAATGCTACCATCTAATCCTTGTTTAATTCTTATCATGATGGTGTTTATGCTTTTGTTTTAGCTAAATTGTAGAACTATTTTAGGTGGTAGTTCTTGCTTCATTTGATTTAGCATTAAGCAAAGTATACATGCACACATTTGGCATGCCCGGTGGGACTTACTCCATTGTCCTTTGCACTTAATTTCAAGTTTTTGTAGTTAAGTTTTATTTTTGGTTACTAACCCTCTTTTACACATGTTGATCTAACTTGTTTTTTTAACTTGTTTTGTTGAGTTTGCATGTGTTTGGTCTTCCTTGTAGGTATGAAGGAGGTGAAGTGCTGTCAAAATTTGAATTGATAGGAAACTTTCAAGATTTCATCATGTTTTCATTTTTTGAGCTTACTTTTTCAGCATTTTACATGCTAGTTTTGTAAATTTCTTGAAAATTTTCAATTCTTGAGCATGTAGGTTAGTGTTTGATAGTGCTGAGTATTCTATTTACATATTAATGTGGTGGGTTGCTGTAAAAATTTAATGTTGGTGAGAAAATTTCAATATTTCATCATGTTTTCATTTTTAGAGCTTACGTTTTCATCATTCTACATGCTAGTTTTGTCAATTTCTTGAAAATCTTACATTCTTGAGCATGTATGTTAATGTTTGATAGCGTTGAGTCTTCTATTCATATATTAATGTGATGGGTTGTTGTCAAAATTGAATCTTGGTTGGAAAATTTTGGGCATTTTGCATATTAAGGGACGTTTTTTTGACATTTTTTGAGTGTATGTCAAGTGCATACCCATGAGCATAAGAGCATATGCGTAACCCATCTTCCGAAGGCCATAAATTTTGCTCCCGACCTCGAAATGACTCCATTTTTTTTGAGTTGGAAAGGTATTGAAGTTAACTATGCAATGAAAACATAAATTATGGATTTACATTTACAGAAGTTATAGGTTTTTCTGTTATTTTAAAACGGGTCATTTTCTAACATGTCTAATGTTTTGATGAATGTTGTATTTCCATGCTTACTCGATTTAGATCAAAGTGTGTGTATTCTCTTCTCTTGCACATTTTGGTGATCTTGAGAATCAAAAACAACTTTGATCTATATCTTTTTAACATTGGGATTAAACTTGGAAATTTAATTATTCATTTTGCTTAAGGGAATGAACCTTTTACAAAGCATTTTTCAACGGTCCTTTGATTTGAAGTTTTCCATTTCTATATAGTTGGGATAAAGTTTGTGTATGCTCTTCTCTTGCACCTTAGGGTGATCTTGAGAATAAAAAGCAACTTTAGTCTTCATTTTATAACATTTGGTAAATTGGAAACTTCATCTTTCACTTTTTGTTTAAGGGAATGAACATTTATCAAGAATTTTGTATGGTTCATTGATTGAAAAGATTTTATTTACTTTTTAGTTGGATTATTTGTTGTGTATGCTCTTCTCTTGCATCCTTGGATGATCTTGAGAATCAAAAGCAACTTTTAATCCTCTTTTAAATACTGTGATTTTCTTGGAGAACTACTAACGCTTGAGTGCAAGACCTAAAAATGCTTGTCAAATAAAGGAGGAATTAAAACGAAATCAAAAACTACTAATACAGTTGTTATACAAGTTGCCAAAAGGTGTTCAAGTAAACCACACCTAATTAAACAAGATAAAAAGAACAACATATTCAAAACACTGTATTGCAGGTTTCGGAAAAGGGTACGTCCCTCTCCGCTCAACTGGAACATAACCCCTTTGGCATAACACCTTAAGCTACAACAATGGGGGTGTTTCCAGGAACCCCAAAGTAGTCCACGCAAGAGGGAACCTTGTGGACGAAACGGGAAGTGCTCCGCACTACCTACTTGACTAGTGATTCCTTTGTGAGATAGAGTTACAGGTTGTCCGTTGTGGCGACCCCAGTGATAGTACACGTAGACGCACTAGTTTCCTACTGTTCTTGAAGGGGGTAAAGTAAAGCCGAGATACTCCCAAACTAGTCAGTGTGACTTTTTGGGTAAATCGCGCTCACTCGTGGCAACTTTGTAACACCTAGGGCAAGAGAACCACCTAGGAGAATATACTTTGGCCAGGAGCCCACTTTGACCATTTTAAAATAGTGTTGAGTTGTGAACCTTCTTTTTAAGAAACGTGTGACGTATTACTTTCGCCTAGTTTTTACTTGCCTTAGGGCGAGGCGAAACTCTGCCGAAGTGAGGCTAGCATTTTTCGTCATTTTTTTCTTGATTTATTTCCTTCATATTCTTTTGACACTTTGTTGATCAAAAGATGTGTGATTACCTTTGTGTTGCCATTCGACTATTTCTCTCACTTTTATGTCCGTTTACGCCCATCCATGTTTGCCGCTGGGTTAGTTAAACGTCTAAAGTGAGTGGAGGTGTTTTCACGTCATTTGGTAGCCATTGTGATATTGATACCCACGTCAAGATCGTCATTGTAGTTAGGTGTGGTTCATCATTGCAGAATTCAATAGAGGAGTTAGCTTGTTTGTCTCGTATCATTACAATTTCGATATTTACGTCTTGTTTCTTGTAAACTCGACATAAATACCTATATTATACGGTTACGCTGCACACATTATTAACTATTCCTAGCTATACTTTGAGCTTTTTTTTTCGGTTTTATTATTACCTCGATTTCAAAAGGTGCTAGGAACTACCATTTGTGCATGTTATATCAATAACACCTCAATATCAATACTTCACTTTCTTGCAAGTGGGTTAACATATCTTAGTGATATTGTTATGTCATTCACAAATAGTAATTGGCACTTTTTGAGATATAGGTCTTAATCAGACTTGAGCTTGCTCATCATATATCTTGATTGGAAGATCGCATTTAAATTCATGTATTTACTTACGTCTTGTTCATTCCTTTGAACTTGGCATAAGTGGAGACATCTTGTTAATCATCTGGCGTCGTAAATTACTTTGGAACGTAGTCTAGGAAGTATTTCATTTGATTAGGTTTTGGTACCAAACGATTGTTTCATTGGTGACTTTATCACTGTATCACATTGGTATTCTTATACTGTTAATTTACTCTTAACACGTACATCTTGTGTTTCACTTAGGGGTAGAAATTGAATTTTGAACAAATGTATAACTTCCCTTAGTGAAATTTATCACGAAAACATGGCTCCCAAGACGCGTCTAGGGTTAAAGAAACAAACATATGAGGAACAACAGGCGCAAGCTTGGGAAACCTCTAACAGACAAGGGTCAAACCCATTTATCGGACACGATCTAGGACAACTATTTTCTGCAGAAAAGGAAACAGAAGAGATGGTCGATCATAATGGGAATGAATTAGAATCACCACACGTAGAATTTGATTTTGACCCCACCCTACTAGATGAGTTTCTCCTTAGAAAAAAAGATAGAGTTTTGGCACAGGTCATGGAATTAGGGGCCAAATTACCCATTGAGAAGGAACCAATACTACAAACAAATGACACTACTAAGGAGGAACACCCCCTTATCAATATGGAAGATATTTTAACAGGCGGGCATGCTTCCACTTCTTACGCAGAAAATGATAAAGTGGTAGGGCATAGAATACCCCTCATCAAAGTGCCACGAAGAAACAAGATAGAACATGAGACAGGGGAAGAACCTCCACAATACGAAGAGGAGGAACCTTTAGAAGAAGAAGACACAAACCAAGTCACAATCCAACAACAACTCAGTAACTTAAGCCGACAACTAGCTTTGCTTACTTTCCAAGTACAAAAAGATACAAACAAGAACATTCAAAAGTCAAAGCCTAAGTTTAGGATCCACGAACTCCATCAAGAAAACCAAGGAGAAGAAGACACGGGGTACCATCGTGTACACGTACCTGATTCTCCCACGAGAGAACAATTGCTCACACAAGAAGTGCAATCTATGAAAGCAACTCTTGCGAGCATACAAGAGAGCAATATAGGGAGTATTAGGAAATACCAATACGAAGAACTATGCCCCTATCCTTGCGATAAGACAATGACCCTTCAACCCTTTCCAAAGAAATTTGATATACCAAAGTTTGAAAAATATAAAGGAAAGGGAGACCCAAGGGATCATGTTAAAGATTTCTACATGGCATGTCAAGAGGTGTCTTATAGTGATAATTACCTCATCAAACTTTTTCCTAAGAGTCTAGGAGTTCAAGCATTGGAATGGTTTACGCACTTACCACGAGGATCAATTTTCACCTGGCTAGAATTGGCAGAAAGATTCGTGCGTCATTTCTCGTATAACATAGAGAGTGATGTCACCATGGCAGACTTGTGTGGCACAAAACAACACCCAAATGAGACCTTCGCCAGCTTCCTCCAACGATGGAGAGGGATAGCTAGTCGCTTCCCTTGTGCTTTCCCTGAGAAGTAGTTGGTCAGCATTTTCGTCCCTAATCTCAACCCAAATATAGCTTTCCACCTCCAAATGCATTGTGTCCGCACCTTTGAGGAGGTTATTGAGAAAAGGGATTCAAATAGAAAAGGCTCTCATTGCCAAAGGCACCCTCAAAACCCAATCTAAAGACAGCCAAAGTGTCAAACCCACTGAAAAGCCAAAGATATTTAACAAAAACAAAAACGTGGTGGGAGACGGAATCACCGATTCCAAACGTGTTCAAACAGTCCAAACCAGTCAACCTTTTAAACTGACCAAGGGCCCAATTCAACCACCACCAAAGCGACGAACATTCACCTCCCTCAATGAACCATTGTCTGTCATACTAAAACAATTGGATGTGGCCCACATGATGACCTATCCTATAACGCAACCATTTGATGACAACACTGCTAAACCTTCATGGTATAAGGAGCATGAATACTGTGAAATGCATCACGTTAAAGGTCATAACACAGACAAATGGTTGTGACTTCACCACTATATTCAAGACCTCATTGATAATGGGGAGATAGAGGTGGATAACCCTGGCCACATGCAAACACCTAATGAGAAAATGGGGATTTATAAGGAACCATTCCCCAAGCATGATAAGTTAGAAAAGGCAAAACCGGATCAGGGAGAGTCATCCCAAACCTATAAAGCCACGAATTACTTGTATACCAAGAGAGATAACAATCATTACGATTCACTTATCGGATGTATTCGCTCCCCTGCTGACCGTGTCAATACCATCCAGATCAAGGGAAAGGACTACGCTGCGGTAACAAGGCGTGCCCGCCTCGTGATTCTAGAACCCTCTCTATTGACCCCGCAAACTGGTAAATATAATCTTTTAGAACAACTTGAGAAGACACCTGCTAAGATCTCGATCTTAGATCTTCTCAAGATATCTAATGTGCATAAGGAAATTTTGTATCAAACTCTTCAGGGGTCGGGAGTGCCTTTAGAAGTTGATGCTACGTACCTTCAAGCCGCGGTGGCAAATATTGCACCTAGTGAGCATCTCACTTTCAACCATATGGAGGTCCCTACTGAGAATCCTACACATAATCTTCCCTTATACATTGAGGTAGTTGTCACCCGCAGGAAAATCAAACGAGTGCTTGTGGACAACAGATCAGGATTGAATATCTACACGCTTAAGTTGGTCAAACAATTGGGACATACAGAGGTAGATCTTGAGTCCCATATCATCACTATCACCGCATACGATAACGCAGAAAGAGAGTCAGTAGGCACCATTACGCTACCCATGGAGGTGGGCCCCACTTTCCATCAGACAAAGTTTCACGTCCTAGACTTGGATCTTCCATATAATATGCTTCTAGGCCGACCATGGATTCATGCCATGCAGGCCGTGCCATCAACATTTCATCAATGCATCAAGCTGAAGCATGAGGGACATACGGTTACAATACCAGGAGATTTAGAGCCCTTTGTTCATTGTAGAGCTCTTAATAGCTTTGCACGAAAGGGTACATACGCATGTCCCTCCACAGATATAGTTGTCCCTCTTCATTCTAAGGCCATGGAATCTCGAGTAGATTCAAATTCTCTTAGTTCTTACGCTCATGGGGCGTCCACTTCCACATCTCCATTTGATTCATGGGAGATGAAAATTCTGGAATATGGCTGTGGGGAGTATAATGTACAACAAGCACTCTTGGTTTCTGACCTCTCCTTGTCACCCAAGACTAGAGGTCAACCCAACTACCGCTTCAGGAGACCTAGAGAAGAACACACTATTGGGGCGTTCCTACCTGGAGGCTTGTTAGCTGAGGAAAAATTACTTGATCCACCTACTACTTGGGTCCCTGAGGACACTTAGCCATCTTGTTATCAAACCCCGAGAATATGAAAAATCTAGCAGAATGATGTACTCCATGGGCTACAAAGGCCTAGGATGTGGTAAGAATGAATAAGGACAAAGGGAATCCAGTCCCTCTCCCCCATTTCAAAACTGAAAGATGTGGCATCGAGATTTTCCCTTATGGGGCACACCCTAACGATCAAGATGTGACTTTTTTAAAGCGTGAGGATAGCTCCGACTATCTATATAGTGATATGGATTCCTGTTGTAGCCAATATGAGGATCTAGCCTCCATGAACCTTTTCATGAATAATTTTGTCCTGACCATAACCCCCACCGAACCGACCCTTGAGCTTGTGTACCCTTCCCTTGTTGAATGGGACCAACAACGTCATGTGCCACTAGATTTATTAGAGAATGATGAGGCTATTGTAGAGTTCATGGGCATAAGGGATACAATTCCCATTGGATATGACAAGAAGGGTTTCTTTATCAACTTAGACACCTGCGCCTACTTCGGCGAGGAGGCTGAACTTCGTGGTCAGCAAAATTTAAAGAAAAGAGAGGGCAAGAGTTCTAAAGAAAATCCTCGGCAAAAATCGAAGTCCAAGTCACATAGTGAAAACCTCTTTGAGGCATTGGCTGAAAAACAAATAAGAAAATCAAAGGACAAACAAAGTGACCACGCCAAGGATGAAAATCTCGTAGAGACATCCTTGGATGAAGATCTCAACCTACCTCCCGATCCTATGCGTATGGAGGATTTATCAAAATTGTTAGTTGAAGAAACCATTGATGTCAATATTGGTACTGAAGAAGATCCCAAGATAGTAAAATTGGGAGCATCACTCTCGGCCAGAGAACAAAATACATTCACTATGCTACTGCGAGAGTTTATTGATGTGTTTGCATGGTCTTACAAAGACATGCCCGACTTAGATCCAACTTTAGTCATGCACAACTTGGTTGTGCACGTAGACACTAAGCCTATCAAACAGAAGCTCCGAAAGATGCACCCAAGAGTGGCCTTGTTAGTTAAAGAAGAGTTGGAAAGGTTACTTGTAGCAGGATTCATCAGGCCAATTGATTATTCTGAATGGATATCAAACATTGTTCCTATCCAAAAGAAACCTATCGGTATCTGAATCTGCACAGATTTTAGGGACATCAATAAATATTTCCCTAAAGATGACTTTCCATTGCCCAACATTGACATTATTGTTGACTCAACTGTAGGGTACAAAATGCTATCACTCATGGATGGCTTTTCAGGTTATAATCAAATTAAGATCGCTGAGGAAGACCAACACAAAACAACTTTCACAACTCCTTGGGGCACCTTCTGTTATCAGGTGATGCCATTTGGCCTTAAGAATGCGGGAGCAACTTATCAGCGGGCCATGACAGTAATCTTTCACGATATGATTCATGACATCATGGAAGACTACGTAGATGACATCCTGGGAAAGTCCAAAACAAGAGAGGATCATCCTATCATTTTGTAGCGTATCTTTGAATGCCTGCGTGAATACAAAGTCAGATTGAATCCAAAGAAATGTGTATTCGGTGTGTTATCCGGGAAACTATTGGGATTCATTGTGTCGAGACGAGGTATTGAGGTAGATCCCGCTAAAGTGTGTGCCATCATTGAAATGCCTCCACCTGAGAATATCAAGCAACTGCGTAGCTTGCAAGGAAAAATTCAAGCCATTCGCCGCTTTATCTCCCAACTTGCAGATAAATGTCACTCATTCACCCATTTTCTTAAAAAGGACGTCGCTTTCCTTTGGGGACCCGAGCAGCAGCAAGCCTTTGCTTTGCTTAAACAATACCTGGCTAATCCACCTGTCCTCATGCCTCCTACTCCAGGAGAACCACTTTTGCTCTATATTTCCACAATGCAATATGCTATTTGTGCGTTGCTCACCTAGTACGACCTTAGCCATAAAGAGAAAGTGGTGTACTATCTAAGTCGCACCCTCATCACCTATGAACTTGATTATCCTTAGATTGAAAAGGCTTGCTTGGTTGTCGTTTTTACCTTTCAGAAACTTCGCCATTACCTGCTAAATACTAAGACCAAGCTCATATCCAAGGTCGACCCACTCAAGTATTTGTTGTCCAAACCCGCCCTCACAGGTAGAATGGCTAATTGGATCATTCTACTCAGTGAGTTTGATATAGAATTTGTCCATCAAAAATCAATTAAAGGACAAGTACTTGCCGACCAGCTAGCATAAGCACCTTTGCAAAGCACAGAACCTTTGAGTCTGGATCTACCAGATGCATCTTTGCTCTACATTGAAGAATCTATCATATGGCAGATACATTTTGATGGATCTTTTACGTTTCATGGTTTAGGTGCAGGAGTGGTCCTTATTACTCCTTCGGGTGATCCTATACCACAGGCTTTCTGCCTGGCCTTCCCTTGTACGAACAACATTGCGGAATATGAAGCACTCATTGCAGGGATGAAGCTAGCCATCAAGTGGAATATTCAACATGTTAAGGTTGTGGGTGATTCACAGCTAATCATCAAACAGGTTAATGATGAGTATAAAGTCAAGGATGACAAGCTCATACCTTACAAAAAGTTAGTGGAAACTCTAAAGGAGTATTTTGTGCGCATCACTTTTGAGCAGATCCCAAGAGTGCAGAACAAATTGGCAGATGCCATGGCAACGGTGGGATCTATGCTTCATATTCTGCTAGGGAACAATGATATTCCATTCTTCGTAGAAAATCTACGCCAGCCCACGTATGACATGCCAAAATCTTGCCTGGCTTGTGAGGTTGTTGGTCCCCATTCCCCATGGTACGAACCCATCTTCACCTATCTTAAGGACAGTACTTTCCCTCCCAATATCTCCCATTCTGAAAAGTAAATCTTGATTCGCCAGCTAGCCCGTTACACCCTTTTAGGAGGTACACTTTATCGTCGTGGCTACGATGGGAATCTGTTACGTTGTCTGGACGTGCCTGAGTCAATCCAAGCAATTACAGAAGTACACGAAGGAGTATGTGGAGCACATATAAATGGAATGGTCTTGGCTAAGAAACTATTAAGAGTAGGTTACTCTTGGCCCACCATGGAAACTGATTTTTGTAATTATGTTAGAAAATGTGTGCTTTGCCAAAAGTATGGAAATTTTATCCATGCTCCGTCACAGCCATTGCAACCAATCACTACCCCATGGCCATTCTCTAAATGGGGACTCGATTTAATAGGGAAGCTTACTCCTACTTCCTCTGATGGTCATACACATATCATCACAGCCACTGAATATTTTACAAAATGGGTGGAGGCCGTCCCTTTAACCTATGTCACAAGGAGCACAAATTTCTAAATTCATCATGAATCACATTATTTGTCGGTATGGCATTCCTGCAGCCATTGTCACAGATAATGGGAAGTCATTTAAGAACAAAATTGTGAAAGGTCTTTGCCAACGGTTCCAAATCAGATTGAAATGGTCCATGCCATATTACCCTCAGGGTAATGGACAAGTTGAGGCAACAAACAAGACTTTGGTAAGGATAATGGAGAAGATGGTTAGCAAAACCGGTCGAAACTGGCACCTACAAATCCACCCAGCCCTCTGGGCCTACCAAACATCAATTCACACTCCTACAGGTGCGACTCCATATTCCCTAGTGTTCGGGACAGAATCTATCATCCCTTTAGAGATCGAACTCCCATCCCTGCGAATTTCTCTTCGGGACTATTTGGATAAGGATGAAGATTATCGAGTGGCAAGATTGGCTGAGTTAGAGCTCCTGGATGAGAGGCGCATTCACGCTCTTAATCACTTGAAGGTATATCAACACAGAATCTCCCGCAACTACAACAAGAGAATCATCCCTCTCCAGTTTGAGGTGGGTGATTTAGTTATGAAGGAGAACCAGTTCAACACCAGAGCAGAGCGAGAAAAGAAAGGGAAGTTCGAACCACACTGGTTAGGACCCTATGTCATAGTTGCCAAGTATGGCACAGGGGCATACAAGTTAGCTCACCCCAATGGTGATGAGCTCTGGGAGCCCATGAATTCCATGCATCTTAAGAGGTTTTATGCCTAAACATGGCACAAGAAAGTCATAAAAATCAGAAAAACACAAAAAAAAAAAAAGAGAGAGAGAAAAACAAAAAGAGAAAACAGGTCGTCCACTAGTGAAAACCACACAATTATGGCACTTTGGACAAGTCCTTGGGTGAAAACCGGTTTCCGGCGCCTCAGGAGGATTCGTTTTTCACAAGCATTCTGTATTAGAAGGGTAGTTGTCTTTGGCCTGGACCTGGTTCTGCCTTCAAGTTTCCTTGTGCACACCATTCTGTCAAGCCTTGATCCGGCTTTGCCTTCTTCTATTCGTCTGTGAGGGATATGGTCTTTCGTTATTTCCCATCTTACGCTAGGGGCAAATCAACGACTTCACCTTCTTGTTCATAAGCGCGTGGCTTCTGCCCTTGTATATTCCCCACCTAATGCTAGGGGCATCCATGCTTTCTTGGTTACCTGCACATAGCTTTGGAAAACTGTTAAAAACACAAAAACAATATAAATTGTGTCGAAAAAAAAAACAAAAACAATATAAAATTGTGTCGAAAAAAAAAAAAAAAAAAACAATAGAACATTGTTTTGTTGAAAACACAAAAACAATATAAAATTGTGTCGAGAAAAAAACAAAAACAATAGAACATTGTTTTGTTGAAAACACAAAAAGAATATAAAATTGTGTCGAGAAAAACACAAAAACAATAGAACATTGTTTCGAGAAAAACACAAAAACAATAGAAAATTGTTTCAAGGAAAAAAAACAAAAACAATAGAAAATTGTTTCGAGGAAAAAACAAAAACAATAGAACATTGTTTTCACAAAACATAAAAACAATAGAAAATTGTTTCACAAAAACCTAAACAATAGAAAATCAGTGCATGAAAACATATCTTACAAAAACATTTACTTGCCTTGTCTTGTTTTCTTGCTTTGCTTGTTGCTTGTATAGTGTTTTACGTGCTTAATTTTGAGTTGTTTGTTGCTTGGGTGTACTTTTTCATAGTTTATCTTTTCTTGCTTAGAATAGATTCATTCTTGATTGTGCATATTGTAGCGGGTTTCGCCATGCTAGTGTGTTAATTCTTTATTTATTTCTTAATGCATTTGGTTGTGTTTTGTTATTTGTTAATAAGGCATGGTGATTCATGGTGTATTGCATTAATTCCTGGTGTTCTTTGTAGCATTTGGTTGTGTTTCTTACATGTTCTCTGTTTTGTTATCAGTCACATCACACTACCATCATTATCATCACATCTAGCATCATCTATACATCATATATAAACAAAAATGCTAAGTTTTACATCATGCATGTATGCTCAGCTAATCATCACATATCATATCATCAATGGGGGCAAGAGGGGTTGCGCATAGTAAAAAATCTATCCCACCCGCACCAATATCATCATATCATCCCGTCCATATACATCAAAATAACACTTGAAAACAACATTTGATATTGTCTACAGATCTATCATCTACAATCTACAACATGCCTCACACGATCACATGCGATCACTATCGGTCCTGAGTGTCAGAGCCTCATGGTAAGTTTTCTAAATTGAGTGGTTAAAATGAACTGATTGCGATGTTTTAACCCCCCCTGGGGGGGTATATTAACCTATTTTTCACTGATCGGACGGCCGGGACACCCATTTAGCTCACCGTTTTCTCCTCTGTTCGCTGTGGAATAATTATTTTTAATTAAATAATTATTTTTCACCGTATTGGAGTATTTTTTGTCCAATACCCCTTTCTTCTCCCTCGGACAATTTTATTGCTCCCTGGTGATTTTTATTCTTCTTCACACCCTCGTAAATAATTATTTTTCAAATAGTTATTTTTTCTTAATTTTTCCATTACACAAGGACATTATTTGTCGTTTGTTTCTCTTTTCTTCCACCTAGGGCACTTTCAGTTGCCCCTAGGCCCTTCACTTTCTTATTCTACTTTATTCTACTGTTCACCATGGTTCAGAAAGCCAAAACAATACAAACATTTACTATATCGAAAAAATCCAAAAATAAGGCAAACTTTTTCAAAAAAAATCATAAAAAGTAAAACACCCTACAAAATGGTAACTTGCTTCTTACGGCTGAAACTTGTGTCTTGCACATGGTATTTTCTCCATATCCTGTTGGTTTGTCTCACATCTTCCCCGATTAATACGACTCGCGGATCACCAGATTCACAACCATTCACAAAAGCTAGATGCTTGCTTCGTCTGTACTCTGGGGCACTTTTGGTTGCCTGGTGCTGTTTCGTTGCGCACAAACGCTTTTCATGGACCCCGTGTCCATTTTCATTTCCCCTTGCATGTAGCCTTGCTTGGGGCATCATTTTTTAACCCTTGTCGTCAATCATGAACTTGTGGATCTCTCCAGCACTGATAACAAAACATTTGTACAACTGTCTTGACCGTTGTTGGGTTGGATATGTGCATTCGTACTTGTTTTCCCTATTAGATGAGCTTGTTTTCTTCTCGTATTGCATTGCATTTTTGTATGTTGCGTGGAGTTGGTATTTTTAGCAATGGACAATTGTTCGTATTATGGCTTTTCATGTCATTCTACCTTTGTCGTATGCTTATATTTTTCATAAGGACCGATGACGTAGTTTCTAAGGCAATATGATGACATCCAAATTGTTTCAAACAAATCCGCGGCTAGAGGCTAATCTCTTCTCCCCCCTCTTCCATATTTCTTCTACACCACTTCTCTTTCACCCCTAATTCTCCCTCTCCTTGGGGCATCCTACCTCATCCCCATTCTTCTGCCTACTTCTCATATTTTTCGATCATCGATCGACTTCCTTCATCACCCCATTGACACTCGAGGGGGCATCTCTCCCTCCTACTAATTTTTCTTATATCCCTTCAAAATTTTCTTCCGTCTACTATCTTTGAAGTGGCATCACTTACGCCACCCCAAAGAGGGGAAAATGTAGACACCTATAATTACGCCTAAGCAATTTAAATACTTAAATTGCGCTAATTATCCCCTTTCTTGCAAATCGACTATATATCTTCAAAAACGCTCATATTCCCTCTTATTGTCATTAATTAATTACAATACGCTAATTAATTAAGTCAACTATCCAACAAATACCCTAATTAACGACCTTCCGTTAATAAATCACCCCTTCTACCTAGACTAATTAATTATTATTAATTAATTAGCTTTCCCTTCAATTTAACCAATAAATCAATATTTAATTGATTTAATCCCCTTCGTAATATCCTAAATCGTACTAATATTCCTCTAATTAGCTTCTATAAGCTTACATCTACCTATTAATTAATCACCTTTGATTAATTAAAATACCCCCCAACTCCCATGACTTGTTAAACATGTATTAAACCCTTCTAAAGTAAGGTTACCTTTAATAAAGCAACCTTATCCATTCCTAATCATGTTTTACCTTTATCCCACATTCATGAGAATGTGTTGAATCCTTTATCCTTTGGGCTATATAAAGACCCCTCCACCTACCTTTTAACTTACACCTAAACTTTCTAAGAGAGTGAATACAAAGCATATAGCAAAGAGACTAAGAGCTTTCACTTTTACCCTTTTGAGAGTTCATCATCTTGAAGAGTTAAGCCTCTTTGTTAAAGTGCTTGGGTCATATGGGAGGTGTCAAAAGGGTCTTGTAGCCCAACTTTGATTAGCCCCCGTTCCTAGGTTCTTGGAACATTAAGGACAACTATTTTGATAGCCATGGAGCTTACTTAGGTCCATTCATTTATTTCTTGTTAGATAATAGAGGAGTTTAGATATTTAGCATTGTTAGTTTCAAAGTTTTTATTGATGAATGCTAGCATATAACCCTTGTTTAATTCTTATCATGATGGTGTTTATGCTTTTGTTTTAGCTAAATTGTAGAACTATTTTAGGTGGTAGTTCTTGCTTCATTTGATTTAGCATTAAGCAAAGTATACATGCACATAGCGACGACCGTGCTTCTTAGAGTTGAACGTTGTTGGGTTTATTTTGAAACGTTAGTGTTTTTGCCTTGTCGAGTTTAACGGTTGGTTGCTAGTAATATGATTAATTATTTTTATGTCAAATAAACTAAGCCTTTTCAAGCATCCACGCATACTTATTTCATAATTATGGAAGCGTGCCTTCAACCATTGACTTGCCTTTATGGTTCATATTCCTTCTGTTGGCATGAGGTGGAGGGTTTCCTTGTTTCCTAGCAAGAGGGGTGCATGGTAGAGTGTATGGCCTCCTGCCATATTGTTTTTTTTAATTTCTTTTGGTGCCTTTTTTGGCATATGTTTGGTGAGGATTAATGAAACAAATTTTATTTCCCACCCACCGTATGTCTTCCTCCCTGCTGGCCGCTTAGCTTTCAAATCAGATTTTATTATTGATCTTCCTTGTGTTTGTCTTTCACCTACCATTGCATCAAAGAACCTGCATCCTGCTTGGCGTGTTGAAATCTCTTTCTTGTTGGTGGCCGCACTTCCTCCTTCATTTATTATTTCTGATTTGCAAATCCTCTACTGTCTTCCGTGGTCTGCGTGCTTTTCTCTGTCCTGGATGCGTGAGTTTGTGTGGTGAAGGATTTGTGTGGTCTCATGAACTATTTTTTTTATCTGGGCTCTTGCCTTGTTGCTGGCTGCGTGGGATTGCAAATGGAAACTGGTTCCTTGTGGAGGAGGGGCATGGAGCTTCAAGCTAGTGAGGAAGGCGTGTTACCTCCACTTTCATTGGGTGCTGCGAAGGGTGTTCTTGTCAGGGATCCACAGCAACAGCCTGTAACAGTAAATAGCCAGGCAACAGGCATGCTACAGTTTGGTTGAAGCTTTTTGAGCGATTCCAACAGGCAGGTTGTCCAACTATGTTGATTTATATTCTGTATCAATGCATCCTTTGATTTGGGTCTCTCCTTCAAGATATTTCTATCAAAATCGACTATGTGACAGTGAGAGTGTTACCAAGAGACCTGATGAAATTTATTTGCTATGATTCTCTACTGAGACCTTACTTGTTTTACGATGTAGCTCATGGAAGAGGATCTCATTGACGCGGATCTGTTTCATATCATAATATTCATGAAGCATGATTTGCTTTGCAATTATATGGGCTTCTTCAACGAGTCACTGAGTTGGCAGGCATAAAGGTTTCTGTTGGAATTATCACACCTTACAAGCTACAGCTGAAATGTTTGCACCAAGAGTTTGAGTTGTCCTCAAATCTGATGAAGGAAAAGGTTTATTTACAATTACGGTAGATGCCTTTAAGAGCCAGGAGCGATGTAATTTTTTTGTCTTGTGTCCGAGCTTCAAATAATGGGGTTGGTTTTGTAGCTGATATTCGTTGCATGAATGTGGCATTAGCACGAGCTCGCAGAGCACTTTGGGTTAAGGGCAAAGCAGCTGCATTGAAGCAATCTAGTGACTGGTCAGCCTTAATCGAGGATGCTAAGTCTAGGGACTTTTTTTTTGGATATGGAGTCTGTTCCAAGAGATTTTTTTTTTTGGTTATTAAAGCCATCTTCTTTTGCTTCGTCTCAGACTAGGGCTGCTCCTAATATGAGAGCACCAAGGTTAGGAGGTCCAAATCAGAAACAATCAGATGCATATTGAGATGGCGTTTTAAACCAGGCTCAAAGAGGAAAGTTATACATTGGATACTTTGTGTCTGTCAAGTGGTTCTTTGCATTACTCTTTGTTATTGGTACAAGGTTTGCAGCATTTTTTATCAATATGGCAGTTGAGAATTTCTGTGGCTGGAAATTTGCTGCTACATTTGCTTATTAAACATATGCCCTGGTTTTTCTTGTGGTGACCTGCTCACGCCAATTATTGGCTGGATGCGTGAGGATTTGGAGGAGAATATAGTTGGGTTTGTGGGCAAAAGGAAAAGGGGGTCTATAGTTATAGAAATAGATACAGATCTTCTTTGGATATGGCAGTCATGACGATGGTTGTGTGGTTTTCTATAGTGGTTGTGATGCTATTCAGAACAGAGTTCTTCTATCTTCCCGGAGTTGCTCCCGAGGATTCCAAGAAGGCATGTTTCAATCAACCCTTTCCTATGCCAAGCATGGCCATTAACAGGGTATGGATCTTCAGCAGGCTGAGGAAGAGAAGTTGCGCAGGTTGTGTTGCTGTTTCCCGAGCCCTGGTCGACGTGGTTATTGGTAGGAAGAATTCTAATCATTCATGTTAACTATACTCCTTGTAATAGTTTTCTACCTTCTTTCAGTATCTTGAAATGAATATTCTTTCCCCTTAAATGGCGCCTAGACAAAATGTTTTCGTGGTTGTTTAAATCGCTGCCTGAATGTGTTGGCCGTTCCTTTAAATCTCGTTCCAATTTCGTTGGTTTTTCTTGGAATGTTCTTTCCTCTCTTATAGCTTACTCTATTTATATTTGTCTAAATGGGCTACTGCAATATTGAGTGATGCAATCTAGTTCATAGGGAAGGAAACATTTTAGAGTTTCGTTTGCTTATATGACTCTCTTTTAAAAGAATTATGTGATGGTATTTATAATTGAAGGCTTACTATATGGAAGGTTAAGCCTTCATATCTCTATTTGGTTGAATAAATATGTATTTCCTGTTTAGGGCTCTCCTTCTTTGCTAAAAGGTACATTAATAGTGACATTGTGTTCTAAAACTTGTTTAATCCTGTGGGCATTCCTTACTTTTTGTTTAATTAGAAAATGACATTAGGGTGTTGCTTTAGAACTGTACATGGTTGACTTTTGTACCCAGTTCTAGAGGATGAATAACCTGACGTCTATTTTGGCCTCGACATGTTGAGATATTTACTATACCTATTTCTTGGTTCAAACTCTTTTTTGATTAAAGTAAGGGGGAAACATTGTAAGTTTAATTGAATGAAATATCTACAAATTTTATTAAGGGTCGCGAGCAAGCTATTAATAGCTGGATTGAAACAAAAGTTGTAGGTGAATCCATGGTATTGGACTCGTGAACTCGTTTCCTATTAGATGACAGCTGAGTACAGTGATAATATAATAGGAGGCTATTATATTCATCTGTTTTATATTTGCTAGACTTTTCCTTGAGAAGCCCACATGGATTGGGTAAAATTTCCATCTTCTATACCATTGACAAGGAGCTCATAGAACTTCTAGACTTGACTGCTCTGCATAACCTTCCTGATGGATATGTGTGTTGGTTCTTTTTTTTTTTTGTGCTTGCACTCGTGGTAAGGTCTTTTGAGTATGGGGCATCGCTGGTGTATTACCCACTGTGTATCGAATCCCTTTGTTCTCGAACTCGAATATCTTATTCTTCGAACTTGGTTACTAAAAGTCCCATTTTGTGGCTTTGTTAAGGAAATCAATTTTTATTTTTATTTTAAAATACTTATTGACATTTTCGGAAATATATAAAAATTATTAACGACTTTTGGGTTTAGCCTTCCCTTATATTATGTAGAGAAATTTACGATTAGGATAAGGTTTGTTGGTAGAACTAATGGCCCCTTTTGTGTCTCATTTGTATGCTTTTGGAAGAGTGGTTTTGTTTCGTTAACTAGTACTACGTTTTAGAAATCCTATAAGGAGGTAGTGGTAAACTCCTTGGTTAAAACTGAAACTATAGTTGTTTTTCTTTTAAGGGCGTCAAACCCTTATTACTATGAAGCCTCCCCCTGGGAGATTTGGATAACCTCGTTTTGTTTCGCGCCTATGATCATAATTAGTATGTTTTGTCTTCTCTTGGACCTCTTTAGATGGATGGATTGGGTATTGGATTCCAATCACGTAATCCATAGGGTTACATGAAGGAAATATCAACACTCTTGAATTTCTTGTTCCTAACCCATAAGGTCTTGCCTTGATTTATGTGATTTTGTTCATACTGGTATTTTGACTTTCTCCTTGTTGGATGGTTTACATTTCTTTCTCGTGCGAATAATTTTGGAGTTGTGGGTTGTGCTTTAATCCATTTTTGAATTATAACTTTCCTTTCTTGATATTGTTAAATGTTAGCTTACTGTTGCAATGTGTAGCCTTAACATGCTCAGTTCTCGCGAACTGATTCTAGCTAGTATTTGTGTAGATGGATTATGCGAGTAGATTAAAGGAAAGAGTTGTAAAGGTTTCATCAGTGCAACTTATGAAGTTCTTTGTAAAAGTGTTCTATGGGTTGTAAATTGTGTAACATTGCTTGCAAAGAGTTTATATGACCTCTTGCCTGGAATTGTTTGGAGAATTACGTGAAGAAGTTGTTTTGTCTTTTTTTTTGTAATTTGGCTGGTAACTCTTCTTAGTGAGAAATAATATTCAATCTTTTCATTGGCATGAGCATTGTAAAACTCTGATCTTGAGAATTAAGTGTTAATTTAAATCTTTCTAAGACCTGGTATTGATGTGTTATATGTAAGTTTTAATGGGGTGGCTTTTCCTTACAGTAGTTACCTAAAAGTTTTATTCAAAGAATTATGTTGTGGAGGAGATCCCCTTGAAAACAAACAATGCCTTAAGTAATTAATAGTGAGACTATCCTTGCAAAGTGATTTTATATAACGTGTTATCCCTAACTAAACTAGTAAACACTACTCCTTTTGGTGAACGCTTAAAACAAACTTAAAGGAAAAAGATGGTTAGTTTCTGATAAGATTTAACAAGTAAGAGAAGAAAATTTAGAAACCACTCAATTTATCTCTCAGCCTATTTAAAAGTAAGTAGCTTCCTCTTGATAAGCTCTTTCGGTGAAGCCTAAGTAAGAGCGTTAATGATTACGTATAAAACCTCAAGCTCCAATTAAACCTCAGCAAGAACTAATGATGTCTCAAGGATGAACTCAATTGACCTTCTTCCTTTAACTTTATCCAAGGTACCTTGTAATTTTCTCTTAAGTTGTTGAACGTGAACCCATGTTGTCATATGGGCATGAACAAGTTCTAGTAGCGTAAGTGTTAATAGATGGCCT
Source organism: Taxus chinensis (assembly GCA_019776745.2). Taxonomy (NCBI): domain Eukaryota; kingdom Viridiplantae; phylum Streptophyta; class Pinopsida; order Cupressales; family Taxaceae; genus Taxus; species Taxus chinensis. The sequence continues at coordinate 490,762,493 of CM034155.1, read as the reverse complement.
TGTGAAATTAAATTACCCCTTTCTCCAAATAACGAATTAAGCAAATAAATGTCAAAATAGAGAAGATTTTTTTTTTGGTAAGATGATTACTCAGTGTAAAAAGAATAAACTTAGCTTGGTAAAGATGAATTGTAAGAATCATATCTTGAGTCTCCTTGAAAACGTAAGCTAAGAATTGCAAGATGTCTTATTAAAATAAATAAGCCTCAAGAATATCTCATTGTGGTTGGCCCTAACTGTAAGTGTTTTTTGTGGTTGGACTCTATGTTGTCATGTCTAAAAGAAAAGTAAATTGTCCTTGATAGGTGTGAACATTTCTGTGCTGCCTTTACGGCCATCCTTGTATCAAGTTGTTCACAGTGTTAGTTGTATCCTTGGTGACGACATGTTGCGTCATGTTATGTGTTAAGCAAGTCAAAAAAAAAAGTTATCCTATATTTCACTGTGTTGTTTGTGTGAGATTTTTTTTTCGGTTGTCACATTACTTTCTCCTTACCTTGATATGCAACTTGGAAAGTATCCCATGCAGTCTTTTCTTGACTGGCTGCTGCTACTCTTTGAAGAATGCTTTCATGCATTGCCTGATGAATATAGAAAAGAGATTTTCCGTCCTTCTTTCGTAACTCCTTCAAAGTATCTTTCTCTGCTTGAGAAAGATCAGTATACACTACTGCATTTGTGGGCTTTGTGTACCCATCTTCAACGATCTCCCACATGTCTTGAGATCTGAATAGCGCCTTCATGGTCAATGACCAGTATTCGTAATTCTTTCCATTAAATTACGGCGTCTGAATGCCGGATGTAGAAGCCATAGCTTGCTACCAATTTAATAAGCTACTAGAATAACTTCGTTCTGAAACCAATTTGTAGAAAATCTGTAGTCTTATACAACAAACAACATAAAAAGAAATAAACAGAGTACTTAAATAACTTGCATAAACAGATGAATATTCGAACCAACACTATTGTGCGTAATCTCCATTAATAATAGCTTCATCATACTCATAGCTTCAGCTCTTTACAATCAAGTTGTGCATGCAACTGTGTGCTTTCAATGCACATCCTTCCTTGCTTGTGCAGATTTCACACCTTTGTGTGTGCATACAAAGCAATTACAATTGCTGTTATTTAAATAGAATAACTCACCCACTAACAACTCTTCAACTGAGCATTCTAAATCTAAACTCATGCTTTAAAATAGTTGCATGCTATGCATGAATTAAAACAGTTTTATTTGAATTAAATCTAATGATACAAATAAGATAAAGCTAACTTAACTAAAACAAACTAAAACAAGACTAAAGCTAAAATTAGCTTTCCTAAAAAGCTACGGTTGGAATTAAATATGCAACACATGCATATTTCCAACATGATCTAGTCAACAATGGAAAAATAATTTAATATTTTTGCATCTCTAAAGACCAATATGATGATATCTTCACTAGGTCATTATCAATTGATAGTTTTGAGTATCTAAGAGACTATCAGGCATCTTAAATATATCATTCTAGAAACACATCGGTAGTCAAGATTAGGAATGTTGTAAATGTTTAATCTCGATGGAAACCATATTAATGGCTACATCCTTCTGGTGAATCTAATCTCATCATCTTCAAATGCATTTATTGTTGCGTCGGGTCTAAAAAGATATTGTAAAATTTACTATTTCATCGATAAATATCTTGCATTCATGATATTTACTATTTACTATTTACTATTTTATCTAGAATTTATGGAGATCCTATCAAGATTTCATTATTTCCAAATAAAAAGAGCAACATCTAGAATATATAATATTAGATTTTAGGAAATCTTATTGTAACTTGTAGAGGAAACCACAAATTTTTTAGATGGTTGACTATCTCTACAAATAAGAGGTCTCACTTTGTAATTTTCAAGCAAGAGAAAAACACCAAAATGTTGTAGTGTATTACATATAAGGTTTTATTCATGTATATCTTCCCTTGCGAACTTATGGTTTTTTCTAATATACATAAGTATATTATTCTTATTTTCATTTATTTCAGCGCACATGCACTAGTCTCTGTAGTTATCCCATAACAAAACCGGTATGCCTAAACATCACACATGTTTGCAGTCCTTGCTAAATATAACTTTTTGACTTTTCTTATCTAAAATGTGGTGTGGCGCAATGGTGGGGGCCTACGTTTGGAGGCAGCAAATTGTGGGTTCCATTTTGGCTAGAACCATGCGAACCTGCATGATGAACCGGTATACCTAAACATCACGCATGTTTGCAGTCCTTGCTAAATATAACTTTTTGACGCATATTTGTATGTTTGAGTGATCTTTAGGATCAGCCTAACATAACAATGTGAGGAAAAGGGTAAAGCCATATAATGGGTTTAAAGTGGTGAATCATATAGGATTAGATCATTACATCATTACATTCAATTATTAGTACTTCTTTCGACTTTTTAGGATTCTTTGTTAAATTAGTAAATTTTGACATGCGCGTTGCCAATACTATGTTTTTATCTAAACATGCACTTATACGAAAACAGCTGAGATGTTACATGATAGATGAATAGAACAACTTATCTTGCACTTTGAATATCTCAGAGAAGAACAAGTTACCTTTAAAACAGCTGCTTTACAAGAAATCCAAAATTAGGAAATTGCCATAAATGGAAAATAACATATCAGCTACAGTACAGTTCTCAGTAATCACATGTAAAACAATTGGACCAAATTATTATCCACTCTATTAAAAAAATAAAATTGTCTAGATCCTTCCCATGCTTAAAACATTTCCGGGGAAACAGCATGTCACAAGTGTATGCCTTTTTTTTCCGCTGATAATGGAAGTGTGTTTATTTAGAAATGACTGCACCTCCAAACATATTTTTCGTTGGAATTTATGCAGAACGTAATAGTTAATGCCAATAAATGATTTTCCTTAGTGTAATATGCACGGAGCTCTGTGACTCAAGGATAAGTAACATTGATGCAGGGACAAGGCCTATTGGTGAAGCGAATAAAAGAACTACGAGTTTTCCTTGCAATCGATAATGTCTGCACAACTGAATCATCCATTCATATCACCCGTATGTTCCTCCGTCTACCATTTACCGAAGGTAGCTTAGTTCTAGTCACGGCTTGCACTTATGAAGAGCTTCTGGAAGTGATTGGGTACGACATATCTGGAAATTGTTTTCATCTTCCAAATCTCACGGAAGAAGAGGCCATTCAAATATTACTTCAAAGAGCCATACCCAATTGCAACTTTGAGTCTTTAACAGATTCAGAGAAACAAATTATCAGATATTGCACATTCCATTCCCAGATCAGTTGTAACATTCACCGCGATTCAAGCGTTGGTGAAGGCCAAATTACAAAACGGTACCATTATCATCCTTGTTCTTTGATCAAAATGGGTGCTCGGCTAGGTGGCAATTCAAACAATTGGGTAAATCTGCTATACCATTTTATATTTCTGAAATTATAGATTTTGCACTAAATACTCACCAGGGTCTGCATATGTGTATCATCATTATGTTCCAGTCTAAGCGGCTGCGGCATGTTCTGAAGAATAGTGAACCAGAATCCTTTTTGACTGACATCCAGTGCAAATCTCAGTATCAGCAATTTTCCACGTCGAGAAATTTGATCAGAATAAAGACGCCTTATTTTCCTTTAACTCAACTCAAGGTAAAAGATAACAAAGGATATATGAAGAATCAACAAATAAACCATTACAAACCCAAAGCTAGAGTTTTTCGTGCCCGTGCAGAGGTATGCATGATATAGCTCTGTTAACTTGCTATTTTAAATCTAAGTTTGTTTATAAAATTGTGGGTGCATTCATACAGTCAGAGTGGGTCTGATAATGAAGTCTTGTGTACTTTACACAGACAACGGGTGCTTTGAGCAAACATATAATTCCCTATGTTTTCATCATCTTTGTTTAGTATGCAGAGATTACGTACATTCGGGAAATATATAATTCTTTTTATAATATTTCTCTAATACGCAGACATCAGGTGCAATCGGCCAACATATAAAGCACCTGTTAAGAAGTGAGTAACTTTGACGTAAACATTACTTATTGTCATTCAAGAAATTGACATTTTTATTTGATTATAGAAATTGATTGAAATTTCAGGAGTATGAAATAGCTAATAAATTGCCTGAGGAACAATAAAGTAGGAAATTGAAGCCATGGTCTTTACGCGCAAGAACGAACGTTGTGACAGATCGCTTCAATTCATCTTTGTATAAAAATATCCAGCGATAAGCTCCTTCCAGTATATGGCAATCTATATAATTCAGTAAGGTTTCAAAAACTTTTGAAAGACAGTTTCAGCGTTCATAATTTTACTATTTCTATTTTCTATTTGATAGTTACATTCGCATTTTATAAAAGGTTACCAAACCAGTTCTTTCCGAAATAGCATTAAGGATAACTTTATTCATATGATCAATAATATGTAGTTATTTACCAGTTGGAAGTTGCTAACTATCATCTTTATTCTAAGTTATTACAGTTGTTCTCGACCAAGTACGTAGTGTTTTTGTTGTTTATCAAGCTGCTATTTAATATTATTGTTTTGCGTTTCAAAGGGCTATCGAGGAATTAAATTGCAATTTTTCTTTTGGGTTTTAGCTGGTAATGTTTCCTAGTATTGAGAAGAAAACGTCAGGTTAAATGTTAGTACGTTTATAGTATTATCTATACAACCTTCTGGAATGAGATAATCCTCCTTTGATCCATAAGTCCAAAGGAGGACTATTGGAGGATTAAAGTTAAATGCTAGTACTCTTATAGTATTAAAATGAAAATGTTATGTTAAATGTTAGTATCCTACTATTATTTCTTAATTCTTCTGGATTCTTCTGGTATGAGTTATCCCTTCTTTTATCCCTATGTAGTATGTGGCTGACCAATAATTTCGCTGTCCTATAGTCAAGGATTTGTGTCAAATTTCTCTAGAAACTAGAATTAACTATTATAAGTATCCTTGTATCAAATCCTTTTGTGTGCATATCAAGCAACGATTACAACCCATGTCATCATATTTTGTTAAATAAAGTTCTCAACAAACTATTGGGATGGTTATAAATATAATATTAATATGGCAATACTCTGATTAAAATAGTTTTCTTTTTAATTTCCATACAATTTTACACAGCTGCTTTTGTTCTACATTAGAGTTTAAGTTTCCAAATTTTTCCTAACTTTATGTTATTATTTGCAATGTAACATACACACACACACACACACACACATATAAAAGATAAGGTAAAAAAGATTTGATTTTTAAAGGATTAAAAAACTCTTTACATCAAGAAAAGCCAAGTCATAAGTGACTAAAAAGAGAACTAAGGTGATAACCCAAATAGAAACAAAGCCAAGTCAAAGATAACTATAGTGAAATCCAAGCCTAAGAAAATTGACCTAAAGCAACATGAGAGCTAACCTTCAAGACATGATGTCAGAGGCCCCTCAAAAATGACTTTGTGTCATATGAATGGACCATACGAATTTATGTTTCTTGGGTTGGACCATAGTCCTACCATCACTATTAGCCTCGGCATTTGATGACCCCATGACTACCCCACCACGAACACCTTCATCCAACCTAAGAACCACCTCAAACCTACCCTCCATGTCAGCCAAAAAGCATCGATCCTTCACCAAGCAGTTTCCACAAGTCATAGTATGGCTTCCTTGCACCGCGAAACTACTGGGAACTGAATTTGAAATGGATGCCAAATTAGTGCCATGTTTTGACAAGTCACCAATTTCACCTCATTAATACCAAGTTTTGAATTTGAATCTGGCCCATCCAAGCCAATGCGACCGTTGGAACTACCTCTTTCAATGCACAGCTCTGCCATTGCCATTCTTATGCGAGCACACTTCGTTCCAACAACACTGACCCCGCCTCCAAGCTCCATCCCCTCTAACGTCATATTCTTTTATGTAACCACCGGGTAAGTGCACCAAGTTGATGGACAAATATAGGGTCATCCGTGGACGTCATATTGCAAAAAACAGTGAAATCTCAACTTGTAGGGATTATTAGCTATACACCCACTCTAAATTAGAAATATTTATATGAATATGAATCATAGCATTCGGAATTTATTTTCTAAAATACTAATTTTTGTAAAAAACGGACAAGTTTAGCTATATTAAACACTTAAAATTATATGACTTAGTTTCTTTTTTTTGAAAAAACTTATAAGATTGTAGTCCGTTTTCTTGCATTTTGGATGACCAAATCTTGTTATTTTTTTTTCCCCTTTGGTGAAATGTTAGATGTAGCTTTCTATCTTGGGATGGATTTTATTTTGTATTTTTTTTAAGCAATATATTTTTTTTTATGAATTTTTTCCGTAAAAGTCTTCTGAAAATATTTAGAAAATGGAGCGCTTTCCGTTTGCCCACCATAACTATATCAAAAAATATCAAAATCAATTTTTTTTTTAACGTGTATAGAATTTGTCCACGCTTGGGATGGTATAATTTTTATCATATTTTGATAAGTGAAACAAAATTTACAGTCTTAAACGTAGACATGAACATTCATAGGAAAAAATGTTTTAAATACCTATTGTTAGTAAGAAATTATAAAATGATATTTATCTTATTCTATTCACTTTAAAAACAATATTTCTACGAAGCTAAGAGTCTCCCCTATGTGATGGCACCATTTTTGTGAAACTTTTTCAGTTTTTTAGCATGGTTCAAGTCTTTGGAAGAGCAGATTTGAGTTTTTTTTGACCTTCTTGCACTTCATAATGACCTTCCATAGCTTTGGTTGGGGAAAAACAAAATTTTTCTGAGGCTTAGGTTCGGCAGATAGATCTGTGATTGCGGTTATTTTTAACAATACCGTGAGTACACTTTATAAACCGCGAGCGCGGTTTATAAAGTGCGCTCACGGTTCATAAAGCGCGCTCGCGGTTCAGAAATCATATTTATACACATCCCAATGTCTGAATTACCATGTGATTTTTACTCTCTGACCTTACCATATGAATTACTATGAAATTCTGTCTTTTTCTGCACGTTTTTCTTATCACAGAGAAGCAAAACATCATGGGAGACAAAAAACAAAGTCAAAAAAGGAAGTCATTAAGTAAAAAAAACACCAAATGAATTAGAGGCCAACAAAATTCAAAATGCTGAGCGAATGCGGAAACTTCGTGAATCTAGAAGAGGTTCATCTTTAATCCCAATTATTGTAAGCAATGAAGAACTAGGTAATGTTTCTACTGTCAATGTTGAAGTTGAATTAAATACTCGTGATGAAGAAGTTTTTACTATCAATGTTGAAGAAGAATTAAATACTCATGATGTAGCAAATGTTGAAATTGAAGGAGACAATGAAAATGTGAATAAGGAAATTCATGTTGAAACTGTAGACAAGCAAATTTGACAGAAACACCTCCTAGGATTTTATGTAAGAAACATAATTTTTTTATTGAAATTGATGAAAACATTTTGAAACCAATGTCTAACAAACTTTCTGAACGACAAATTAGAAGAAAAGCCACTGAAATTTGGGATAATCATTTTAAAATTTTAAATGATTCCCAAAGATGTCAGTTGTTCATTAGTTTGATGAAATTGATTAAAATGAGACCTACATTAAACACCTTAGAATTGACAACATCTAACATACGTGGTCAAACCTCTAAAATTGTTGAAAAACTTCATGATGCATATCACACTGTTGGTGTCAAGAGACGCACTAGGGATAGTAATATTGTGCGTCGTGTACTTGCTACTAGTGTTGTAAGTGAATCAATAAAAAAACAACGTTTTGATTACGCAAAAAATTTGAATGTTGCAAGTTAATCGAAAAAATCTAATGAAAGCAATTGAAAGACGTAATATCCTTCAATCACTCAATAATGTCAATTTTTGGGCATTTTCTGCTAGAGCACCGCGTAAGGACAAAAATAATTCTGATGCTATAAGAGAAGTTGTTATTAAATTTTGGCATGATAACACTAGAGTTTCACCTAATACAAGAGATGTTATAAAACGGAGAGTTGGTTCTACTAATCATGAACCACATCCAAAGCATTTCTTAGATATGACTCAAACTCAATTTTTTTGTAAGTTTGAACAAGAGAATCTGGAAATTAAAATTAGTCAACATTTTTTTGAAATATTGAAACCATTCTATGTAAAAATCAACCATGCTCGCACCACTTGTTGTTGTAGGCAACATGTTGAATTTGCGATGCATTATGCTAAATTTTTACGTATTCATTCTAATTTTCATTCGGAAACTATGTTAACTGAATGTGGTGTTCAAGTTCCACCAATATTTTCTAGGGATTTTATTCCTACTATATTTTGTGAAAAAGAAGTTGGACAATTTTTTTATAGTCATGATTGTTTAGATGGAAGTTGTAGTACATGCGGCGGATTACCTAAATTTGAAAGTTACATCCATGAGCAAATTGAAGGTATAATAGGACATAATTTAGTTAAATTTGATAAATATAAATTAGTTGCATACCAGTTGAAATATGGAAAAGAGTCGAAACGGTGTGAGCTAGTTACAGAACAAATGCCCATTTTTCAATTTATAAGAAAATTTAAGGATGAAATTGTTTATGAGTATGCGAGGCATAGACATAGAGCTCGATGGTTAGATGAACGATTCAAGCTATGCAAAGACACATTTCCTATTGGTATTATTGTTTCAGTGGTCGATTTTGTAAAGAATTACACATTACAACCACAAATGGAGGTTCAATTGCAATATTACAACTCAGTAAAAGTTGCCATTTTTGTGCGTATAGCATTTCTACATTCTCATGACAGTATAGAGAATGATCGAAATTTTTTTAAGAGAGTACCACTTTTATATTAGTGATGATCGTACTCATTCTACTTAATTTGTGCAAGGGTGTTTCCAGTTATTTTATGGAAACTTGTCTGATGGGGACATCCACTTCAAAAAACATTATATATGGTCAGATAATTACACGTCTCAGTTTAAGAATGCACGAATTTTGTATTAGATGAGCAGAATGCATGTCAAGATGGGTGTGCAACATATTTGGAGTTTCACTAAGGCTGGACATGGAAAAGGAGAGCATAATGGTGCAGGGGCATGTGTGAAAAGAGCTCTTGTAAGAGAAGAGTTGAAGTACAAAGATGGTGCTAAATTAAAAGATGTAAAGAGCATAGTGGAATGGTGTAATGACAACATGGCTCGAGGTTCTTAAGAAAATTTGACAGTTTGCAGATATTTTTTGGTTAATAGAGGAAAAACATATTGCTAACTACGAGGATTGTATGACACTCACTAGGTCCAGTGATATGCACTCATTTTTTAGCTCAGACGCTACTTCGTGGGACGTATGGACAAGAAAGATGACATTTTTTTGTGCATCTTGTATCGAATTTTTCACTGCTAAGTGTGATTCACAAGAATGGGTGGAAGGATGTATTCTGTAGGCCTCTAACTCCACTTCCTAGTTATCAACCTCCACAAGAATTACAACTTGTTTCTGTAGATGAAATTACAAAATCCAAGGATTTTGATGAAAATTTCAATTTTTTTTGCGACAAGGTATTTATGGTTATTTATTTAATTTTTGTATTGAGTTATGTCCATTGAAATTTTAATATGTAATTTAAATTTGAGTTGTTCAACCTTGGTTTTTTTTTTGTAGGACATGTGTTTGCAGTAATTGCAACAGAAGACAATGAAGAAGGAATAGACTATTTCTTATGTCGTTTCATCGAGGAAAGAAAGAAGTTGACTTCTTTTGTTATAGATGGCGAAGAGATTGAGTATCCTACAGGGTCAGTGGTAGTTAATGGAACTTGGATTCGATAGTATCCATTAAAAAAATCCTTTGTTTGGGTATTTGAAGACTTTGAGACACACAGAAAAATACTCTTATATTTGTATCTAGTTCTAGCGACAAATATTCAGTTGTATAGATATTGAGGAAGGCCTAATAACAAGATTCTTTGGAAGGTTCGAGAGTCAAAACATGAAGAAATCTTGTCTACTATTCATAGTAGATCCAATCCTGATGGTTCATTGGAATGAATTTACAATGCTCATGTCTGGTATATATTTAATTTCAAGTTTCAATTTATATAGCGTATATATATATATATATATATATATATATATATATATATATATATATATATATATATATAATTTTTTTAGTTTAAAGATCTAGATTTAAGTTTGAATATATTTTATTGTAAATTTGTGTATTTTTTGTGTCATGTATATATATTTAGGATATGGTTTTGATTTGAAACTTAAATTTCTTTGACTAACAATTTTATGTTTAGGTTAGTGGTGCCAGAAAATCTTCCACCATCACGCGGTTAGCATCTATTAGTAGAGAGTTTTAAATTCTCAAAGCTAAGAGAAGCTTGAACATTGTTTGAAAAAGTTGTAAATTTGAAAAAGTCAAGTAAATTTTGAAAAAGTTGTCAATTTTGAAAATGTTGTAAATTTTGAAAAAGTTGTAAATTTTGAAAAAGATGTAAATTTTGAAAAAGTTGTAAATTTTGAAAAAAATGTAAATTTTGAAAATGTTGTAAATTTTGAAAACGACTCCTCTAGGTGCCACGGAGTCCGAGTAGTCACCCGTCAAAGTTGAATGATATTTTGGTCTCATGGCTCTTAAGGGACTACGCTCGAAAAAAGTAGCCCGGAACGAACGACCTTGTCCCGCACTGAAACACCACCTCCTCTAGAATTCACTTGGCCACCCAGATGTGTCGGCACAGTTGGTTCAGTGCCATGACTCACCGTTTACAATATATAGCGTTTGACAACCTTATACTAGCTCCAACTGCACTATTTCGCGCGTTTGAAAATAGTAAGACAGCGAGAACACCGAAATGAGAAGGAAAAAACTGAGAGATGCTATTTTAGAGGGTCCCTACACTGAAGGTTCCGGATTAAACAAAGTCTCTTTAGGTGCCATGGAGTCCAAGTAGTTACTCGTTGAAGTTGAACAATATTTTGGTCTTAGGGCTCTTAAGGGACTACGCCTGAACGAAGTAGCCTGGAAGTAACGACCCTTTCGTGCACCAAAAAACCGCCTCATCTAGTGTTCACCTAGTTACCCCAGATGTTTCAGCATAGTCGTTTTGGTGCCATGACCCACCATTTGCAAAATATAGCATTTGACAACCTTACACTAGCTCCAACTGCACTATTTTACGCGTTTGCAAATAGTAGGAAAACGAAAGCACCAAAAGGAGAAGGGAAAAAACCAAGAGAGGCTATTGTATAGGGTCTGTATGCACTGACGTGACTAGATCATACAAGGCCTCTCTAGGTGCCATGGAGTCTGAGTAGTCACTTGTCAAAGTTGAACGATATTTTGGTCTCAGGGCTCTTAAGGGACTACGCTCGAATGAAGTAGCCCGGAAGCAACGACCTCTTCGTGCACCAAAACACCACCTCCTCTAGCATTCACCTGGCCAATCAGATGTGTCGGCGTATTCGGTTCGGTGCCATGACCCACCGTTTGCAAAATATAGCGTTTGACAACCTTACACTGGCTCCAACTGCACTATTTCGCGCGTTTGCAAACAGTATGACAGTGAGAGCACCAAAATGAGAAGGAAAAAACTGAGAGAGGCTATTGTAGAGGGTCTATATGCCAAGGTTATGGATTAGACGAGGCCTCTCTAGGTTCCACAGAGTCCGAGTAGTCACCCGTCGAAGTTGAATGATATTTTGGTCTCAGGGCTCTTAAGGGACTACGCCCGAACGAAGTAGCCTAGAAGCAAAGACCCTTTCGCGCACCAAAAAACCACCTCCTCTAGTGTTCACCTAGCCACTCAAATGTGCCAGTGCAGTCGGTTTGGAGCCACGACCCACCATTTGTAAAATATAGCGTTTGACAACCTTACACTGGCTCCAACTGCACTATTTCACACGTTTGCAAACATTAGGACAGCGAGAGCACCGAAATGAGAAGGAAAAATATGAGAGAGGCTATTGTAGAGGGTTCGTATGCCGAGGTGTCAGATCAGACGAGGCCTCTCTAGGTGCCACAGAGTCTGAGTAGTCACCTGACAAATTTGAACGATATTTTGGTCTCAGGGCTCTTAAGGGACTAAGCCCGAACGAAGTAGCCCGGAAGCAACGACCCTTTCGTGCACCGAAACACCACCTCCTCTAGCGTTCACCTGGCCACTCAGACGTGCCGGCACAGGCGGTTCGGTGCCACGGCCCACTGTTTGCAAAATACAGCGTTTGGCAACCTTACACTGGCTCCAACTGCACTATTTCGCGCGTTTGCAAACATTAGGACAGCGAGAGCACCGAAATGAGAAGGAAAAATATGAGAGAGACTATTGTAGAGGGTCTGTATGCTGAGGTTTCAGATCAGACGAGGCCTCTCTAGGTGCCACGGAGTCCGAGTAGTCACCCGACGAATTTGAACGATATTTTGGTCTCAGGGCTCTTAAGGGACTAAGCCCGAACGAAGTAGCCCGGAAGCAACGACCCTTTCGCGCACCGAAACACCGCCTCCTCTAGCGTTCACCTAGCCACCCGGACGTGCCGGCATAGGTGGTTCGGTGCCACGGCCCACCGTTTACAAAATACAGCGTTTGGCAACCTTACACTGGCTCCAACTGCACTATTTCGCGCGTTTGCAAACATTAGGACAGCGAGAGCACCGAAATGAGAAGGAAAAATATGAGAGAGGCCATTGTAGAGGGTCCGTATGCCGAGGTGTCAGATCAGATGAGGCCTCTCTAGGTGCCACGGAGTCCGAGTAGTCACCCGACGAATTTGAACGATATTTTGGTCTCAGGGCTCTTAAGGGACTAAGCCCGAACGAAGTAGCCCGGAAGCAACAACCCTTTCGCGCACCGAAACACCACCTCCTCTAGCGTTCACCTAGCCACCCAGACGTGCCGGCGCAGGCGGTTCGGTGCCACAGCCCACCGTTTGCAAAATACAGCGTTTGGCAACCTTACACTGGCTCCAACTGCACTATTTCACGTGTTTGCAAACATTAGGACAGCGAGAGCACCGAAATGGGAAGGAAAAATATGAGAGAGGCTATTGTAGAGGGTCCGTATGCCGAGGTGTCGGACCAGACGAGGCCTCTCTAGGTGCCACGGAGTCCGAGTAGTCACCCGACGAATTTGAACAATATTTTGGTCTCCCGACTAATACTTCCTATGTTGATCAACTAAAGTTATATCATATTGATAACAATACAATTTACAAGCTCAAAGGATGATCTAATGTCATATTTTATCGAATGAGATAGTTTCAGGAATCAAAAGTAAGAAATCAAGAAAACTAGGATGAGCTACAGGTACTACTTCTTTAAGATACAATTTACAAATGACTCGTATAAATTGTCACATTTAAGGAAATAATTACGTAAGAATAAAAATAGAGTACAATAAGGTCAAGCTTCAAAGATTAAAAAATTTATAAGAAAAGTTTTCCAGTGATATTTCAATATGATTAAGTCTAAAAAATTGCAAAATATTGCAAGAAGGAGATAGAATAAGCTTTGAAAAAGTAGAAAGAACATTACAAACTTCAATAGAATAAAATACATTGCATCCATAAGGTTATAATTTATTAAATGTAAGGAAAATTTCTATACAAAGAGTGTATCATATGCAGCACTTGTATGATAATCATGGTTAAATGAGTAAGATGCAAAGCAAGTTAGAAAAACACTAAAGAGGAGAACCAATTTCCATGATTGGAGAAGTCATGAAGAATAAGTACACAATATATGAGAAGAAATTTGTAAAGAGGCCTTTAAAGGTCTGATTTAAAAATTAAATACAACAAGGAATGAATCTCAGAAAATATAGATTACAAGTGTACAATAGGTACAAAAATTATCTAAATACCATAGCTTACAAGGAAATCACAGATTGAGAGAAAGGTGAAATAGTTATGCATGTACAAAAAGAGTTCATGTTGCTAGAGATATAGTTTCTTAAATGAAATAAAATCATTAAGAAAAACCTCTTATTCATAATAGTCAAGAAACTCAAAACTACTTAGAAGATGACAAAGTGCATATAGAATCATAATCTACATGTATTCAAGAAGACAGTTCACAGATCCACATCATCATTGAAGGTAGAAGATACATAATTTAAGAATACAACTTATTCCAGATTAGTTTAAAGTTTTAAATGGCTAAGTATAGTTTCGAGTTTTCCAAAAAATTAACTTATTTAAACAAAATAAAAAACTAGAGAAAAATAATGAGAAAAATAAAAAGTAATCAACCTACAAAAAATATCCATCTTTCTCACTCCGAAATTCTAAGTCCGCCATTTCATTACTTTTTCTTCATGTAAATTGGTACCTCAAGAATCAATGTACGTTATACATAGCACATCTCTAGTTACTAATACTTAAGTTGGCTTGATATAGAGCTAACAATATTGTTTTAGTTTGAAAAATAAAAATTCAAAATGCCCATGGCACGAAATATACCACAAATAATAATAAAAAAGATACTAGAAAATATATAACTAGAAGTAATACACTAAATCCACTGAACAAAGATCAAAACCCACTTTCTCAGAGTTAGCAATAATACCAAAATAACCAAATTTATAGCCTTATTACCAACACACATGGATATATATATATATATATATATATATATATATATATATATATATATATATATATATATATATATATATATATATATATATATATATATAAGAATCAAATAAAGTGTGCTCCAGACGCGCACGTCTCTAAAAATATATATGTACATGTATAAGTTCATAATGTATGTATACAGATCTCGAACTAAGCACGTGCCATAATGTACATATGGGACCACATGCGGTTGCAAAAGGCTAGATATATATACAATGGACTGTGAATAGATGTACTCATGACCACATATATGTGGCATCCAAGTGGACTATAAATCTACTCATGAAACATCTTCCCTCTCTTCGCCCTGCTAGAAGTAGCACGTCCACGACCTGGGGATGTAGTGGAGGGAGATGCCACTACGGATTTCATCTGTGTGGTCCTAGGTGTCTCCAAGCATGCCTGCAACCTAACCTGCACATTCATAAACAACAAGTTTTTAACACCCAAAATTTTAAAATGCCTTCAAAATTTAGAAACTTATACAATTTAGTTAAAATGCATGTGCAATCTTACCGCAATGTCATGATCCCTATCGATTTGTTGTTGATGCGTCGCAGGGACAATAATAGACTCACGAGGGGTAAGCTACATACAAATAATTAATTTTCAAATTAAATATTTCACACTCATATATATACCTACAAAATTTGATATTGTAGATTTAAGTTTAATAAGAAATAATGAACCTCCAAAATTTAACAAATTTAAAAAATTGTGTACCTCGGTTAGTGGATTTGCAGATGCTATGGCGGTATCTACAGCAGCCTCCACAGTCTGCATATGTGGAGGAGTCTCTGTAGCAGTCATAAGCTATACAAAAAACATGTACAAATCAATTTATTAAAATCTACTTAAGAGCTATACAAAAAACATGTACAAATCAATATTTAGTTACTCAAGAAAGAATAAAAATATATTATTAAATTTTATCTTCTATTTAGGCTAAATACATAGGATCTATAAATGTTAGCACGGAGGCCATCTATCTTCATATGTATTTGTGTCCAAAGGTTGGGATGGAGAATACTCGTTATCTAGTAGAAGCGAAGTGGATATAGAGTGAGACATTGGTCACATTGGGAGCTTTTTGTACAGGAATAACAACTTCAAAATCTGTGATCGACTGATATGTGTTGCTTGAACAAGGAGAATGAGGAGGAACATTCTCCTTTTCCGCTACATGCGGTTTTGATTTAGTGTTTCCGGTCCTCTATGTTTCACCCACGGATAACCCCTTGTTTACATGATCTGTGATCTCTCTCAAAGGGGTTGCTAGGAAAGATTTGACCATGTCTTCCTCCTTAGTGTTTGAATTAGGGATTTACTTAGATTTAAATACGATATGTTTAGGGAGGGCATTTATCCACCAATTATTATTCTCTTTTTTAATGTTTTACCATCTCACAATCAGGAGCAGAATGCCCCAAAAAAATACATCTCCTACATCTGAAAGGTAGGCCCTTATAGTCCAGAGGATGAGTGCAAGTTTGATTTTGCACTTTAAGATTAAGGTGGGTTGGAAGATTCTTTGAAGTATCAATCTCAACTAGGATTCTTGCATATACATTGTATGTGTGAAATCATAGGTTTGGGATTCGACGTTGATGATGTTTCCCAAGGTATTTCCTATAGATATCAGACAACTATGGTCCCAAAATTATAGGGGTAAGTGGGGTAATTTGATCTAGATTGGTTTGTGTGATAAAGATCCAGTGAGAGGGTTGAATGATGTGAACCATGGTTTTAAGATAAGGTACCTTTGTTGGAAAACCCAAAGTTGTTTAGAAATTTTGTCCTTGTCAGCTATAGAGGGGAAAAAATAATAAAAATTCCCTTAGCATAGGGGTAGAGGTCTAACCTACCCGCTAGAAGTGGGAACCAATTCTTGGAGATCTAATCATGGAGGATAGGGAGGCTAGGCTAAAGATGAGTGAATCTACAGATCAAGGCATGATCTTGGTAAAATGAATATATTTCGAGGACTTCATCGCCAAAGGTTACACTTGGGTTTCTCTTAGTAGGCCTCATGGTTTTGATCTATGTCTTCTTTTACAAAACCTCATTAAATGAGTGATTGACTAAAGCTTTAGTTGTAGCAGGAGTTTCCAAGTTATCAACAAGGGAGAAAACCCTAGTGTTTGCACCCCTAACAAAGATGTTAGGATTCACTCAACCTCCCAATGGGTTATTAGTGTCCCCAACAAAGATAACAGGATTTTCCATTCCTCCTTGCAAGTTCTTGGCAACATTGGTGCCAGTAGTGTCAGATCCAACCCCAACAATGGCTCCATTGCCACCTGCAGTTTGAGCAACTGAAGCCCCACACCCAGTGCCCAAGAATATTTCTAGAAACAAACCCTTAGGGGTCTACATGTTCTGCAGAGGGGGATGTAGTTTCTAAAATGAAAGGGCACCTCCATCACGTAATTTCACACAACCCTATGTGTGCACATATATATGTCCGCCGCCTCCAAATCTATTAGGGTTCATATGAGTGGTGGAGTTAGGGTTCGCAGGAGTTGTCATAAATTGGAGGAGCTGTCTATTAAGGGTACAATGATGTTGTAAATTCTTAAATCTCAGTACACCAATCCATATAAAACTTATAATCATATGGAAAGGACGCATAGATTTTTTTAGATAAAGGGTACAAGAGGATTTAACCTTTTTTACATTTCTTCATCACTCTTATCATTCATTAAAGAGATTTGTAACTAACCTGCGTAAAACTCACGCGAGGCATGCCAGTAGCTTCAGTTCCCTGAGCAGATGATGACCCGCCAGGCTCCTGTGTATAAAAGAGAAAAATATTAATACATGTACAACATACACGTGAAACAAATTATAATAATAATCTAGTGCAATTAAATGATTTATTAAAAATGTAAGTTTGTACAACTTGAAACTTACGTTTGAAACACGCCCAACCACAGTAGCTAGCATGTCAACACCGGATGTTTCCTTCACCGGCTCTTGCTATTTAAAATAAAATAAAAAATTAGTTTTTTACATGTATGTACATGACGTACAATCATATATATATTAATATCTCAAACATGTGAATTAAACTATTGTACATATATATATTATTTAAATTTATTTAAAATTTACCTGTGAAAGACCAATATCAGTGGCTCCAGTTCCAAAAACATTCCCCAACGTCTCATCTATAGAAAAAAAATCCTGTGAACTAGCAAATGATGTCTCGCCTGCAGTGCATACGGCACCACATGATCCACAGTGGTGTGGTGCACTAGAACTGGCACCTCCACCAACATCACCGGATGCAATCTGGGTGCTATGCTGGGTGAGAGTGTCATTGAGCTCCCTCAATGCATGCAATGTATCAATCTCCACAACCTCCTTCACTGTAGGAGGGATAACTGAAGGCAGTGGGGGTTTTGGGGCATGGGGGATCCTAGGCTGACCTACACGTGCACCAGGTCTGCTCTGTGCAGAGCCACCTCCTCGACCAAAAAAGTCTGAAAAGTCAAAATAATTCGGGACCTCATTGAGCACAAACTCACAATATAATTTCTTCAAAAAATAAAGAGGAACCTCATTGTTGTTGCATGGTGGATAATCAAAAACCATCCACCATCGGTCCCAAAAAAAAATTTGATTCTATCATCATGGCACCAATGGATTGGGAACCGTTTGCAAGTAACTGCAGGGGGGCATTGGTTCTACGGTCGGTAAATAATGCACAAATTAGGTCTTTTCCAATTTTTTTGTCTTTGACGGCCGCATGAGATAGTTTATCCACATACCACCGCCTACAGTCACTTCTAAAGGTGTTCCATCTATGTATTTGGTTGGTTGCAGACTCGACTTCGCCAATCAATGTTTGCAATGTATTGGCTAAAGTCATGCGGGATGGATTTGTAGCATGGTTTTGTCTTATAGTTTGAATTAGGTTCTCAATGACAATTTTATTTTCTTGGATTCTTCCAATGATATTATCTTGCATTCCTGTTGGCTCAGTGGGGACAAAAGGAGCCACAGGGGGCGGATCTATGTTTGGAGGAGGGTTTTGAGGAATGTTCGGAGGGTTTTGAGGAATGTTCGGTGGGTTTTGAGGAATGTTTTGACAGTTTGCACGAGCCCGAGCTTGCCGACCAACTGATAAAACAATAAAATTGTATACATAAACAAACAATTCACAAACCCCATGAAAATGCCAAAAAAAACCTAAAATGCAAAAAAAACAACCTAAAATGCAAAAAAATGATTACAATCGGGGACTTACCTCCTCGTCTTGGTGGCATGGTTGAATATATCGCTATCCAGAAGTCCGATGAGCAATTTTGAGATAGTATTGAAAGTGCGAATGAAAAACGTTTAGGAAAAGTCGCGGTTCGAATTGAAAATTAGGAAAATAACGAGTCGCGAGACTGTTAAATTTTGTCTCAGATTTCCGCGATCACGGTTTATAACCGCGCTCGCGGTTATAAACCGTGATCACGGAACTAGGTTCGGTAATTACCGAACCTAGAATTCAATAACCGCGATCGCGGTTTTAGGACCGCGCTCGCGGTTTTAAAACCGCAATCGTGGTACCTTTATTTCGGGTTTTTATGTCCACGGAATTGTCCACCAACTTCGTGCACTTACCCCACCGAAAAATCCTCTTCGCCATCCTCCTCCACATCATCTTCTGCTTCAGTCGAAATCTCCTCCCCTGACTCATCATCAACCTGAGAGATAGGTAATCAAGGGCTGTAACACTCACTTTTTGATTAGGATAGTAGAGAACCACGACAGTAGGTCTTTGTCTCATAGCCAACCACCCTGCACTTGTCACAAATAATCGGTGAACTCTCAATATCAATCGCTTATTTCCATTTGTCACACGAAGAGCACAAAAATATTCATTTGGACACCTTGGATCCCACTAGAACATTGATACATAGCCGAGCATAGACCAATCTAGATCTAGCTTTTGTTGTAGAACTGATAGTGATCAACACCCCCATAGATCTTGCTATCCCCAAAAAGATTTTTAGCTCCCATAAACTCCAAGGTTAGAGCTGGGAGTCGAATCCAAATAGGGAGTTCCTGAAATATAAACTCAGATGCCAGCATAGGTCTCCAGTGGAAGAGGTTAAGAGCAGTGCTCCCATAAAACCACAGTTACTAATTACGGTAGATTTTGACAGAATTTCTGTTTTCTTACATTTTCCTCCCTCCACTTTATCAAACTTCAAAAATTTAAGGATTTAGCAGTTTAAAATATAGAAAAAGCAAAAACCCAAACCTGTGTTGTAAATAATAAAAAAATTCACCAAATCTATTTCCAAAAAGTTAAAACCCACAGCTGAAAATAATAAAAAATCCATCAAATCTATTTTTGAATTGATGTTATTATATTTATAATAGTCGTTTAATATTAATTATTAAAATTACCATATTTTATATATACAATTTACCGTATTTTTTCCGTATTTATCGTATTTTTTCTATGGACCGTTTTTTTCCATATTTTGTGTACACCATTTAATACTCTCCATATGAAAGTTGCTACTATGCATAAAACCATTGTTCTCCCATAACCACTTTTTACAAATTCGACTCTTCTTGGAAGTAAAAAAGGAACCCATCCCATGCTAGTGCCCTCACGATCATCTTGTAGGCCCATTCCCTCTTACACCAATCTCTCAACCAATCTCTCAAGAAATCAATATTACCTCTTAGGCCAACAAAACTACCCACAACTGTAAATTTGAATTTGTGCTTAGCCCTATCTACAAAAACCTTTGGAATATCCAGATATAGTGCACCATCATACTAAGAAGGCAAGAGTTTAACCATCTCTCGATGAGCTTCACCGAAGAGTCTAGCATCCCAAGGCTTGGCCGGGGTAGGGGAAACCAAATTATCCCCCGACGTTGACCTCAAACACACTTTTTTAGAAATCAATTTCTATTATTATTAAAGGATGCCATGACGAATTCCTTTGTTTTTCCTTACACTTGTGAACACATTTACATCGAGGCTTTGTTAAATATCCCATTATCTGTAAGATATGATTTGCAGTGTGTAGGATATGTTTACAGTCCTTATGAACACATTTGACATTTTGTTAAGATATTCCTTCAACCGATTGAGTAGCCTGCATTCTGTATCTTTTTAAATTTTCAATACGATTATAGCATTTAAATAAAATAAACACGTGCTTCTAACTGTTTCTTTTAATAATGTTAATGCAATAATCTGAGACTTTATGTACCATTATTTTCTTATCAATGATTTGGTGGATTTTATACCTCCTATTATGCAATATTCTAAAATATCATGAATCATTATTTGGCTTCTCAATAATCAGGTGATTTTTTACCTCTGATTAGGAGATTCGACAGCCTCAGTTAAATGTATTGAGATTATTGTAAATATGTAGAAAATGGGATCGTTGCAAGAACATATGACTTCCGAGAAAATGTAATTAATAGGTGTGAAGCAAAAATCATAAACTTTTGTTATCATGACACAATCCATTATTGTGGCCTGAAGGATTGAATGAGCATATAATAAAAGAGGAACACATCTACTATTTTATATTAAAATCAGAGACAAACAAATACACAAAAATATATGAACAATATTTTTATCGAAATTTTGTCATCATTTCAATTATATTTTCTATGCACTATATATCTCTACAATGAAAGTGAACCTTCTATATCAGGGTGAGAATCAACTTGAAGGTCATGGGGTTCATGTAAAAGTCCAGATATAAACGTCACATCCCATGCTTGCATTAATGAGAAAAATCACTAGATTTTCACTAACATGGAAAAGTCCCAGGTTTTTTGGCTAATTGATATGGTGGGGTAGTTGGGATTACATATTCTCCAACACTCCTCCAGAATCTAAAATACCAATATCAATTTCTCTTAGACATTCATGGAGAATTTCAATTCTCCTTATTCAATGGTTTGGTGAATATATTTGTAACTTAATCTTATGATTTTCAATACGTAAAGAAATTGTCTTCATTGCTAACTAGCTCTTAGATGAAGTGATATCTTGTTTTAATGTGCTTATTTGTTTTGTAGAGCACATGGTTCTTTGATAAAGAACTTTTTGATTTGTCATCACACAAGATAGTCATATCTTCTGCTTCCTCATGCTGTGAAAATTCTTTTCAAAAAAAATCATCCATATTTCCTAACATGATGTTGATGTTGTGGCTACATACTATACTTTTGCAAATGAAAGAGTGACCATTGGTTGTTTCATTGAAACCCATGAAATGGAACCTGATCCAAAATGGAATGCATAACGAGAAGTAGTTTTCATGTCATCAATGCTTCTTGCACAATCATTGTCTATATGTATCCAACTAAGTTAAAATTACTTATAACATTATACAATATTCCATATTTCTTGGTTCCATATAGATATCTTAGTATTATTCTCTCATCTTGTTAGTGGTAATTCTCAATGAATTCTATGAATTTTGATATGATAGAAACACCATACATAGTATTTGGCCTTCCAACTATCAGGTACATTAGACAACCAACTAGTCCTTTATACAATGTAGGATCAACATTAGATCCTTCATTCTCATTACTGAGTTTCAATCCTGTGGAAACTCCTATGGATGTTGGCTTAGAATTCAACGTTTTAAATCTCTTTAAAATTTCATTGGTATACTTAGATTGTGATCTATTGGGATACAGAAAAACACACCACTTCATCAGTTCTATCAGCACCATGAAGGAAAAATAAAGAAAATAAGGAAAATGGAGGTTCTATCAACTTTTAATAGAACCATTGCTCTGTGCATAGCAGCGGTTACATAACCTTCACCCTGCCAAAACATTTTCTAATTTAACTCAATCAACTCAATGACCTATCCCAAACACCCTTTCTTCCTGGTCCCTCTATCCTGGCATCATTCCAACTTTCCAACTAACCTCTCCAACCCTCCCCACTTCAATAACCTCCACGTGACGAGATCCTCCTTTTATATCCGTAATCACATTCTTGGTCTTTCCTTTTTCTCTCTGTTATATGTTAGCTACTTCAATTTTTTGTAATTCATATACAATTTGAATAATTCCCTTATCGACATGATCTGCTCCTTACCAATCCTTTTGCACACATTGTGTAGTGGTTTATTTCTTCTGAATAGCTTCTCCATTAACTAGTCATTTTTTTTACAGCTATGTGACCATGCAGACATGTCATATATCGTCTTGTTGACAAATTTCACCATGTGTTGTCGCCTAATGTCCAATGTGTTTTAAATTGTGTAACATTGATTGTAAAGAGAGTTGATATGACCTCTTGCCTTGTATTGTTTGGTAATGGTGAAATAAAGTGTCTTGTTCTTGTGTAGTTAAGCTTGAAATTATCCTTGTGAGAAATGGCATTAAATCTTTACATTGATATGAGTATTGTAAAACTTTGATCTTGAGAATAAATTGTTAAGTTAAATCTTTCTAAGACTTAGTGACAATATTTTATAAGTAAAGTAAAATGAGTTGGTTAACCCTTAATGAAGCTAAACAAAAATAATAATTTTATATTCAACAAATAAATGTAAAGGTGATCTATTTGAAATCAAATACTTCCATGAGTGATCAAAATGAAAACATCCTTCTGAAGTAAACATTTATAAATTGATACCCCTAGCTAATCTAGCAAACACTATCCCCTTGGGGTGAACTCTTAAACAAGCTTAAAGGAAAACAATGGTTAGTTTCTGGAAGATATTAAGATTTAGTAAGTAGGAGAAGACTTTAAGTGAACTACTCCACAGTGTCTAAGAAATTAACTTAGTTGGTGAAATGAATTTGTGCGAACCATATATTGATTCCTTTTGAAAACTTAAGTCATGAGCTAAAAGGGTGTCTTACCAAAATAAATAAACCCTGACCATTTCTTACTGTGGCTTGCCCTAGCTGTGAGTGTGTCATGTGGTTGGACTTCCAGGTTGTCTTGTCAAAAAGAAAAATAAATTGTCCTTGATAAGTGTAAACGTTTCCGTGCTGACCTTGTGGTCTTCCCTGTAACAAGTGGTTCCAAGTGCTGGTTGTAACCTTGTGACGACATGTTGTGTCGTGTTGAGTCAAAGCAAGTCAAAAACAAAAAAGTTATCCTGTATTTCACTGTGTTGTCCTTGTGTTGGTATTTTTGGTGCGTTACAGATAAGGTCTTCCCACAACATGATATTTTAGGATTACACATTTATTACAATTATGTTTCAATCTTTAACTTAAGTTCTAGAAAGGCTCATAATATGTGAATCATATATATTTTTTTCTCTTGCTAGATTTCCTCTATACTGTTTAACATTTAACTTACGGTGTATCTTGTTGAATAAGAATCATTTTCGTTATTTCAATTACTTGTTTAATTTTATCGTTTGATAATAGGGTATTTATTTATACAAAAGACTACTTACCTAGACACAAGGCTAATAAGTGTTATCCTTAGGATTCATTCCTAAGGGCATGCATCTTGATCTTATATCATACCTCCATTACAGAATGAAACAAGTGTGAGTCAAAATGAGGGAAGGTTCGCATATTTTCTCAAGGATAATTAGGGTCAAGTTCTTTCATTCATTTATAAATTTATAGTTGAGTTAGTACACAATAAGTATCATAGGGGATACGTTCTTTATCCATAATGAGAAGGTTTAATCACATTACAGGGAAGATCATGTTTCACTTTCCTGTGGAATAACATCACACGATTACACTTCCCAAGGTCAAGCGCCAATTTTATTCTTATTATAATTATGCTCCAACAATTAGTTAAGGATTTGAAGGCTCTTAAAATGGCAACATACTTGCTTTTTTGTTTCTAAAGTAAATTTCCCGAGCATCATTTTATGACGAACGTGAAAGGTTTTATTTTTTCCTAACTAGGTTCATATGCCTTTTCAATGAATTGTGTAACCTATTTTCCAATAGGGAAATTGTAACCTCATGAGACTACTAGGTCCTGTCTTAGGGGATATATCTCGAAGAAAAAGACCACATAGTTTCATGGCATACATCCATTGCACACTGGGACAAGTAGGAGAGAAACATGGAGTAGTCCATTGTTAAAAGGGTTAAGTTCACATTAGTGTTTACACAACGTGCAGGCTGCAGGCCTACAACAAGTTTCAGCAAGCAAGAAGCATACATACAACAATGAACAAAAATAAAACTCTCCGAAGTAAAGAAAAAGCTATTCACCAGCGGTTACCAATCTTCTCCGGGAGAAACAGTCCACCAGCAGTAACCAGTCTTGAAAAATATAAATATTCAATCAATAGATGGTTGTGAATTGACCAGGGTTTATGTAGAAAATAAGTTTTTTTTTAGTTAGATCTTTTATTTAGTATTTTGATGGAACATAAGGGTGACATTCTTTCAGTGAATTACCTCATACGAATTTGTTATGGTTTCCAATAATCTGTCGGAGGCTCCAGTGAGCTGTTTTAGTACGCACTTTTGTAAGGCCAGATGATCAATATCCCCAGCTCCAACCTGTATGTGGCACACTTTGCAATATCTACGAAAGTAATTGCACATTATTTTGCAGAGAGTAGCCTTACCCATTCCCCTTCTTCCATAAACAGCCAAGATACGTGTGGCTAAAGCTAGCCTTGTTTCTTTGCAGGGCAGATGGTTGATTCTCTCTATCATCTCCTGCGAATCCATCATACATTCCTATTAATACCATCTTCCTATGATCCTTCACAATCAGTGAGACTTCTGGTTAGATATTTTTGGGATTATAATACCATCTTCCTATGATCCTTCACAATCAGTGAGACTACTGGTTAGATATTTTTGGGATTATCAACTCATTTTTTTTTTTTTACAATAATGAAAATCGGTACCTCACTGATTCTTTCGGCTCCCTCATATGTCAGATCTGCACTGATGTAAGGAGGAACCATTTTACAGAGAATTTCAACAATCATTTGGATATATACTAGCTCTCGCATTCCCGGCTGAAAAACTGGACCATTAATGGACTTGAGCTCCCTCAAAGCGCTTGTCAATAGCTTGAGATCTATTCGGCTATCTGTTGCACCCCACTGTTGCCATTTTTTCAGCCACCGTTTCTTATTCTTCTCATTTTTTACCTCTTCAGTAGAAATCCTGAAGAATAAGGGCAGTAATTTCAGCTGAGGATTCAATCCTGACTCTCTCGCTTGCAGACAGATTTGGAGCTCAAGCATTGGCCAGATTGACCTGCTAAAAAATTCCTCGGACAAGACCAAAACAAACACTTCGCAGCGTGTGATTGCATTGAAAATGAACTTAGGGAAGGACTCTGCAAATGGAAGGCTTTCAATATCTATAAAAGCATATGTATGTTGGGCTTTCAGTTCCGCCCATAGCCGGTGCGCAAAATCCTTCTGAGCTCCTGAGTGGCACAAGAAAATTTTGGTCCCTACTAACCCGCGTAACTTCTTGTAGTTGATTCCTGAAAACTGCCATTTTTTCAGAGTATAGCCGACGAAATGTGGTGTTTACAAAAGTCCGTGACCTCGAGTAAATTGGCATTTTGCTTTCTTAAACTGGAGGTGCAAATGAGGCGTGGAGAATTTTCTGTAATGTAGCTTTATTTTATATAGATTGAAGTTGTGCAGTATTTTATTCTTGAACTTTATTCTCAAATGCGGGATGGGCAGGCAAAGGCCAAAATGCATTTTAGATTGCATTCGTATTTGATCATGGGACACGCATGTGTCCCTTTCCACTTTCGTCAATTATGGTCGGTAGCAAAAGGAACTCGCCGACTCCCTTTTTTAAAATACTAGCGTCACAGCGTGTCATGTGTCTCAGTCTGTCCCTTGGACAATTTCGGTTAAGACTTGGCCTACCATTCGTGTACTCCTTCCATAATATCAACCACTCATAACGCAAAAGGAAATTAACTGTATGGATAAAGTGGTGCTAAGGTAACCGCCATTATACGTAGCGTCGCAGGCCCTACAAGCAGGGGTTAAATTTGACGGTCACCTATGTATGTCACGTTTTTTGGGTGACGGTAATTTTTTAATACTGCCCTTCAAAAAATACAAAATAATATTATTTATACTAATTATTCTATGGATATTTAATTATTTAAAAATATATGTATATATATCTATATAATTTATATATAAATGTATATAAATATGATGGTTAAATTTTAAATATGCAAGTTACATGTGATGGTTATTACAAATAATTGCAAGTATTTTATGGCTAAAATCACAAAAAAACGTCTAAACGGCCGTCAAATTTAACCCCTGCAGGCTACAACTCATTGAGAAGATGTGGTCTTTAATGTTGTCAATTTATATCATAATCAATAAACACATATTTTATGTTATTTTTTTTCATAATTAACATAATTTATATTTTTAGTTATATAGATTACAATTATACACAAATACCACTTGCTTTTATCTAGACTTATTAAATATATGTAAATATATAATTAGATAATTTTGAAAAAATCTAATTAGGTTATAGTTACTAATGAAGAATATTTTATAGTGTCAACTATATGTTAAAAATTAAATGGGTAAACTTTGGAAATATATAGATTAGGATTTATGACAATATTTAAATTAGTTATTTTAATTATGAATTTGTAATATGAATAAATTGATTGCAATTGAATTGTTACACAAATATTATGGTTTATTGGTTGAGGGTTGAGTATTTTTAACTAGGTCTTCATATCTACTATTCTATACACTACAAGAAACAAGGTATTTTTACCACAATTATTCTACAAAAATGCCACAATTTAAGGTAGAATATTTGTAGCATAGTCATAATGAGTTCATTATTTTGTTTTTGGGTTATGTAGATATTTTATAATTTAATTATATGAAAATAAAATTTGTAGAATTTTTGTTTAACAAGCAGCTAATAAATTAATTGTATTTTTGTTTAATTTTATTCATACAAAACAAATAATTATTTAGGAAATTGTACCTGTCCACTACAGCTACAAGTAATTATTGTGTAATTAATAATATTCAACTGCAACAACAAATAGTTATTTTCTAATTAATAGCACTTAGCTTTATATGCAAGTAGCATTTACTATGGACTACAAATCTTATTATGATATATATGGCTTTTAACATGGAGAAATCTTATACATTATTTATGGTATTCGTTTTTTAAAAAAATGACCACCCATTTTTTATAAGGCCAATAAAAAATATTACAAATAGGAATTCTATATATCGTCCAAATTTCATTTGAAGATGACATCGTTCCAAGTTTTAGAGATTGAAAATGCTTCTTATGTTTCCCTAGGTCATAAAAAAGAGAGAAGCATCTAACTGGTCATTTCTTTATTATTTATTTAAAATTTCTAGGGAAATTCCATTTTTAGTGATCATCCTAAGTGATATGGGAAATATATTACCAAACAAAATTTTGTTTATACAACAAGTTTTTCAATTCCATATTATATTTTTTAACACAAAAAGCTAGTATAAAGCAAGGTAGTAACTTTCGTACAGAGAGTATTAAACGATGGTCCTCAAATATGGAAAAAAGAAGGTCGATAAAAAAATATGATAAATACGGAAAAAAATATGGTCTCACTAATCTTCCAGGGATTACTAAAAACCTTCTAATTAATACTAAAAAATGAAAATCTGTAGCGCCCACTAAAAACGGCTCAAGACTACATAGGAAAACACAGGATAATTTTTTTTTTGACTTGCTTGACACATAACATGACGCAAAATGTCGTCACCAAGGATACAACTAACTCTGTGAACAACTTGATACAAGGATGGCCATAAAGGCAGCACGGAAACGTTCACACCTATCAAGGACAATTTACTTTTCTTTTAGACATGACAACATAGAAGTCCAACCACAAAACACACTTACAGTTAGGGCCAACCACAATGAGATATTCTTGAGGGTTATTTATTTTAATAAGACATCTTGCAATTCTTAACTTACGTTTTCAAGGAGACTCAAGATATGATTCATACAATTCATCTTACCAAGCCAAGTTTATTCCTTTTTCACTGAGTAATTAACTTTAAATCTTCTCTATTATGACATTTATTTGTTTAATTCAATTATTTAATAAAGGAGGTAATTTAATTCCACAAGGCTATCTATCCTCACTTATGCTACTAAAACTCGCTCATAACCTTATTACAATATGGATTCGCTTTCAACATAGTCAAGAGAAAGATTACCAAGCACCTTGAAAAAAAACAGGTTAGAGGAAGAAGGTCGAGTTGAATTCATCTTTATGACCTCATTAGTTATTAACCCGATTTTTATTGAAGCTTGAGGATTTATCAAAAATTATTAAATATTTTACTTAGGCTTTACTGGATGATTTTTACAAAAGAAAACAATTTACCTTTCAAATGGTTGAGAGACAGATTGCGTGGTTTCGAAACCGATTCCTCCTACTTATTAAATCATATTATCTTATATCAACTAACACTTTGTTTCACCTTAGGATCATTCTAAGAATTCACCATAAAAAGGATAATGTTCGCTAGTGTAGCTAGGGATATCAAGTTATAAAATTTTTACTTCACAAAGGATGGTTTCATTTTGATCACTCAAGGAATTATTTGATTTCAAGTAGATCACCTCTACATTTATTTGTTGAATATAAAATTATTATTTTTGTTTAGCTTCTTTAAGGGTTAACCGACCCATTTTACTTATAAAATATTGTCATTAAGTCTTAGAAAGATTTAACTTAACAATTTATTCTCAAGATCAAAGTTTTACAATACTCATATCAATGTAAGGATTGAATACCATTTCTCACAAAGATAAGTTACCAGTTTACCTACAGAAGTGCAAGACAACATCATCACTCAATTTCTGAACAACCCAAGGCAAGAGGTCTTCTAAACTCCTTTGCAAGCACTATTACAAAATTTACCTCACATTTGACACTTTTACAAGGAACTTCATAAATTGCACTGATGAAACCTTTACAACTCTTTCCTTTAATCTACTCACATAATCCATCTGCAAAAATACTAGCTAGAATCTGTAATGCCCACTTCCCTACGACACTTAGTTGATTATCATTTTGAGTTATGCAGACTTTAGATATGGACATGGCTTATACTTATGTTGATTAGCATGATGTTTTGTGACTAGATGCATTTGGATTATGGTTGGATTTTGTTTTCAGTATGATCTACACTGACTCATGGGCAGACTATTGGATACTGATATTATTTTTATATGGATATATTGCATGTGTTCTAACATTGGATTTCTTCGCCATGATGAGTAGAATGTAGTTGTTGAATTTACATTACTATGATTTTGGATAATGATGGAATGCATAATTAAGTTGTGATTTAGACCTAGAATAATGGATGATTGAATTACGTATAGATGTCAATAAATTTCATGCATATGATTATTTTGGATATTTTGACATGGCCGCAAGGCCGAAGGAATTATTTTGCATTTTGCAGGAAGCACAACCTGATCACAACCATGAGGGGGATTGGGAACCAAACACAACAGGATGTCGGGTGGTTATAACATTTGGTCGTCAAGGCAACTAGTAAATTGTGTTGTGTTACCTTTATTCTTGTATGTGTTAAGAAAATTTTCATGAGGGGGAAATGTTCTAATGTGACCATGGGGTTAAGAATTTTATTTAATTGTTTTTATTTACTTTAGTAGGTGATTTCATTGGTGATGTCTTTTCTTTTATTACTTTTGTTAAGTATGTTTAGATTAATTTAATATCTTGTTTTAATTTTTAAGTTGGGAGGGAAGTCAAGTGGGGGTAATAAATTTTGATGGTTGGCTCCTTGAGCCTTATGTTTCCTCATGTATTGAATGCTTGGTATTGAGTGTTGACCACTCCAAACTCTTTGAATCTCGAATTTGAGATTGAGGGAAATTTTCGGGGACTTGTGGGACAAGTTAAACTTGTCCCACACTTCTCAAAACTCCTTACCAACCATATCTATGGGTTGGGAATCCAAAAAGGGGATTATTTATTGTTTTGGGAAGGGAAATGTGACTTTGGAGTGCTCTTTTCTTCATTTTGCATTTATTGTGTCTTAAGGCACATGGGAAAGGGTTGGATGTGGAAGAGAGTTGTCATTCAACCCAACCACCCATTTATGGTGTTTTGGGATTTGAGTTGACTTTGGGAGGTGGTTTGAGGATGTGTGATGTGGCATCCTACAAGGAGCCACATCACCCTCACTCTTCCTCTTGTCTATTGATGGAAAATTCCTCTCTTGTTGAGGGGGTTGGAGTTTTGTTTTTGTTTTGTTGAAGAGTTCTCTTTTTTTATTTTTTGGGAGAGAAAAGAATTGGGAGAAAGAGAAAAAGAGAGTGCTTGGACTTGCATGCTTGGATTGATTTGGGAAGGAGCTTGGACAAATTTCTTGGTTTAGGCTTCTCCAATGGAGAGGTAGGAAACCCTCTCCTTTGTTTTGCTTTCATATATTATTGTTGCTTCTATGCTAAAATTGTGAAAAATGCATGTTTACTTTGGTGTATTGTGAAAATGGATGGAATGCTTTTTGTGTAGTATAGGAGAGGTCTATGGGAATACTCATGAGGGAGGCAAAAGAGTAGATTAGGATATTGTGGAGGGAGTTTGAGAGGGATGCCCATCTTGGGTAGGAATGTTTACATTCTACCTTGTCTTTGAGGGAGCCATAAGAGGAGGGAGGCATAAGAGTATGGGAGGAAAAGGGGGTACTTGAGGGAGGCATAAGAGTCATAGGGGCTTGTGTTTTATTGTGGAGGGTTTTGGATGGGCATCTCATCTCAATTGGGAGGCATAAGGAAAACATTCCCATAGTTCCTTCTCTTGTTGGCTTGGATGAAAGCCTTTTGTGCAAAGTATTGTGTTATTTGTGCTTCCTTGTTGTTTTCTCTTTTACCTTGAATGTTATGAATGAAACTTGTATTGTGGAAGCAAGTATTGTTGCCTTGAGTTGGAGACCACCCTTCATTGTGTTGTGTTTGGGGCTCGGGGGTCAATGGAGGAGATTGCTTCTCTTCTCCATTGAGATTTGGTTGGGAGGAGAGTGTTGCCTCTCCCCCTATCTTGGTTGTGATTTGAAGTACTTGGAACTTGGAGCATGGATGAAGAACACCTTGGAGCACAAGAACCTTATTGTTGATAATGTAAAAACATCATGTATTTACCCACCTTGAGTGGAAGAAAATGTAATATTGTTTGATTCCTTTAGCTTCCATTATTGCAAATTGGTTTCCACGTAAAGTAGGATATGTTGTAAAAGATTGAAGGAATAGTTGCATTGAAATGATAGTATTTCTTACTCTAGAAATTTATTGGAAATTGCTATTGAATTCTTGTGGAATGTTGGAAAGAAATTACAAGAGAAAATATGTTAAAATTTTGCTTGAATACTTGGAAATGATGTGTTAGAAAGGTGAAAATAAAAGTAGTGCATTACCCCTTCTTTTAAACTTGATGGGAAGACTTAAGTTTTCAAGTGGTTTTTAGTATGGCAATGAAACATTGTATGTTCTAGTTCTTTTATGTTTTCTTCACTTATGAATCTAATACAAAATCCATTACAAACTAACAAAGGGAAGGAAATCAACCTATTTTATAATCCCATACTATGTTATGAAATCGTGTAGAAGAAATTCTAATGCAAAGGCTATAAACTTATTAATTTTAATAACCGATGTTCCCTAATACATAATAAGGAATTCATATTTTCAATATAACCCATATCTATGGAATATTACCACTAATGGACTTATTATTTTTAGATCCTACTCATAACAATATACCGTCAATATCTATTTGCAGTGACTAGGTACACAAGCTCGAACTGCAGAAAGGAATAAGCTTAAAAAAAAAGGGGGGGGGAAGTCATACGCCCATGTTACATATAAAACAATTGATACAATGATAGGCCTCTGTATAACTAGTTGTATATTACAACAGTAATAAAAATATCTTGAAGGTGGAACCCGAATTTGAGGACACGTTCAACACTGAACAGTTGATGACAGTGGGACAGGCCGCTGTTTTGTTTTTCTTTCTTCCTTTTAAACGCCTTTCATCGTTTGATGAACATCACAAAGGAAATCCTCAAACTCGAAGATGCTTTCATTACTGAACAGAAAACAACGTAGTTGGACGGCCTGTTCTTTAGCCGCCTCACGGCCTGCCCTCCCCGCTGAGCTTCTGGCGCTTAACCTTGAGATCTGCCCCCGCTCACACTATGCAGCACCCAATGAAAATGGTGGTAACTCGCCCCTACCACCTCCTGTCTTCCTTTCGCTCCACGCGCAGCCAGGCCGGCCAAAATACCTTTATCACGCCTTCCTCCGGTGTTTTTAACTTCACACCAAACCAGTTTCCATTCCACGTGGCCGGGGACAGAGGTAAAATGGGACAGTACGCCTCTTACTGGCCTGTATCTTCATCCTTTATCTTTCTCACACCTACCCGCGCGGCCAGAGCAGTTGGGATCTGTTCAGGCGACTGTACAGAGAAAGATACAAAATATATTTGACTAAATTGATAAGTGCGGCCGAGAGTTTGATCTTCACACAATGGGACAGCAAGAGGACGGCTCTACAGCGAGGAATTTGTGAAATCTAAATAAAGTGTTTGTTTATGCGGCCCGAGGATGGTTGAAAACGCCTGTCCCGAGTTTGGTGTGCATTCATTTGCCTCTTTAACCATGCGGCTGTGTGGAGTTAAACTTTGCATTTCTTTTCAAAGTGAAATAATTTGAAAGAGAATTAGGTGGTAAGGGGATTGGTCTGCACGCAAGAAGGAGGTAGTAATGGTGGACAGTTGGGTGATGCGACCCACCGCCCCTACCAAAAGTTTTTAGCATAGTTTGAAACGTTTTTTTTCCCCCCCCGTATTCACTCTCATTCCTTTAATCCAAATTTCAAATTGTAGATGTAGGTTTAGGCATATGGAATTGTTTAAGTGAAAATTTTGGTCATATATATGTATTTATATAACTTAAATATAATTTGAAATTCAATAGACAAAAAAAAAGTTTATTTGGAGGATATTAATGTTCTTGTTAAGATAGGCGCATAGACCCAATTGAATTTAAATTTTGATAATATATCTATATATATTTATCACCTAAATTAAAAGTATCAAATTCCTTTGGAGAGATATCGATGATTATATGTTAAGAGATTTCTAAAAGTCGTCATGATAGCAATATTTGTGTTAACCATGCTACATACCTCTGCAGATATACATTAAACTATATCATAAGAAAGAGATCAATAAAAAATCATAATACATACATTTACCCTAGACGCCTTTACCTTCTTATAAAATGGATCATAATGTGAATACGGGATCAATCACCAGATACCCTTATGAAGTCTTGTAGCACCATGCTGAAACCCGAAATTATCCGTTAAGGAGGAGTCGAATACGACAAATTTTGAAGTAAAGCCCGAGTGTTTGGAAATGCGACAACCATATAGATTCTTATTTTTGCAATCGGAATACAAGGTAAAAGATTGAAGCTTATCTGTTCCCGAGATCAAGTAGGTCTCAAAACTTGCGGATAAAACAAATTAAGCACGAACCTCTACCTTGCTAAAAAAAATTTAAAAAAAATTTGTCGCATTTTCGGGACGCTTGTTTGTTTGCAGCGTCGTCATTGTCGATGTCGTGAGTGTGGCGTCGGCTATTTCGCGTACTTATAAAATATTGTCATTAAGTCTTAGAAAGATTTAACTTAACAATTTATTCTCAAGATCAAATTTTTAAAATACTCATATCAATGTAAGGATTGAATACCATTTCTCACAAAGATAAGTTACCAGTTTACCTACAGAAGGGCAAGACAACATCATCACGCAATTTCTGAAGAACCCAAGGCAAGAGGTCTTCTAAACTCCTTTGCAAGCACTATTACAAAATTTACCTCACATTTGACACTTTTACAAGGAACTTCATAAATTGCACTGATGAAACCTTTACAACTCTTTCCTTTAATCTACTCACATAATCCATCTGCAAAAATACTAGCTAG
Source organism: Taxus chinensis (assembly GCA_019776745.2). Lineage (NCBI taxonomy): Eukaryota > Viridiplantae > Streptophyta > Pinopsida > Cupressales > Taxaceae > Taxus > Taxus chinensis. Next base: position 490,727,837 of record CM034155.1, on the reverse strand, counting down.
AATCAGTTCGCGAGAACTGAGCATGTTAAGGCTACACATTGCAACAGTAAGCTAACATTTAACAATATCAAGAAAGGAAAGTTCTAATTTAAAAATGGATTAAAGCAAAACCCACAACTCCAAAAATTATTCGCATGAGAAATAAATCTAAACCAACCAACAAGGAGAAAGTCAAAATACCAGTAAGAACAAAATCACATAAAACAAGGCAAGACCTTATGGGTTAGGAACAAGAAGGTCAAGAGTGTTGATATCTCCTTCATGTAATCCTATGGATTATGTGATTGGAATCCAAAACTCAATCCATCCAACTAAAGGGGTCCAAGAGAAGACAAAACATACTAATTATGATTGTAGGCGCGAAACAAAACGACGTTATCCAATTCTCCCAGGGGAGGCTTCATAGTAATATGGGTTTGACGCCCTTAAAAGAACACAACTATAGTTTCAGTTTTAACCAAGGAGTTTACCACTACCTCCTTATAGGATTTCTTAAACGTAGTACTAGTTAACAAAACAAATCCACTCTTCCAAAAGCATACAAATGAGACACAAAAGGGGCCATTATTCTACCAAAAAACCTTATCCTAATCGTACTTCTCTACATAATATAAGGGAATGCTAAACCCAAAAGTCGTTAATAATTTTTATATATTTCCGACAATGTCAATAAGTATTTTAAAATAAAAATAAAAATTGATTTCCTTAACAAAGCCACAAAATGGGACTTTTAGTAACCAAGTTTGAAGTATAAGATATTTGAGTTCGAAAACAAAGGGATTCGATACACGGTGGGTAATACACCAGTGATGCCCCAAACTCAAAAGACCTTGCCATGAGTGCAAGCACAAAAAAATAAGAACCAACACACATATCCATCAGGAAGGTTACGCTGTGCAGTCAGGCCTAGAAGTTCTATGAGCTCCTTGCCAATGGTATAGAAGATGGAAATTTTACCCAATTCATGTGGGCTTATCAAGGAAATGTCTAGCAAATATCAAACAGATGAATATAATAGCCACCTATTATATTATCACTGTAATCAGCTGTCATCTAACAGGAAATGAGTTCACGAGTCCAATACAATGGATTCACCTACAAATTTTGTTTCAGTCCAGCTATTAATAGCTTGCTTGCGACCCTTAATAAAAATTGTAGAGATTTCATTCAATAAAACTTACAATGTTTCCCCCTTACTTTAATCAAACAAGAGTTTGAACCAGGAAGTAGGTATAGTAATTCTCTCAATACGTAGAGGCCAAAATAGATGTCAGGTTATTCATCCTCTAGAACTGGGTACAAAAGTCAACCATGTACAGTTCTAAAACAAAACCCTAATGCCATTTTATAATTAAACAAAAGTAAGGAATTCCCACAGGCTTAAACAAGTTTTAGAACACAATGTCACTATTAATGTACCTTTTAGCAAAACAAGAGAGCCCTAAACAGGAAATACGTATTTATTCAAACAAATAGAGATATGAAGGCTTAACCTTCCATATAGTAAGCCTTCAATTTTAAATACCATCACAGAATTATTTTAAAAGAGAGTCATATAAGCAAACGAAACTCTATAATGTTTCCTTCCCTATGAACTAGACTTCATCACTCAATATTGCAGTAGCCCATTTAGACAAATATGAAATAGAATAAGCTATAAGAGAGGAAAAGAACATTCCAAGCAAAACCAGCGAAATTGGAATGAGATTTAAAGGAACAACCAACATAATCAGGCAGCGATTTAAACAACCACGAAAACATTTTGTCTAGGTGCCATTCAAGAGGAAAGAATATTCTTTTCAAGATACTGAAAGAAGGTATAAAAATATTACAAGGAGTATATTTAACATGCCTGATCAGAATTCTTCCAACCAACAAGCACGTCGACCAGGGCTCGGGCAATAGCAACACAACCTGCGCAACTTCTCTTCCTCAACCTGCTGAAGGTCCATACTCTGTTAACGGCCAAGCTTGTCATAGGAAAGGGGGTGGGCAGAAAAGTAATGGATACACGCATTTCATTGGGAAGCTCCAAGCCCCTTTTCCTTTTTCCCACAAACCCAACTATATTCTCCACCAAATCCTCACGCAGCCAGCCAATAATTGGAGTGAGCAGGTCACCAAAAGAAAAACCAGGGCATACGTTTAATAAGAAAATTGTGCTTCATGAATATTCTGATATGAAACAGATCCACCTCTATGATATTCTCTTCCGTGAGTTACATCGTAAAACAAGTAAGGTCTCAATAGAGAATCTTTGTAATAAATTTCATCAGGTCTCCTGGTAACACTCTCACTGTCACTTGATCTATTTTGATAAAAATATCTTGAAGGAGAATCCCGAATTTGAGGATGCATTCGATACAGAATTAATAACTATATAGTTGGACAACCTGCTTGTTGGAAGACCCAAAAAAGGCTTCTACTATACTGCAACATGCATGCTGCCTGGCTAATTACTGTTGCAGGCCATTTCTGTGGATCGCCGACAAGAACACACCTCGTAGCACCCAATGAAAGTGGAGGTAACATGCCTACTTCACTAGCTTGTAGCTTCTTCTAACCACCATATCAACCCATTACTGCGCCCATATGCATTGAATAAAAGAATCAAAATGAGATCATGGTGAAGAAAGTCAGGACTCCACTGACTCCCATCTCCCTCACACAAGGTAGAAACATAATGGCCATTACAGTCTGCAGGTTGGTGGTTAGGAGGAGACTAATGCCATCTACTTGCAACAAGACATGTGAAAGGACCTGGTCGGCCAAGGTGGAAGTACAGGGTAGGTTAAAGAAGTTTAAAATATTTAAAAATTGGGCAGTCCTCACCCCGCCTTGGCGCCCCCATGAGCCCCTCCTTCAGCAAAGATACGGGATAACAAAAATCTCTACAACTAAGGTAAGCTCACAAAGCATACAAAAGAAGATATATTAATACAAATGTAAAAGGAGTTACAAGGTTACCTGAACAGATCTCATAAGCTAAAAAGGTATACGAATTTTTGCATGATTACTATTCAACCCGAGAAAATTTAATCACGTACACATGAGCAAGTTAGAGGAACTAAGAATCGAACTCTCCATTACTCACAAGGATTAAAAACAACATGCGAACAGGCCTAAGCGTCCAAGTGCAGAAAACTAGAGGTTGGCATTAAAAAGAGAAAACAAGGCAAGGAACGACCATGACACCAAAACGGGTAATCCCTTCCTCAGTGCGGAACGGGGTTCATTCTGTAAAGTGACCAACCAAAAAATAAAATTGTTTAACGATAATTAATAATACAGTTTGTAACGACCCAAGAATTCACACACGAACAACCCAGTAAAAGACAGGATATTTTTTTTTGACTTGCTTCGACACATAACACAGCACAACATGTCGTCACAAAGTTACAACCAACTTTGGGAATTACTTGCTACCAAAAGGTCAGCACAGAAATGTTCACACCCAAAAGGATAATACACTTTTCTTTTTTTTTGACAGAACAACATAGAAGTCCAACCACATGACACTCTCACAGCTAGGGCAAGCCACAATAAGAAATGATTGAAGGTTATTTATTTTGATAAAACACCCTTTAACTCATGACTTATGTTTTCAGAAAGATTCAATATATGATTCACACAAATTCATCTTACCAACTGGGTTAATTTCTTATACACTGTAGAGTAGTTCACTTAAAGTCTTCTCCTACTTGCTAAATCTTATTATCTTCCAGAAACTAACCATTGTTTTCCCTTAAGCTTGTTTAAGAGTTCACCCAAAAGGGGTAGTGTTCACTAGTTTAGCTAGGGATATCAATTTATAAAATTTTACTTTACAAGGATAGTTTCACCTTTGAGTACTTCACGAATCTCTTGTTCTCAAGTAAGTCATCTCTACATTAATTTATCTGAATATATATATTTTAGTTAACTTCTATAACGGTTAACCACTCCATTTAATTTTACTTATATCACATCATTACAAGGTGTCAGGGAGTTTTGGCTTATCACTTTATTCGCAAAATGAAGGTTTTACAATACTTATGCCAATGTAATGATTGAATATCATTTCTCACCAAGGTAAGTTACTAGTCTAACAACAAAAGGGAAAGAACACTTCACCACGTGGTTTTCCTAACATACAAAGACAAGAGATCTTCTAAACTCCTTGCAAGAAAATTTACAAAATTTACAACGCATTGAACTTTCTACAAAGAACTTCATAATTTGAACTGATGAAACTTTTACACTCTTTTCCTTTAATCTACTTGCATAATCTATTTGCACAAATATTTACTAGAGTCAGTTTTCTAGAACTGAGCATGATAAGATATAAACCTCACCTAAAAATTTATGCAATCTAGCATTTAAATAAATGAAAGTTTGCAATACTCCTTATCAAATAAATTTCTAACATACATCTAAAACTTAATTGCACATCTCATGATAATACATTTCATACTCATTAATGTTCACTTCCTTAAGACCTGCTTACATAAGAACACAATTCCAAGTGACTAGATATACAACCTGATGCAGGGGTCAATACCAAAATTTGATTTACTATATAATCAAGAGCTTGAACCTACTCTAATCACTCCATCCAACCCCTGCTTGAGGATCACCATTTAAATGTTTATAGCCCCTTGGTGTCTATGGAGGCCTAATGCATGTTTTGTATGAAAGAAAAACCCTTAAAGGGCTTCCTTGATCAGAGATGAGCTAAGGTGATCATGTTGTGACCATAGAAACAATGTAAAATAGATATGTAAGGCTCCTACATTCATATACATGACTGTCCCAAGATACAAAATCTATTGATAAGGTATCTAGCATATATTACCTTTTGATATTTCTTACCATACACTTTACTCCCAATGGAGTTCTTCTTTACTACAGTCACAAGCTCTCTTCTACCTGATTGAACATGATCGAAACAAGAAACCAATGTTTCAATTTCCTTTACGAATGCTCAAGCATCTCTCTACTAGTGTGCAGTCTCAATACTCTGCCCTCAAGACTGAACTTAGTCTAAAAACATCCAATTCAAACTCTTAACACTCAATCAGTTGGTTCCCAGGGCATACCCACAGCTCAACAAACCTCCCTTCACAATGGTTGAGGTATTCATGAGCTCCATATACTGTCCTAGATCTAGGTTTTTCCTTTATCACCTCCTTTATGGATGTAGCATACAAAAATCAGGCCTATTCTAACACTAGCTATGACAGTAAGCACTTAGGACTTTGATCTCACTTGTAGCTTGATGGATCCACTTCAGAAATTTCATCAAGATGATTGATACCAAATTTAGTGGCTTGATTCCAGGTTATGACCATTCATGCACTTTCATTCCTCTCTCCACTATACACTGTGTATTCCTTGTCATAACTCAAAAAAAAAAAAGTAGTCACGTATATATTGAGTGATAAAAATCCATTATCCTTGAAATTTGGACAGTAGTTATATCATTTAATTAAAGAGGTATCTTGAAATTTTCAAGCAATTTCATCCATGCAGTAAAAAGTTATGCTATTTTTCCTAGATCGGGCCAGAGAGCCTTCAATTTGCTATAAAACTCAAACTATGCATTTTCAAAACATATAAAAATTACCACTGTGATCTACATCACCTGTAGAATCTTTCCATGCTAATATTTAGGAAATTTACATCATTTAAACGTTATGGAGGGTTTCTATCTTGCTGTCCTGCCAGGGTTCTTGTGCACAGTCCATTGAAAACAAGCTAATTTTCTTCAACATGGTCGATTTTCATATTTTAAAACATATTACCTGCACCATTATACATTATTCAACCTCTATAATCCCTGTCCCCCTTCATTTCCATGAATCATCTATGAAATAGGTATTCATTAGCTAAGAATAGACTCTAACAAGCACCTAAACTGACTCCTAAGCCAATTCACACTCCTAAGAAGACTCAACAACTTCCTCTACATAGAAATCACGTGGATATCTCCTTAATACTCTCCTTTAATCCATAAAAGAAAGATATTACATGATTTCATGGCTTAAAAATACCTTAATTAGGCTATATTACTCCTTAAATGCCAAGTCTAGTCATTTTACCAACTTCTTACAAGCATATATTCATTTTTACAACATATTTAACTCTAACAAACCTATAGACAACATGTATCATGGTATTGTATGACCTTATTATGTCTTGTTCCTTGATGCTCCTGCATCAGAGTGCCCTTGACAGAAAGAATTTGAGCTCCTACTCAAATGGTTCTTCTTATTTCTTGTCTTCCAATTCTTCCTTATTGGCTTTGCTGGTATAGTTTGTCTCCTCCATCCGCTCTTGCATTTACTCTCCTCAATTCTACTCTTTTTGCTTTCTCCTTGCTTCATCTTCCTCCTCACGGTCTTTGTCTTCAATTCTGCCTCTTGTTGGTCTTCTATTTAGTATGTTAACTCTGGTTTGTGTTCATAATAGCATGTAGCTACAGCTCCTTGATCATTGCTAAGAATGTTGTCATAAGACTTGATAGTCTTCTCCACCTGCTCTATTAATAATACTCTTTCTCTTTCATTTTTGGCGGTTTGATAAGCTTGCTTCACCTTAGGAATGAAGTGAAGGTTTGCAATGCAAAAATCTACCTCCTCAGCCTATTTTGAAGGTTCATATGCCTCCTCAACTGAAATCTGATGCTCTTCTACCACCTCTTCACTTGTCTTATCTTTATCTCTATCTACATGAGTATCCTTGTCTTGATATATGACTTCCTCTAATTCTTTTAGTTCTTCTTTCAGCTGTTCCATGCTTATGTATTCAAAATCATACTTTGGTGCTTCTCCACCTTCAAATGCCTCAATTTCATTATCACACGTGTCTTCTATATCTTCCTGTTCTTCTTGTCTCATGAACTTTCTCATTGAATCATACACTTGATTCATCTCTTTGTCTGCCAAACCTGCATTCACAATATTAACAACACTATTAGAAGTAAAGGGTTGAGGACATGAAGCCTCTTGAATGTCTACAGAGTGCTCTTCTTCTCCACTTCTTTTTGTTTTTTCATTGACCATTTCCAACTTGGTCATTTTCATTCTTTCTCTCTCTTGATTTGCTTCCTCCTCTGGTTCCCCTTTCCTTAATTGTTTCATTTCTTGCAACTTTTCATGCTGCTCTATCCTTGGCAATACCTCTTCTCTCTCCTTCTTCTCACATGTTCTCTTTTTTAATTTCTTTTCTTGTTCCTTTTGATAGCTTAGGAACTTAACCAATTCACACACTGCTCCTACCTCCATGACTGATTCAATCACAAACTTTACAATATGGAGTTCTCTGAAAATTATAGAAATATATAGATTGAAAACATGTGTTTGTTACCTTGAACTCCTTGGTATTGGATCTACCTTTTGTTTCCTGTTATGGCTGTTCCTTTGATCTCCTATCCTGGCTCTAATACCAAATGATTGCAGGGGTCAATAACAAAATTTTCTTTACTATATAATCAAGAGCTTGAACCTACTCTAATCACTCCATCCAACCCCTGCTTGAGGATCACCATTTACATGTTTATAGCCCCTTGGTGTCTATGGAGGACTAATGCATGTTTTGTATGAAATAAAAACCCTTAAAGGGCTTCCTTGATCAGAGATGAGCTAAGGTGATCACGTTGTGACCATAGACACAATGTATAATAGATATGTAAGGCTCCTACATTCATATACATGACTGTCGCAAGATACAAAATCTATTGATAAGGTATCTAGCAAATATTACCTTTTGATATTTCGTACCATACACTTTACTCCCAATGGAGTTCTTCTTTACTACAGTCACAAGCTCTCTTCTACCTGATTGAACATGATCGAAACAAGAAACCAATGTTTCAAGTTCCTTTACGAATGCTTAAGCATCTCTCTACTAGTGTGCAGTCTCAATACTCTGCCCTCAAGACTGAACTTAGTCTAAAAGCATCCAATTCAAACTCTTAACACTCAATCAGTTGGTTCCTAGGGCATACCCACAACTCAACAGACCTCCCTTCACAATGGTTGGGGTATTTATGAGCTCCATATACTGTCCTAGATCTAGGTTTTTCCTTTATCACCTCCTTTATGGCTGTAGCATACAAAAATCAGCCCTATTCTGACCCGGGCTATGACAGTAGGCACTTAGGACTTTGATCTCACCTATATCTTGATGGATCCACTTCAGAAATTTCATCAAGATGATTGATACAAAATTTAGTGGCTTGATTCCACGTTATGACCATTCATGCACTCTCATTCCTCTCTCCACTGTACACTGTGTATTCCTTGTCATAACTAAAAAAAAACACTCACATATATCTTCAGCGATAAAAATCCATTATCCTTGAAATTTTGAAAGTAGTTATATCATGTAATTACAGAGGTATCTTGAAATTTTCAAGAAATTTCATCGATGTAGTAAAACGTTATGCTAGTTTTTCCTAGATCGGGCTAGAGAGCCTTCAATTTGCTATAAAACTCAAATTATGCATTTTCAAAACATATAAAAATTACCACTGTGATCTACATCACCTGTAGAATCTTTCCATGCTAATATTCAGGAACTTTACATCATTTAAACGTTATGGAGGGTTTCTATCTTGCTGTCCTGCCAGGGTTCTTGTGCACAGTCCATTGAAAACAAGCTGATTTTCTTCAACATGGTCGATTTTCATATTTTAAAACATATTACCTGCACCATTATACATTATTCAACCTCTATAATCCATGCCCCCCTTCATTTCCATGAATCACCTATGAAATAGGTATTCGTTAGCTAAGAATAGACTCTAACAAGCACCTTAACTGACTCCTAAGCCAATTCACACTCCTAAGAAGACTCAACAACTTCCTCTACATAGAAATCACGTGGATATCTCCTTAATACTCTCCTTTAATCCATACAAGAAAGCTATTACATGATTTCAAGGCTTATAAAAGACCTTAATTAGGCTATATTACTCCTTAAATGCCAAGTCTAGTCATCTTACCAACTTCTTACAAGCATATATTCATTTTTACAACATATTTAACTCTAACAAACCTATAGAAAACATGTATCATGGTATTGTATGACCTTATTATGTCTTGTTCCTTGATGCTCCTGCATCAGAGTGCCCTTGAGAGAAAGAATTTGAGCTCCTGCTCAAATGGTTCTTCTTCTTTCTTGTCTTCCAATTCTTCCTTATTACCTTTGCTGGTATTGTTTTTCTCCTCCATCCGCTCTTGCATTTCCTCTCCTCAATTCTACTATTTTTTCTTGCTCCTTGCTTCATCTTCCTCCTCATGGTATTTGTCTTCAATTCTGCCTCTTGTTGGTCTTCTATTTAGTATGTTAACTATGGTTTGTGTTCATAATAGCATGTAGGTACAGCTCCTTGATCATTGCTAAGAATGCTGTCATAAGACTTGATAGTCTTCTCCACCTGATCTATCAATAATACTCTTTCTGTTTCATTTTTGGCGGTTTGATAAGCTTGCTTCACCTTAGGAATTAAGTGAAGGTTTGAAATGCAAAAATCTACCTCCTCAGCCTATTTTGAAGGTTCATATGCCTCCTCAACTGAAATCTGATGCTCTTCTACCACCTCTTCACTTGTCTTATCTTTATCTCTATCTACATGAGTATCCTTGTCTTGATATATGACTTCCTCTAATTCTTTTAGTTCTTCTTTCAGCTGTTCCATGCTTATGTATTCAAAATCATACTTTGGTGCTTCTCCACCTTCAAATGCCTCAATTTCATTATCAGACGTGTCTTCTATATCTTCCTGTTCTTCTTGTCTCATGAACTTTCTCATTGAATCATACACTTGATTCATCTCTTTGTCTTCCAAACCTGCATTCACAATATTAACAACACTATTAGAAGTAAAGGGTTGAGGACATGAAGCCTCTTGAATGTCTACAGAGTGCTCTTCTTCTCCACTTCTTTTTGTTGTTTTCATTGACCATTTCCAACTTGGTCATTTTCATTCTTTCTCTCTCTTGATTTGCTTCCTCCTCTGGTTCCCCTTTCCTTAATTGTTTCATTTCTTGCAACTTTTCATGCTGCTCTATCCTTGGCAATACCTCTTCTCTCTCCTTCTTCTCACATGTTCTCTTTTTCAATTTCTTTTCTTGTTCCTTTTGATAGCTTAGGAACTTAACCAATTCACACACTGCTCCTACCTCCATGACTGATTCAATCACAAACTTTACAATATGGAGTTCTCTGAAAATTATAGAAATATATAGCTTGAAAACATGTGTTTGTTACCTTGAACTCCTTGGTATTGGATCTACCTTTTGTTTCCTGTTATGGCTGTCCTTTGATCTCCTATCCTGGCTCTAATACCAAATGATGCAGGGGTCAATAACAAAATTTTCTTTACTATATAATCAAGAGCTTGAACCTACTCTAATCACTCCATCCAACCCCTGCTTGAGGATCACCATTTACATGTTTATAGCCCCTTGGTGTCTATGGAGGCCTAATGCATGTTTTGTATGAAATAAAAACCCTTAAAGGGCTTCCTTGATCAGAGATGAGCTAAGGTGATCACGTTGTGACCATAGACACAATGTATAATAGATATGTAAGGCTCCTACATTCATATACATGACTGTCCCAAGATACAAAATCTATTGATAAGGTATCTAGCAAATATTACCTTTTGATATTTCTTACCATACACTTTACTCCCAATGGAGTTCTTCTTTACTACTGTCACAAGCTCTCTTCTACCTGATTGAACATGATCGAAACAAGAAACCAATGTTTCAAGTTCCTTTACGAATGCTTAAGCATCTCTCTACTAGTGTGCAGTCTCAATACTCTGCCCTCAAGACTGAACTTAGTCTAAAAACATCCAATTCAAACTCTTAATACTCAATCAGTTGGTTCCCAGGGCATACCCACAACTCAACAGACCTCCCTTCACAATGGTTGAGGTATTCATGAGCTCCATATACTGTCCTGGATCTAGGTTTTTCCTTTATCACCTCCTTTATGGGTGTAGCATAAAAAAATTAGGCCTATTCTGACCCTAGCTATGACAGTAGGCACTTAGGAATTTGATCTCACCTATATCTTGATGGATCCACTTCAGAAATTTCATGAAGATGATTGATACAAAATTTAGTGGCTTGATTCAACGTTATGACCATTCATGCACTTTCATTCCTCTCTCCACTGTACACTGTGTATTCCTTGTCATAACTAAAAAAAAACACTCACGTATATCTTCAGCGATAAAAATCCATTATCCTTGAAATTTTGATAGTAGTTATATCATGTAATTACAGAGGTATCTTGAAATTTTCAAGCAATCTCATCCATGTAGTAAAACGTTATGCTATTTTTTCCTAGATCGGGCCAGAGAGCCTTCAATTTGCTATAAAACTCAAATTATGCATTTTCAAAACATATAAAAATTACCACTGTGATCTACATCACCTGTAGAATCTTTCCATGCTAATATTCAGGAACTTTACATCATTTAAACGTTATGGAGGGTTTCTATCTTGCTGTCCTACCAGGGTTCTTGTGCACAGTCCATTGAAAACAAGCTGATTTTCTTCAACATGGTCGATTTTCATCTTTTAAAACATATTACCTGCACCATTATACATTATTCAACCTCTATAATCCATGTCCCCCTTCATTTCCATGAATCACCTATGAAATAGGTATTCGTTAGCTAAGAATAGACTCTAACAAGCACCTAAACTGACTCCTAAGCCAATTCACACTCCTAAGAAGACTCAACAACTTCCTCTACATAGAAATCACGTGGATATCTCCTTAATACTCTCCTTTAATCCATACAAGAAAGCTATTACATGATTTCAAGGCTTAAAAAGACCTTAATTAGGCTATATTACTCCTTAAATGCCAAGTCTAGTCATCTTACCAACTTCTTACAAGCATATATTCATTTTTACAACATATTTAACTCTAACAAACCTATAGAAAACATGTATCATGGTATTGTATGACCTTATTATGTCTTGTTCCTTGATGCTCCTGCATCAGAGTGCCCTTGAGAGAAAAATTTGAGCTCCTTCTCAAATGGTTCTTCATCTTTCTTGTCTTTCAATTCATCCTTATTGCCTTTGCTGGTATAGTTTTTCTCCTCCATCCACTCTTGCATTTCCTCTCCTCAATTCTACTCTTTTTGCTTGCTCCTTGCTTCATCTTCCTCCTCATGGTCTTTGTCTCCAATTTTGCCTCTTGTTGGTCTTCTATTTAGTATGTTAACTATGGTTTGTGTTCATAATAGCATGTAGCTACAGCTCCTTGATCATTGCTAAGAATGTTGTCATAAGACTTGATAGTCTTCTCCACCTGCTCTATCAATAATACTCTTTCTCTTTCATTTTTGGCGGTTTGATAAGCTTGCTTCACATTAGGAATGAAGTGAAGGTTTGCAATGAAAAAATCTACCTCCTCAGCCTATTTTGAAGGTTCATATGCCTCCTCAACTGAAATCTGATGCTCTTCTACCACCTCTTCACTTGTCTTATCTTTATCTCTATCTACATGAGTATCCTTGTCTTGATATATGACTTCCTCTAATTCTTTAATTCTTCTTTCAGCTGTTCCATGCTTATGTATTCAAAATCATACTTTGGTGCTTCTCCACCTTCAAATGCCTCAATTTCATTATCACACGTGTCTTCTATATCTTCCTGTTCTTCTTGTCTCATGAACTTTCTCATTGAATCATACACTTGATTCATCTCTTTGTCTGCCAAACCTGCATTCACAATATTAACAACACTATTAGAAGTAAAGGGTTGAGGACATGAAGCCTCTTGAATGTCTACAGAGTGCTCTTCTTCTCCAGTTATTTTTGTTTTTTCATTGAACATTTCCAACTTGGTCATTTTCATTCTTTCTCTGTCTTGATCTGCTTCCTCCTCTGGTTCCCCTTTCCTTAATTGTTTCATTTCTTGCAACTTTTCATGCTGCTCTATCCTTGGCAACACCTCTTCTCTCTCCTTCTTCTCACATGTTCTCTTTTTCAATTTCTTTTCTTGTTCCTTTTGATAGCTTAGGAACTTAACCAATTCACACACTGCTCCTACCTCCATGACTGATTCAATCACAAACTTTACAATATGAAGTTCTCTGAAAATTATAGAAATAAATAGCTTGAAAACATGTGTTTGTTACCTTGAACTCCTTGGTATTGGATCTACCTTTTGTTTCCTGTTATGGCTGTCCTTTGATCTCCTATCCTTGCTCTAATACCAACTAATGCAGGGGTCAATACCAAAATTTTCTTTACTATATAATCAAGAGCTTGAACCTACTCTAATCACTCCATCCAACCCCTGCTTGAGGATCACCATTTACATGTTTATAGACCCTTGGTGTCTATGGAGGCCTAATGCATGTTTTGTATGAAATAAAAACCCTTAAAGGGCTTCCTTGATCAAAGATGAGCTAAGGTGATCACGTTGTGACCATAGACACAATGTATAATAGATATGTAAGGCTCCTACATTCATATACATGACTGTCCCAAGATACAAAATCTATTGATAAGGTATCTAACATATATTACCTTTTGATATTTCTTACCATACACTTTACTCCCAATGGAGTTCTTCTTTACTATAGTCACAAGCTCTCTTCTACCTGATTGAACATGATCGAAACAAGAAACCAATGTTTCAAGTTCCTTTACGAATGCTTAAGCATCTCTCTACTAGTGTGCAGTCTCAATACTCTGCCCTCAAGACTGAACTTAGTCTAAAAACATCCAATTCAAACTCTTAACACTCAATCAGTTGGTTCCTAGGGCATACCCACAACTCAACAGACCTCCCTTCACAATGGTTGAGGTATTCATGAGCTCCATATACTGTCCTAGATCTAGGTTTTTCCTTTATCACCTCCTTTATGGCTGTAGCATACAAAAATCAGGCCTATTCTGACCCTAGCTATGACAGTAGGCTCTTAGGACTTTGATCTCACCTATATCTTGATGGATCCACTTCAGAAATTCCATCAAGATGATTGATACAAAATTTAGTGGCTTGATTCCACGTTATGACCATTCATGCACTTTCATTCCTCTCTCCACTGTACACTGTGTATTCCTTGTCATAACTAAAAAAAAACACTCACGTATATCTTCAGCGATAAAAATCCATTATCCTTGAAATTTTGATAGTAGTTATATCATGTAATTACAGAGGTATCTTAAAATTTTCAAGCAATTTCATCCATGTAGTAAAACGTTATGCTATTTTTTCCTAGATCGGGACAGAGAGCCTTCAATTTGCTATAAAACTCAAATTATGCATTTTCAAAACATATAAAAATTACCACTGTGATCTACATCACCTGTAGAATCTTTCCATGCTAATATTCATGAACTTTACATCATTTAAACGTTATGGAGGGTTTCTATCTTGCTGTCCTGCCAGGGTTCTTGTGCACAGTCCATTGAAAACAAGCTGATTTTCTTCAACGTGGTCGATTTTCATATTTTAAAACATATTACCTGCACCATTATACATTATTCAACCTCTATAATCCATGTCCCCCTTCATTTCCATGAATCACCTATGAAATAGGTATTCATTAGCTAAGAATAGACTCTAACAAGCACCTAAACTGACTCCTAAGCCAATTCACACTCCTAAGAAGACTCAACAACTTCCTCTACATAGAAATCACGTGGATATCTCCTTAATACTCTCCTTTAATCCATACAAGAAAGCTATTACATGATTTCAAGGCTTAAAAAGACCTTAATTAGGCTATATTACTCCTTAAATGCCAAGTCTAGTCATCTTACCAACTTCTTACAAGCATATATTCATTTTTACAACATATTTAACTCTAACAAACCTATAGACAACATGTATCATGGTCTTGTATGACGTTATTATGTCTTGTTCCTTGATGCTCCTGCATCAGAGTGCCCTTGAGAGAAAGAATTTGAGCTCCTGCTCAAATGGTTCTTCTTCTTTCTTGTCTTCCAATTCTTCCTCATTGCCTTTGCTGGTATAGTTTGTCTCCTCCATCCGCTCTTGCATTTCCTCTCCTCAATTCTACTCTTTTTTCTTGCTCCTTCCTTCATCTTCCTCCTCATGGTCTTTGTCTTCAATTCTGCCCCTTGTTGGTCTTCTATTTAGTATGTTAACTATGGTTTGTGTTCATAACAGCATGTAGCTACAGCTCCTTGATCATTGCTAAGAATGTTGTCATAAGACTTGATAGTCTTCTCCACCTGATCTATCAATAATACTGTTTCTCTTTCATTTTTGGCGGTTTGATAAGCTTGCTTCACCTTAGGAATGAAGTGAAGGTTTGCAATGCAAAAATCCACCTCCTCAGCCTATTTTGAAGGTTCATATGCCTCCTCAACTGAAATCTGATGCTCTTCTACCACCTCTTCACTTGTCTTATCTTTATCTCTATCTACATGAGTATCCTTGTCTTGATATATGACTTCCTCTAATTCTTTTAGTTCTTCTTTCAGCTGTTCCATGCTTATGTATTCAAAATCATACTTTGGTGCTTCTCCACCTTCAAATGCCTAAATTTCATTATCACACGTGTCTTCTATATCTTCCTGTTCCTCTTGTCTCATGAACTTTCTCATTGGATCATACACTTGATTCATCTCTTTGTCTGCCAAACCTGCATTCACAATATTAACAACACTATTAGAAGTAAAGGGTTGAGGACATGAAGCCTCTTGAATGTCTACAAAGTGCTCTTCTTCTCCACTTCTTTTTTTTTTTCATTGACCATTTCCAACTTGGTCATTTTCATTCTTTCTCTCTCTTGATCTGCTTCCTCCTCTGGTTCCCCTTTCCTTAATTGTTTCATTTCTTGCAACTTTTCATGTTGCTCTATCCTTGGCAACACCTCTTCTCTCTCCTTCTTCTCACCTGTTCTCTTTTTCTCTTTCTTTTCTTGTTCCTTTTGATAGCTTAGGAACTTAACCAATTCACACACTGCTCCTACCTCCATGACTGATTCAATCACAAACTTTACAATATGGAGTTCTCTGAAAATTATAGAAATAAATAGCTTGAAAACATGTGTTTGTTACCTTGAACTCCTTGGTATTGGATCTACCTTCTGTTTCCTGTTATGGCTGTCCTTTGATCTCCTATCCTGGCTCTAATACCAAATGATGCAGGGGTCAATACCAAAATTTTCTTTACTATATAATCAAGAGCTTGAACCTACTCTAATCACTCCAACCAACCCCTGCTAGAGGATCACAATTTACATGTTTATAGCCCCTTGGTGTCTATGGAGGCCTAATGCATGTTTTGTATGAAATAAAAACCCTTAAAGGGATTCCTTGATCAGAGATGAGCTAAGGTGATCACGTTGTGACCATAGACACAATGTATAATAGATATGTAAGGCTCCTACATTCATATAC
Organism: Taxus chinensis; assembly: GCA_019776745.2. Classification (NCBI taxonomy): domain Eukaryota; kingdom Viridiplantae; phylum Streptophyta; class Pinopsida; order Cupressales; family Taxaceae; genus Taxus; species Taxus chinensis. Next base: position 490,711,438 of record CM034155.1, on the reverse strand, counting down.
ATGACTGTCCCAAGATACAAAATCTATTGATAAGGTATCTAGCATATATTACCTTTTGATATTTCTTACCATACACTTTACTCCCAATGGAGTTCTTCTTTACTACAGTCACAAGCTCTCTTCTACCTGATTGAACATGATCGAGACAAGAAACCAATGTTTCAATTTCCTTTACGAATGCTTAAGCATCTCTCTACTAGTGTGCAATCTCAATACTCTGCCCTCAAGACTGAACTTAGTCTCAAAAAATCCAATTCAAACTCTTAACACTCAATCAGTTGGTTCCTAGGGCATACCCACAGCTCAACAGACCTCCCTTCACAATGGTTGAGGTATTCATGAGCTCCATATACTGTCCTAGATCTAGGTTTTTCCTTTATCACCTCCTTTATGGCTGTAGCATACAAAAATCAGGCCTATTCTAACCCTAGCTATGACAGTAGGCACTTAGGACTTTGATCTCACCTATATCTTGATGGATCCACTTCAGAAATTTCAGCAATATGATTGATACAAAATTTAGTGGCTTGATTCCATGTTATGACCATTCATGCACTCTCATTCCTCTCTCCACTGTACACTGTGTATTCCTTGTCATAACTAAAAAAAACAGTCACGTATATCTTCAGCAATAAAAGTCCATTATCCTTGAAATTTTGACAGTAGTTATATCATGTAATTACAGAGGTATCTTGAAATTTTCAAGCAATTTCATCCATGTAGTAAAAAGTTATGCTATTTTTTCCTAGATCGGGCCAGAGAGCCTTCAATTTGCTATAAAACTCAAATTATGCATTTTCAAAACATATAAAAATTACCACTGTGATCTACATCACCTGTAGAATCTTTCCATGCTAATATTCAGGAACTTTACATCATTTAAACGTTATGGAGGGTTTCTATCTTGCTGTCCTGCCAGGGTTCTTGTGCACATTCCATTGAAAACAAGCTGATTTTCTTCAACATGGTCGATTTTCATCTTTTAAAACATATTACCTGCACCATTATACATTATTCAACCTCTATAATCCCTGTTCCCCTTCATTTCCATGAATCACCTATGAAATAGGTATTCATTAGCTAAGAATAGACTCTAACAAGCACCTAAACTGACTCCTAAGCCAATTCACACTCCTAAGAAGACTCAACAACTTCCTCTACATAGAAATCACGTGGATATCTCCTTAATACTCTCCTTTAATACGTATAAGAAAGCTATTACATGATGTCAAGGATTAAAAAGACCTTAATTAGACTATATTACTCCTTAAATGCCAAGTCTAGTCATCTTACCAACTTCTTACAAGAATATATTCATTTTTACAACATATTTAACTCTAACACACCTATAGACAACATGTATCATGGTCTTGTATGACCTTATTATGTGTTGTTCCTTGATGCTCCTGCATCAGAGTGCCCCTGAGAGAAAGAATTTGAGCTCCTCCTCAAATGGTTCTTCTTCTTTCTTGTCTTCCAATTCTTCCTTATTGCCTTTTCTGGTATAGTTTGTCTCCTCCATCCGCTCTTGCATTTCCTCTCCTCAATTCTACTCTTTTTGCTTGCTCCTTGCTTCATCTTCTTCCTCATGGTCTTTGTCTTCAATTCTGCCTCTTGTTGGTCTTCTATTTAGTATGTTAACTCTGGTTTGTGTTCATAACAGCATGTAGCTACAGCTCCTTGATCATTGCTAAGAATGTTCTCATAAGACTTGATAGTCTTCTCCATCTGCTCTATCAATAATACTCTTTCTCTTTCATTTTTGGTGGTTTGATAAGCTTGCTTCACCTTAGGAATGAAGTGAAGGTTTGCAATGCAAAAATCCACCTCCTCAGCCTATTTTGAAGGTTCATATGCCTTCTCAACTGAAATTTGATTCTCTTCTACCACCTCTTCACTTGTCTTATCTTTATCTCTATCTACATGAGTATCCTTGTCTTGATATATGACTTCCTCTAATGCTTTTAGTTCTTCTTTCAGTTGTTCCATGCTTATGTATTCAAACTCATACTTTGGTGCTTCTCCACCTTCAAATGCCTCAATTTCATTATCACATGTGTCTTCTATATCTTCCTGTTCCTCTTGTCTCATGAACTTTCTCATTGAATCATACACTTGATTCATCTCTTTGTCTTCCAAACCTGCATTCACAATATTAACAACACTATTAGAAGTAAAGGGTTGAGGACATAATGCCTCTTGAATGTCTACAGAGTTCTTTTCTTCTCCACTTATTTTTTTTTTTCATTGACCGTTTCCAACTTGGTCATTTTCATTCTTTCTCTCTCTTGATCTGCTTCCTCCTCTGGTTCCCCTTTCCTTAATTGTTTCATTTCTTGCAACTTTTCATGTTGCTCTATCCTTGGCAACACCTCTTCTCTCTCCTTCTTCTCACCTGTTCTCTTTTTCTCTTTCTTTTCTTGTTCCTTTTGATAGCTTAGGAACTTAACCAATTCACACACTGCTCCTACCTCCATGACTGATTCAATCACAAACTTTACAATATGGAGTTCTCTGAAAATTATAGAAATAAATAGCTTGAAAACATGTGTTTGTTACCTTGAACTCCTTGGTATTGGATCTACCTTTTGTTTCCTGTTATGGCTGTCCTTTGATCTCCTATCCTGGCTCTGATACCAAATGATGCAGGGGTCAATACCAAAATTTTCTTTACTATATAATCAAGAGCTTTAACCTACTCTAATCACTCCATCCAACCCCTGCTTGAAGATCACCATTTACATGTTTATAGCCCCTTGGTGTCTATGAAGGCCTAATCCATGTTCTGTATGAAATAAAAACCCTTAAAGGGCTTCCTTGATCAGAGATGAGCTAAGGTGATCATGTTGTGACCATAGACACAATGTATAATAGATATGTAAGGCTCCTACATTCATATACATGACTGTCCCAAGATACAAAATCTATTGATAAGGTATCTAGCATATATTACCTTTTGATATTTCTTACCATACACTTTACTCCCAATGGAGTTCTTCTTTACTACAGTCACAATCTCTCTTCTACCTGATTGAACATGATCGAAACAAGAAACCAATGTTTCAAGTTCCTTTACGAATGCTCAAGCATCTCTCTACTAGTGTGCAGTCTCAATACTCTACCCTCAAGACTGAACTTAGTCTAAAAACATCCAATTCAAACTCTTAATACTCAATCAGTTGGTTCCCAGGGCATACCCACAGCTCAAAAAACCTCCCTTCACAATGGTTGAGGTATTCATGAGCTCCATATACTGTCCTAGATCTAGGTTTTTCCTTTATCACCTCCTTTATGGCTGTAGCATACAAAAATCAGGCCTATTCTGACCCTAGCTATGACAGTAGGCACTTAGGACTTTGATCTCACCTGTAGCTTGATGGATCCACTTCAGAAATTTCATCAAGATTATTGATACAAAATTTAGTGGCTTGATTCCACGTTATGACCATTCATGCACTTTCATTACTCTCTCCACTGTACACTGTGTATTCCATGTCATAACTAAAAAAAAAACAGTCACGTATATCTTGAGCGATACAAATACATTATCCTTGAAATTTGGACAGTAGTTATATCATGTAATTAAAGAGGTATCTTGAAATTTTCAAGCAATTTCATCCATGCAGTAAAAAGTTATGCTATTTTTCCCTAGATCGGGCCAGAGAGCCTTCAATTTGCTATAAAACTCAAATTATGCATTTTCAAAACATATAAAAATTACCACTGTGATCTACATCACCTGTAGAATCTTTCCATGCTAATATTCAGGAACTTTACATCATTTAAACATTATGGAGGGTTTCTATCTTGCTATCCTGCCAGGGTTCTTGTGCACAGTCCATTGAAAACAAGCTGATTTTCTTCAACATGGTCGATTTTCATCTTTTAAAACATATTACCTGCACCATTATACATTATTCAACCTCAATAATCCCTATCCCCCTTCATTTCCATGAATCACCTATGAAATAGGTATTCATTAGCTAAGAATAGACTCTAACAAGCACCTAAACTGAATCCTAAGCCAATTCACACTCCTAAGAAGACTCAACAAATTCCTCTACATAGAAATCACGTGGATATCTCCTTAATACTCTCCTTTAATCCATACAAGAAAGCTATTACATGATGTCAAGGCTTAAAAGACCTTAATTAGGCTATATTACTCCTTAAATGCCAAGTCTAGTCATCTTACCAACTTCTTACAAGCATATATTCATTTTTACAACATATTTAACTCTAACACACCTATAGACAACATGTATCATGGTCTTGTATGACCTTATTATGTCTTGTTCCTTGATGCTCCTACATCACAACCTTAACCATGCAATCAATCATACTTAAATTACAATAATAATAATAACGCTCACCTAATACCCTCGACCTACTTCACATATATAACTATCCAACAATATTATCTTTCAATTATATAAAAGCACCAATGGCATTAAGTTTATATAATAAAAACAAGTATCAATCTTATATTATTCAATTATATTACCCAAGTATGAAACCTTCATAGATAATCAGTGATATGTAAGTATAATTTGGATATTTATCTCAAAATTTTAAGAATATATTTATGTCAACAAAGATTCCACCAATCCACAAGTTCATATAGTATTTAGGTATCCTCTTGGTTGCTTATTCCATGTCTTTATATGTTTCTATTAGTATAAGGGTCCAACTCATTGGAATGAGTTATGATCAACAATATTGTCATATTTTGCTAATATGTCAAAGATACGTTTGACAAACTAAGATATGTAAGCGCGGCCCAAGCCACTATAAATACAAGTATCAACATTATCTCAACTCCCAATTGAGATGCAAGTATCAATTTTTAGCTAACATAATAATCATCGTAAATGCCAGAAAATATTTCACTCGTTAAGCAAGTATTGAAATAACATATTTATCCTTACTGGTTACCTGATAAAATAATACACCCTGTTATATAATTCAACCTCCACTTGCATACCCCAATTTATGGGTATTAATTATTGTTCTATAAAATGAAGTTAAATAATTTCAGGTGGACTTATATCCTTACTGTCATAAATGGTATGCACAGTCCCATTATGGTAGCTATCACCTTTACTTAAGGCTATGCATGAATCCATTTTAGGGTAGTTATCTTAACTTCCCTATTCATCTGTTTTCCTACCAAAAGACTTTCGACAAGCTTCAAGGTCAAAGTATAAGATAAATTTATAATTTCATATTTCAAGCATTGCCTGAATTCATATGCATGAGGACATCACATATCAATCAAACTTAAAGAATGTCGACATTCATGAGAGTTCGATGTATCCAATAATACTTTAACCGATTCAAAGATCCAAGCAGTGGCTCAAAAATTAAGCCATAGAATTATCCACACAGGATATTGACTTGTGTGCTTAACATATTCGTAAAGGTCATAGAAAACCCATTAACGCATGCTTCAGGAGGGTTCCAATCTAATAATAAGCTCATAGTAATAATAATAGCAGAGGGCCTGGTGAGGGGTTTTCAATAATCCCCAAGGTAAATGATAATCGAATGACTCAGATGGAGCTATCTAGAAAGACCAATAAAACTAGTATGACTCTTCCAAAATAGAAGCCCCCAATCCTAATGGGAGTTTATATTATTATAAAACCACAGTAAAAATCCAAATACAATCATATCGGAAATTCCCTTTTTCAAGCCATATTCTACATAATATAAACAATACAAGAAAAATTATAAACCTCATTCATGCTCCATAATATTTTCTACAGAAACCATCATTCAAAGGAATAATCAAGGCAAAAAGATAAACCAACATTATAAGATCAGTAGGCAAGAATCGATGTAGAGATTTCTTCTACACAAATAGTAAATAAGATAAACTGTAAAGGAGGGGAGATATCAGTTCATGCAATTATGATTAACAGTCATTTGAAACCCATCTCCTTCTGGGAATCTCTTTCAAGAAAGAGTCAATATATGTAAATGAATGTTATATAATATCCAGAGTCCAAACGCTATTTATTTAGTAAAAAAAACACATCAACATTCCAAAAGAAACCCATATCTATAGCATTCGAACCAACTTGCAAAGATCGATTTATCCAAATGCTAAAGGAAATAAATCATTAAGAGAGAGGGTTAGTCTTATCATGCCTGTTTGGGGCTTCCTCAATGCAGCCATGTCGAACCAAGGCTCCAGCAGCTACAACACATTCAAAAAACATTCCTTTTTCGTCAGCACGTAGATCTCTTATGCAATCTTGATGGCATCACCAGGAGCACACCCAGAAGTTTGACTTTCACCTTCCCATTGGAGTAACAAAACCCACACAGATACCAGGGATCAAATGCTGATTTGAATGGAAAGAGCACCCAAGTTTTTTAAAACTACTGGAAAACGACGTCACCCAAGAATACTTGTAAATTTTAAATCCGTATTTTTTTTTCCAATCCTTATAAGAATACCATGAACAACACTAACCTTGCCCTAACTCCATGTTCCAAAGCTCGTTTAAAAACTACACCCTATTGGTGATTTGGTCTATAGACATGGGGGGGGGGGGCTTATAAATTGGATCCCTCTTCAATATTTTGACCACAACCCAATTCTTGCTTGCTGAGGGGGCGAGAAGGGTCCAGCCTAACCTTGTCACCAATATTACATTCATTGTTCTCGTTACGAGCCATGAATTTGCTAGTTCTCTTGTAGTAGTGGTTAACGATTTTGTGGTGCACTAGCCATTCCACTGCCACAACTACTGATTTTTGCATCTTGTTTGACACCACCATCCCAATCACTGCTTCCATTTTTATCCAATCTGCTATAGGAATGAAAAAAACAACAATGTTTCACCTCTGTTGGGTATTGAAGCTACAACATCGTCACAAAGCCAAAAAGGTTACGCAAAATGAAACCAGAGCCAAATTCGAGCCAACACCATCAGATGGGTTTGAGCAAGCAGCAAGGCAATTTGTGCTTCATGAATAATCTCATATGAAATAGATCCACCTCTCTGATATTCTCTTCCATGAGTTACATCATAAAACAAGTAAGGTCTCAATAGAGAATATTTGCAATAAAATTCGTCAGGTCTCCTAGTAACACTCTCACTGTCACATAGTCGATTTTGATAAAAAAAATATCTTGAAGGAGAATCCAGAATTTGAGGATGCATTCAATACAGAATAGATAACAATATAGTTGGACAACCTGCTTGTTAGAAGTGCTCAAAAAGGATTCTGCCATACTGCAACATGCCTGCTGTCTGGCTAATCACTGTTGCAGGTTGTTGCTGTGGATTCCCGAACAAGAACACACCTCACAACACCCAATGAAATGTTTGGTACAGGAAAGAGAGGGGAAAAAAAAAATGCAGCCAAGCAAGAGTCAGAACCAACCGCGTATCTCCAGCAGTTTCCACGCCCCCTCTTCAACAAGGAACAGTCTGCAAGAGCCGTGATAAAAACCAGTCCACGCAAAATAACAACAAAAAACAAAAAAACTCCATCCATTCTCCCCCACGTGGCCAGGGTAGGAAGAAGGAAGGCGTCCAGGAGGAACCATGAAGAAAAATGCCCTGATAGACAAGATTTCGATGGCCTCTCAACCACTCCACACGCAGTCCAACAAAAGGAAGTCTCACGCGGTCAGAGAAGGATAATGTAGGCAGTCAACAAGAAACATAGAAGATTTGCAAATCAGGGTTAATAAATGAAGTGCGGCCACCAACAAGAAAGACTCCAACATGTCTAGATTTTAATAACTCCACCCTCCACGTAGTCAGTCAGCACAAATGAGGCCCCTAACAACAATAAAAAAAATAATTCCCTCCAGCCCACGCCATGCATGGCATCAATGCAAAAAAAAATGATTAAACAATTGGTGGTGAACCAAACCCCATGCCAAGCAGGAGATAAAGCTGACCGAGACAATTTTACAAGTCTCTGGATGAGTAACGTGGCCTAAAAGGCTTTAATAATTGAACAAAAAAATTTATAATTTATTTACACAAATAAAAATATATAACTGACACGAATTGATTTATTATTATTACAATAGTTTTCTCCATATAATGTACATAAGCTAAAAGGTGTAAGAAATTTTGTGTGATTACTATTCAACCCGAGAAGATTAAATCGCGTACAGACGAGCAAGCAAGAGGAAGCAAGAGTCGAATTATCCATTACTCATAATGATTAAAACAACATACGAACAGGCTTAAGCAACTAAGCGAAGAAAACTAGAGGTTGACATTCAAATGAAAATACGAAGCAAGGAACGACCTTGGCACCAAGACGAGTAATCCCTTCCTCAGCGCGGAACGGGGTTCATTCTACAAAGCGACCAACCAAACAATAAAATCGCTTAACGATAATTAAATTAAAACAACATTGTTATCATTATATACTATAAATATAAATAATTTCTACTCACACCAATAATGACCAATGATCCAGCTTAACCATGCGACAACAAGATCCTTCTTTAAATAGGTTAACGCACAGGACATTACACAGTCCACACATAGAGGTGTCAATGATGACTTGAGAATGCAAGAAGGAGAGGGAAGGTGCTAAAACATCACTGAAACAAGATCTAAGACAACAGAATACACACAGCCATTCGACGCTCAACAAGAGGGTCATTGTGACAAGAACTAGGGTAAACGCCAAATGAGGCATTACATTCTCCTCCCCTTAAGAAAAGCATCGTCCTCAATGCGACATAACACAGTGGAAAAGGAAATGGTACGCAATAAGGAATATATAAAGTAGAAAACACACCCTATGGTTTAAAATTTTAGTCGATTAAAGCATGGCCACAGGGTAGCCTTAGGAACATTTGGTAGAAATTTTAACTTTCAAGGTTCTGTGGAGATTGACAGTTCCCTCTTATTTATTATTTCATTAGTTCCTTTCCATTAGCATTATTCTTAGTTTAATTTCTTTTAAAATTTCATCATTGAAGAGTTTTGGTTTATTTCTTATTGTGGGTGCCCAACATGAACTACTAACACAACACCCTATCAGGTTCAAAAGGACACTACTGACTCACAAGCACACAAGTATATCCTTCATGACTGTATTACACCACAAAAGGTTACTCAAATATGGAATGGAATAGGCAAAGTCCACATAACATAGTATTGGTCACACAACCATGACTGAAAATTATACTACTTGAACAAGGTGTACTATGATTTCCAGACATTCCCTCAATTCCACATATGAAAATTTCACATAACTCCATACAAAATCTATAGGTACATAGTGTCCACAAGGGAATCAATGACATATCCACAACATCACAACACATATCCATCTGACATGAGTAACACATACATCAAAAGACCACTACCAAAACATCACAATAACTCAACATATATCCCGAAACATCAACCATACACACAAATATCATATGCCTCCCTCAAACTCTTATGCCTCCCTCAAGTCTCTTATGACTCCCTCAAACTCTTATGCCTCCCTCAAACTCTTATGCCTCCCTCAAGTCTCTTATGCCTCCCTCAAACTCTTATGCCTCCCTCAAGGAGGCCAGTTGACCCTATGGCCCAAGACACATAGAGTTCGAACACTCCTAACCCAAGTGACATAATAACGCGTGGTTCAACAACGCGCTAGTTATATGTAACTCCTTGGGGCATACCCCCCTACAATGAAGTGGGTCCATAGGTCCAACCATTCCATGGTGCATCCTATGACCCTATTCCACACATCACGACAATAGAACCAGCATAGCAATCCGATCCAAATGCCAAGTGGCAAAGTACAAGCCTTGGGCAAGGCGGTAAAAATTCCAAATTTAAAAGAAGACCCAAAATCAAGCAAAATAAATGGCCAAATAGCCATACTTAGTATCAAAATCCACATGTTAGTGCCACAAACCAAGGAAATGCCCAAAATTGTAAACGATGGCAATCAAGAAAAGCTGCTGGTCCTTACAAAATAAGGTAAAAAGCTCAATTTACGAATAAAATCAACTTATAATAATGTCACATTACGATAAATGTGTGGCCACCAAAGGGGTACTCAATGAGTTGCTAGCACTCGGAACATCAAGCCTCAGCCTGTAAAATACATATCAATAATACAACTTTCATCACCTCTATCTGAATCATCCTACCACCACTTCGACAAGGCTAAACATAGTCATAGTTTGCACTTAGGTTACATACATACAACCACATAGGGAGAGAGGAAAGAATCACAGGTTGTTATCTACTAAACCGAATTTCGGCTCGAGTTATTGACCCATGGTACACCATTCCTCACTCTCAACATACACTTCTACCGATTTCCCTCAGGGTCGGTTAGCGTAAGGTTCACAACATAACATACAACAACATGTAACTACATTACTAACACAATGGTGGTACATATACAAGGTAGATCACAATCATACATTCACTGAGTGTAACACATCACTTTACCACATTCTGCACCCAAAGTGCAATCACCATATGATAGGGTTCATACACTCACCGTATGACCCAAAATCACAACATGAAGTATTACATATTTGCACAAATCATACATACGATGAACATAGTACATCTCAACATAACATCCATTGCTACATAACAAGGTGGTACACACATTTCTTCAAAACATGGTAAAAACATCATGATACAACTCATTTCTTTTAACATCAATCTAGTCATACAACACATTGATACACCTACATATCACAATATGTCACAATGTTCCAACACTCTGTCATCCACATTAGAATTCTTTTCACATATCACAAACAACAATTCACACGTGAAATCCTCATAGAATCCACAAGAAGGAGAGAGAATACTCCCATCCCTAGCACATCAATATGATAACAAATACGCACTAAGTGACATACACATCACGTGCGTTCACAATATCACAATTACGACAATAATCACATCATGCTTATACCACATTACTCTTCCAATATAAACCAACATCATGCAATACCATCATCTCCATGAAACAATATCATGTAACACCATCACCATCATGTAACATCACCATACAACACCAATATTTCCCATAGGTTTGAGAGCATGAACCTACGCTCTGATACCAAGTGTAACGACCCAAGAATTCACACACGAACAACCCAGTAAAAGACAAGATTTTTTTTTTTGACTTGCTTCAACACATAACACGAAACAACATGTCGTCACAAAGTTACAACCAACTTTGGGAATTACTTGCTATGGGGATGACCACAAGGTCAGCACGAAAACGTTCACACCCAAAAGGATAATACACTTTTCTTTTTTTTTTGACAGAACAACATAGAAGTCCTACCACATGACACTCTCACAGCTAGGGAAAGCCACAGTAAGAAATGATTGAAGGTTATTTATTTTGATAAAACACCCTTTAACTCATGACTTATGTTTTCAGAAAGATTCAATATATGATTCGCACAAATTCATCTTACCAACTGGGTTAATTTCTTATACACTGTAGAGTAGTTCACTTAAAGTCTTCTCCTACTTGCTAAATCTTATTATCTTCCAGAAACTAACCATTGTTTTCCCTTAAGCTTGTTTAAGAGTTCACCCAAAAGGGGTAGTGCTCACTAGTTTAGCTAGGGATATCAATTTATAAAATTTTACTTTACAAGGATAGTTTCACCTTTGAGTACTTCAGGAATCTCTTGTTCTCAAGTAAGTCATCTCTACATTAATTTATCTGAATATATATATATATATTTTAGTTAACTTCTATAAGGGTTAACCACTCCATTTAATTTTACTTATATCACATCATTACAAGGTGTTAGGGAGTTTTGGCTTATCACTTTATTCTCAAAATCAAGGTTTTACAATACTTATGCCAATGTAATGATTGAATATCATTTCTCACTAAGGTAAGTTACTAGTCTAACAACAAAAGGGAAAGAACACTTCACCACGTGGTTTTCCGAACATACCAAGACAAGAGATCTTCTAAACTCCTTGCAAGAAAAGTTACAAAATTTACAACGCATTGAACTTTCTACAAAGAACTTCATAATTTGAACTGATGAAACTTTTACACTCTTTTCCTTTAATCTACTCACATAATCCATTTGCACAAATATTTACTAGAGTCAGTTCGCTAGAACTGAGCATGATAAGATATAAACCTCACCTAAAAATTTATGCCACCTAGCATTTAAATAAATGAAAGTTTGCAATACTCCTTATCAAATAAATTTCTAACATACATCTAAAACTTAACTACACATCTCATGATAATACATTTCATACTCATTAATGTTCACTTCCTTAAGATCTGCTTACATAAGAACACAATTCCAAGTGACTAGATATACAACCTTAACCATGCAATCAATCATACTTAAATTACAATAATAATAATAACGCTCACCTAATACCCTTGACCTACTTCACATATATAAGTATCCAACAATATTATCTTTCAATTAAATAAAAGCACCAATGGCATTAAGTTTATATAATAAAAACAAGTATCAATCTTATATTATTCAATTATATTACCCAAGTATGAAACCTTCATAGATAATCAGTGATATGTAAGTATAATTTGGATATTTATCTCAAAATTTTTAAGAATATATTTATGTCAACAAATATTCCACCAATCCACAAGTTCATATAGTATTTAGGTATCCTCTTGGTTGCTTATTCCATGTCTTTATATGTTTCAATTAGTATAAGGGTCCAACTCATTGGAATGAGTTATGATCAACAATATTGTCATATTTTGCTAATATGTCAAAGATACATTTGACTAACTAAGATATGTAAGTGCGGCCCAAGCCACTATAAATACAAGTATCAACATTATCTCAACTCCCAATTGAGATGCAAGTATCAATTTTTAGCTAACATAATAATCATCGTAAATGCCAGAAAATATTTCACTCGTTAAGCAAGTATTGAAATAACATATTTATCCTTACTGGTTACCTGATAACATAATACACCCTGTTATATAATTCAACCTCCACTTGCATACCCCAATTTATGGGTATTAATTATTGTTCTATAAAATGAAGTTAAATAATTTCAGGTGGACTTATATCCTTACATTCATAAATGGTATGCACAGTCCCATTATGGTAGCTGTCACCTTTACTTAAGGCTATGCATGAATCCATTTTAGGGTAGTTATCTTAACTTCCCTATTCATCTGTTTCCTACCCAAAGACTTTCGACAAGCTTCAAGGTCAAAGTATAAGATAAATTTATAATTTCATATTTCAAGCATTGCCTGAATTCATATGCATGAGGACATCACATATCAATCAAACTTGAAGAATGTCGACATTCATGAGAGTTCGATGTATCCAATAATACTTTAACCGATTCAAAGATCCAAGCAGTGGCTCAAAAATTAAGCCATAGAATTATCCACATAGGATAATGACTTGCGTGCTATAAGATATTCGTAAAGGTCATAGAAAACCCATTAACACATGCTTCAGGAGGGTTCCAATCTAGTAATAAGTTCATAGTAATAATAATAGCAAAGGGCCTGGGGAGGGGTTTTCAATAATCCCCGAGGTAAATGATAATTGAAATGAATCAGATGGAGCTATCTAGAAAGACCAATAAAACTAGTATGACTCTTCCCAAAATAGAAGCCCCCAATCCTAATGAGAGTTTATATTATTATAAAACCACCAGTAAAAATCCAAATACAGTCATATCGGAAAATTCCCTTTTTCAAGCCATGTTCTACATAATATAAACAATACAAGAAAAATTATAAACCTCATTCACGCTCCATACTATTTTGTACAGAAACCATCATTCAAAGGAATAATCAAGGCAAAAAGATGAACCAAAATTATAAGATCAGTAGGAAAAGAATTGATGTAGAGATTTCTTTCTACTCAAATAGTAAATAAGATAAATTGTAAAGGAGGGGAGAGATCAGTTCATGCAATTATGATTAAAAGTCATTTGGAACCCATCTCTTTCTAGGCATCTCCTTCAAGAAGGAGTCAATATGGGTAAATGAATGTTATATAATATCAAGAGTCCAAACACTATTTATTTAGTAAAACAAAAAACACATCAACCTTCCAAAAAAAACCCATATCTATAGCATTCGAACCAAGCTTGCAAATATCGATTTATCCAAACGCTAAAGGAAATAAATCATTAAGAGAGAGGGTTAGTCTTATCTTGCCTGTTTGGGGCTTCCTCAATGCGGCCACGTCAAACCAAGGCTCCAGCAGCTACAACACATTCCAAAAACATTCCTTTTCGTCAGCACGTAGATCTTTTATGCAAGCTTGATGGCAGCGCCAGGAGCACACCCAGAAGTCCGACTTTCACCTTCCCATTGGAGTAACAAAACCCACACAGATACCAAGGATAAAATGCTGATTTGAATGGAAAGAGCACCTAAGTTTTTTAAAACTACTGGAAAATGATGTCACCCAAGAATACTTGTAAATTTTAAATCCGTATTATTTTTTTTTTCAATCCTTATAAGAATACCCTGAACAAAACTAACCTTGCCCTAACTCCATGTTCCAAATCTCATTTAAAAACTATGTCCTATTATTGATTTGGTCTTTAGACACGGGGGGGGGGGGGCTTATAAATTGGAGCCTTCTTCAACATTTCAGCCACAACCCAATTCTTGTGTTTGCTAGGGGGGCGAGAAGGGTCCAGCCTAACCTTGTCACCAATATTACAGTCGTTGTTCTCGTCGTGAGCCATGAATTTTCTAGTTCGCTTGTAGTAGCGGTTGACAAGATTGTGGTGCACTAGTCTGTCCACTGCGACAACTACTGATTTTTACATCTTGTTTGACACCACCATCCCGATCACTGCTTCCATTTTTATCGAATCTGCTATAGGAATGAAAACAACAGCAATGTTTCACCTCTGTTGGGTATTAAAGCTACAGCATCATCAAAAAGCCAAAAAGTTTTACGCAAAATGAAACCAGAGCCAAATTCGAGCCGACACCATCAGATGGGTTTGAGCAAGTAGCAAGGTAATTTTTGCTTCATGAATATTCTGATATGAAATAGATCCACCTCTATGAGATTCTCTTCCATGAGTTACATCGTAAAACAAGTAAGGTCTCAATAGAGAATCTTTGCAATAAAATTTGTTAGGTCTCCTGGTAACACTCTCACTGTCACATAGTCGATTTTGATAAAAAAAATATCTTGAAGGAGAATCTTGAATTTGAGGATGCATTCAATACAGAACAGATAACAATATAGTTGGACAACCTGCTTGTTGGAAGCACTCAAAAAGGCTTCTGCCATACTGCAACATGCCTGCCGCCTGGCTAATCACTGTTGCAGGCTTTTGCTGCGGATTCCCGAACAAGAACACACCTCGCAGCACCCAATGAAACGTTTGGTACAGGAAAGAGAGGGGGAAAAAAAAAATGCAGCCAAGTAAGAGTCAGAACCAACCGTGTATCTCCAGCATTTTCCACGCCCCCTCTTCAAGAAGGAACAGTCTGCAAGAGCCGTGATAAAAACCAGTCCACGCAAACTAACAACAAAAAACAAAAAAACTCCATCCGTTCTCCCCCATGCGTCCAGGGAAGGAAGAAGGAAGGCGTCCAAGAGGAACCGTGAAGAAAAACGCCCTGACAGACAAGATTTCGATGGCCTCTCAACCACTCCACACACAGTCCAACAAAAGGAAATCTCACGCGGTCAGAGAAGGATAATGTAGGCAGTCAACAAGAAACATAGAAGATTTGCAAATCAGGGTTAATAAATGAAGTGCGGCCACCAGCAAGAAAGACTCCAACACGTCTAGATTTTAATAACTCCACCCTCCACGCAGTCAGTCAGCACAAATGAGGCCCCTAACAACAATAAAAAAAAATAATTCCCTCCAGCCCACGTCAAGCATGGCATCAATGCAAAAAAAATGATTAAACAACTGGTGGTGAACCAAACCCCACGCCAAGTAGGAGATAAAGCTGACCGAGACAATTTTAAAAGTCTCTGGATGAGTAACGTGTTCTAAAAGGCTTTAATAATTGAACACAAAATTTTATAATTTATTTACACAAATAAAAAAAATATAACTGACACGAATTCATTTATTATTATTACAATAGTTTTCTCCATATAATTCACATAAGCTAAAAGGTGTAAGAAATTTTGTGTGATTACTATTGAACTCGAGAAGATTAAATCACGTACAGACGAGCAAGCAAGAGGAAGTAAGAGGTGATTATCCGTTACTCACAATGATTAAAACAACATACGAATAGTATTAAGCAACCAAGTGAAGAAAACTAGAGGTTGACATTCAAAAGCAAATATGAAGCAAGGAACAACCTTGGCACCAAGATGAGTAATCCCTTCCTCAGCGCGGAACGGGGTTCATTCTACAAAGCGACCAACCAAACAATAAAATCGCTTAACGATAATTAAATTAAAACAACATTGTTATCATTATATACTATAAATATAAATAATTTCTACTCACATCAATAATGACCAATGATCCAGCTTAACCATTCGACAACAAGATCCTTCTTTAAATAGGTTAATGCACAGGACATTACACAATCCACACACAGAGGTGTCAATGATGACTTGAGAACGCAAGAAGAAGAGGGAAGGTTCTACAACATCACTAAAACAAGATCTAAGACAATAGAATACACACAACCATTCGACGCTCAACAAGAGGGTCATTGCGACAAGAACTAGTTTAAACTCCGAATGGGGCATTACATTTTTTATAACAATCGACACTAAAAATAATGAGTTATCGTCGATCAGTAATTAAAATAATAATATGGTTAATATTATTATTATTATTATTATTATTATTATTATTACCACTTAAAATAATTATTAATCATATTAACAAAGACATATATACCAATTTGACAATAATGTAAAACAATAACACTATAAGATAGAGGCCAATCGATAATTAAATTAAAACAACATTGTTATCATTATATACTATAAATATAAATAATTTCTACTCACATCAATAATGGCCAAAGATCCAGCTTAACTATGCGACAACAAAATCCTCCTTTAACTAGGTTTGTGCATAGGACATTACACAGTCCACACACAGAGGTGTCAATAATGACTTGAGAACGCAAGAAGGAGAGGGAAGGTTCTAAAACATCACTGAGACAAGATCTAAGACAATGGAAATTCACACATCCATTCGACACTCAACAAAAGGTCATTGCGACAAGAACTAGGGTACATGCCGAACCGCGGCATTACAAAATCCTTTTCACTGTTGATTGTAAAATCATGGAGGTTTTCATAATTTAAATATTTATGGTATAAAATAATTATAAATAACATAATTTTTTTAGATCCTACATTTAAATATTTTACCACTGAAAATACAGAGTTTTATACAATCGAAAGAAAAATACGGAAAATATTTAAGATTTCACCGTATTTGGTAACTATGGTATAAAGTATTTTTTTTTTCATTTTACTACTTTTAATAAAGTTGTATTTCTTTGAAGGTGTCAATAGATTTAGTGATTCGTTTGGAATTATTACTGGCAGTAGTGTGGGTGGTGATGGTTTCATTGGGTAGTATTACTGGCAAAAAATAAAATGCATAATAGGTCGTTCAATCTCAAATGGGTGTAGCTATAGATCTACAAAGCCTACCTCAGATTTAGTTTCCTTAAAAATACACATTTATTTTCATTGTACATTAATAAATGATCAATTACGCAGGTTTTTTTATAGGCTCCAATTGTAATGCCCCCATTCGGCGTTTACCCTAGTTCTTGTTGCAATGACCCTCTTGTTGAGTGTCGAATGGCTGTGTGTATTTCCGTTGTCTTAGATCTTGTCTCAGTGATGTTTTAGAACCTTCCCTCTCATGCATTCTCAAGTTGTTATTGACACCTCTGTGTGTGGACTGTGTAATGTCCTGTGCGTTAACCTATTTAAGGAGGATCTTGTTGTCGCATGGTTAAGCTGGATCATTGGTCATTATTGATGTGAGTATAAATTATTTATATTTATAGTATATAATGATAACAATGTTGTTTTAATTTAATTATCGATTGGCCTCTATATTATAGTGTTAAATTGTTTTACATTATTGTCAAGTTGGTATATACGTCTTTGTTAATATGATTAATAATTATTTTAAGTGGTAATAATAATAATAATAATAATAATAATTAAATAATAATAATAATAATATTAACAATATTATTATTTTAATTATTGATCGACGATAACTCATTAATTTTAGTGTCGATTGCTATCAACTGTATTATTAATTATCATTAAACGATTTTATTGTTTGGTTGGTCACTTTGCAGAACGAACCCCGTTCCGCGATGAGGAAGGGAGTACCTGTTTTGGTGCCATGGTCGTTCCTTGCCTGGTGTTTTCTTTTGAATGCCAACCTCTAGTTTTCTGTGCTTGGTCGCATAGGCCTGTTCGCATGATGTTGTTTTTAATCCTTGTGAGTAATGGAGAGTTCGATTCTTACTTCCTCTAGCTTGCTCGTGTGTATGTGATTAAATTTTCTTGGGTTGAATAGTAATCATACAAAAATTCATATACCTTTTTAGCTTATGAAAATTGTTCAGGTAATCTTGTAACTCCTTTTGCTTTTGTATTAATATATATTCTTTCATATGCTTTGTGAGCTTACCTTAGTTAGTAGATATTTTGTTATCCCGTATCTTTGCTGAAGAAGGGGCTCATGGGGGCGCCAGGTCGTGGTGAGGACTGTCCAGTTTTTTAAAAAATCTTTTAAACTGCTTTCACCTACCCTCCACTGCCACCTTGGCCGACTAGGTCCATTCGCATGTCTTGTTGCAAGTAGGTGGAATTAGTCTCCTCCCAACCACCAACCTGCAAACCGTAATCGGCCATTATGTTTCTATCTTGCGTGAGGGAGATGGGAGTCGGTGGAGTCTTGTATTTTCTTCACCTTGATCTCATTTTTATTCTTTTATTCAATGTGTATGGGCGCAGTAATGGGTTTGATACGGTGGCTAGATGAATCTACAAGCTAGTGAGGTAGGCGTGTTACCTCCACTTTCATTGGGTGCTGCGAGGTGTGTTCTTGTCAGGGATCCACATCAGCGGCCTACAATAGTAAGTAGCCAAGTAGCAGGCATGTTGCAGTATAGTAGAAGCCTTTGTGAGCACTTCCAACAAGCAGGTTGTCCAACTATGTTGTTATCTATTCAGTATCGAATGCATCCTCAAATTCAGGATTCTCCTTCAAGATATTTTTATCAAAATCGATATTGTGACAGTCAGAGTGTTACCAGGAGACCTGATGAAATTCATTACAAAGATTCTCTATTGAGACCTTACTTGTTTTACAATGTAACTCATGGAAGAGAATCTCATAGAGCGTGGATCTTTTTCATATCAGAATATTCATGAAGCACAATTTGCTTATTAAACGTATGCCCTGGTTTTTCTTTTGGTGACCTGCGCACTCCAATTACTGGTTGGCTGCATGAGGATTTGGTGGAGAATATAGTTGGGTTCGTGGGCAAAAGGAAAAGGGGCTTGGAGCTTCCCAATGAAATGTGTGTAGCCATTACTTTTCTACCCACCCCTTTCCTATGCCAAGCATGGCCGTTAACAGAGTATGGACCTTCAACAAGCTGAGGAAGAGAAGTTGCGCAGGTTGTGTTACTGTTGCCCTGAGCCCTGGTCGACGTGGTTGTTGGTTGGAAGAATTCCAATCAGGCATGATAATCTATTCATCCCAATATTTGCTAAACTTTAAAATATCTTGAAATGAAACATTCCTTTTCCTGAATTGGTATTTCAAATGTGAATTTTTGTATGAATTGTGTTCTTTCATTGCTTACTGGTTCGTTGTTCCTGAATTGCCTCTAATGTTGGTTTTCTGGGTTACTTTGGATGCTCCCACTCTAAGAAATCTCTTTCTGGGTAAATGGCGCCTTGGAAATATATTGTGGGTTTTAGATGTCCTACTGTGACATATATCCTTTCCCTTGAATTTTCTTGCTATAATAATAAAATTTGCCTAATGCTAATGGTGGATGGCTGGGATTTGGTTGTATTTGGTTCAAACATTGGGAAATCATAAGTTGCTTGTTTAAAAAAAATGATGGATTTTTTGGTATTGGTACAAAATTGTAGGTGGTTAATTTTCTTTTCGATTAAGAGACCCTTCACCTTGAATTTCATGGTCTCTCTTATTTGAGTGCCCATATTTTTTTTTCCTGAACTACTGATTAAATTGCGGGATTTATAGAATCTATGAAGCTGTGTATTTATTTTGGATATAGGGTAAATGGGTAAATGTGCCTGGATGCTTTCGCGGAGCTAGTAGTAAGATCTATTTTTTTTATATTTCTAAAGATTACTATGATAACTTGAAGAATCCAGAGATGCTTTAGGTATGTGGAAACCTTGTATACTTCATTGTTATGGAATGCTATGCCTAATATGGTTTGATTTGGGTATTGTGTGTTCCTCTTTTGGGTGTTGCCTACTTTTTAAATATATTGATCCTTATCTCAAATTTTAGTATATCGATTTGAAGAATAACTTTATATATATATATATATATATATATATATATATATATATACATACATACATACACATACTATTAAGTATATATATATTAGTATACACCCACACACACACACACACACACACATATATATTTGGCACCTCCCTAATGATCGAATCTTGATTTAGAGACCTAACCTGTAAATGGGTATGCATTGAAATTTGTTGAGATACCGGACAATTTTTCTTGGGACTTCCATTAATCTGAAAATTTTCTAGCTAATTCGAAGTTGGGGATAAATAGTAATAAAAAAAGGGAGGGGTTCATCAAAAGGAAGCCTCCAAGGGTTTTGTTCAATTTGATCACTTAATCTTGTATTTGGTATTCTTTTGAAGAAAGCTCCAAGATTTTGTTCAATTTGATCCTATGGTGTGTTTTCCCTTTCGTGCTCTCTGTTTTAGTTTTCATTATCAATAAGGAAGCACATATCTTTTGCCTCAACGTTGGAAAATAATTGAACTAACCTTGTTTGGAATATCATTTCTCAGTCTTGTCATCAAGAAGAAAATTTTAGAGATATTTTATGGTGGTATGAGAAGAGTACTTGTTCTTGATATTAAATCTGGTAACCACGATCGATGTTGGTGGAATTCGATGATCTCTATGTTTGTGATATTAGGAAGCCTTTCTACGGTTGAGATAGTAACCCTTGCTTGGATCTTGTAGATAAACCCTTGTCAAGATTATTAAGGGGTATTAATGAATTTTTCTTGTAATGTTTTTTTTTAACTCAAGCATATGGGGTGGAATTATGTTGCCTTTTTGGAATCTTATGGAGTTACACTTATATAGATTGATGGGTTGAGTATTAGATTTCAAACATGTAATATACAGATTGTAACGACCCAAAATTTTCACACACGAACAACACAGTAAAAGATAGGATTTTTTTTTTGACTTTCTTGACACACAACATGACACAACATGTCATCACAAAGTTACAACCAACTCTGGGAACCACTTGTTACGGGGATGACCACAAGATCAGCACGGAACGTTCACACCCAAAAGGATAATACATTTTTTTTCTTTTGACATGACAACATAGAAGTCCAACCACAGAACACACTTACAGTTAGGGCCAACCACGATGAGATATTATTGAGGGTTATTTATTTTAAAAAGAAATCTTGCAATTCTTAGCTTACGTTTTCAAGGAGGCTCAAGATATGATTCATACAATTCATCATAC
Source organism: Taxus chinensis (assembly GCA_019776745.2). Classification (NCBI taxonomy): domain Eukaryota; kingdom Viridiplantae; phylum Streptophyta; class Pinopsida; order Cupressales; family Taxaceae; genus Taxus; species Taxus chinensis. Next base: position 490,689,694 of record CM034155.1, on the reverse strand, counting down.
CAAGCTAATTTTATTCTTTTTACACTGAGTAATCATCTTTAATCTTCTCTATTATGAAATTTGTTTGCTTAATTCGTTTATTTAGAGAAAGGGGTAATTTAATTTCACAAGGACATCTGTTAACACTTACGCTACTAGAACTTGTTCATGCCCATATGAAAACATGGGTTTGCGTTTAACATACATAAGAGAAGAAAGACAAGGCACCTTGGAAAAAGGTTAGAGGGAGAAGGTTAAGTTGAAATCATCTTCAAGGCCTCATTAGCTATTACCAAGATATAATTGAAACTTGAAAACTTAACCAGAATTATTAAAGACTTTACTTAGGGTTTACTAAATGAGTTTTATAAAAATAAAACAATTTACCATCCAATGGCTAAGGGATAGATTGCGTGGTTTCTAAAGTGTTATCTCCTACTTATTAAATCTTATTATCTTCCAGAACAATCCATAGATTTCCGTTAAGTTTGTTTAAGAATTTCACCATGAAAGGGATAGTGTTCATGAGTGTAGCTAGGGATATCAAGTTATATAATGTTACTTAACAAAGGATAGTTTCATCTTTGATCACTTATGGAATTACATGCTCTCAAGTTGGTCACCTCTACACTAATTTATTTGCAATATAAATTTTATTTTAACTTCTATAAGTATTAAACAACCCGTTTTATTTTACTTATAACACACTATGACTAAGTCTTAGAAAGATTTAACTCAACATTTAATCGCAGGGATAAATTTTAACAATATTCATTTACGAAAATGAAATAAGGTTACATCAACTCTTAGAATACCAATAATCCATGAAGGTAACTCAACAAGCGGTAAACAAATTTTCTTATGTTTTCCAAGATAGGCAGACAATTCAAGGTTCCAAAGTTAAGACGACATAATCCACGATACAAAATACTAAGACATTGATCCTCTTCTAAATTTTCCACTAGATGTTATCAATAGTTGAACAATATAAAAAAGGATTCATGAAAAAGAACTTCTCAACTAAGGTTGATGTAAAAATCTATAAGTCTATCCCTCATCTACTCGCAAAATCCATCTGCAACAAATTTTTCCACAAGAGTCAGTTCGCGAGAACTAAGCAAGAAAAGGCTACACAAAACCACCATAACTATTATCTAACAATACCACAAAAGGAAGCACTTTATTACAAGAATTGGGTCAAACCTCTAAACACTATCAACACATCAAGTTATAATAAATTCTCCATCATTCCAATCAAATAAGGAGAAGACCTTGTACTTCAGTTAGGAGTAAAAGCAATGAAAGTATAGCAATCGTATGAGAATGGCCCTTGGCCCTATAAGGAGAAATAAACAATCTAGCAAAAACATAATTCCCATCAAGTAAGTAATTAAATAATAATAAAAAAATATGAGATTTAATGTATTTTGAAATTAAACTATTAATAGAAGGGGTGTAAATTAATATATTTAATGAAGTATTGGTTTTATTAAAATATTAAAATAAATCCAATCAAAAAATTAGTTTTTAACTTTTGTTATGGAGACGACATTTAAATTTTTTTTTGATTGAGCACCTCAAGGGGTGTCGTACAGTTGGGTGTTGGATTACATAGTTTAATGGCATTTCTGCCTAGGTTCCGAAAAAACATATAGATTCTAACAATGCACAAGAGTTGAGCGGCCCAGGAAAGGGGAACCACAGGTGATCAAAATTCACTCTAAACAACTACGTAGTAAGGGAGCATCCACATCGGAAATCAAAATCAAAACCTTCCAGGGCTATGATTCCATAAGACTATCAAATGACCATTTGACTCTCTGTGTCGAAGAGTCTCCACGCCTTGCACATAACAAGGAAATTCATCCCTCGCAGGCTCATTGAAAGCCATTACATGCATAAAACTAATAAACCAATAGGGCCCTTCGTAGCATTAACATTACATAGGAGATTTAATGCAAGTTAGGAATAATAATAAGAGCGCCATCAACATTTATTCACAGAGGGGGATTCGACCATTAAACTATTCTAGTGTCAACGAGGTTTTGGATTATGCACAAAGAAACCTTGGGCATACTTTATCTTTTCGAAAGGCGATTTTTGGTTCCGCATAGATGATAAAGAATGGTCACCTTACAACATTGACCGGAAGGCCTTCAAAGCCTTACATTTACGATGAAAGGTCTTACCCAAAAGTCCAGAAGACATAAGACTTGTAAACTACTACTATTAGCATGGACAAACCTTTCTCCATTCTTGCGAGTTTTACATACCAAAACTGACATGATGTTGGCTAGCCCAGAGTATAGTTTCACACTAATCCTACTTACCTTGGCCTACCTCGATGTCAAAAGGTTCCGTCGAAGTCCTCCTTTGCCCCTCTTTCTCTCCCCCAATTTCGTCTAAAGACAACTTGTTTGACTTTTTCAATACATCCCCTTCGGCGTTTCCATGGTACACTTAATTCAATGATATCGAAAATGCTAGTGCTTGAGTCAAGTCATGTTCAATGTGCAACTTAATCTCACGCGCGGTTTTTATTAATTGTACGGATAAACTTATTTTTCATGTGACTATAGTGTTCTAGTCCGCATTGAGTGAGTGATATATAATACCCATAGGATATGGCACATTTCATTGTTTAAGGCTCTCACCATGTTCTGACAACGATACCAAGCTAAAACAAGAAGTAAATCAAGCAGATACGGAACAATTTCTGTTCCTGAAATCCAACTATTTATTCACTGCAAGGATAAAGTGGTTCGATGTTCACACTAATTCTCTGAAATACAAAGGGAGTACAGTATATATTATAACATGTCAGAAATATCTAGGGATTCTTCTCCATGTACAATTACAGACACGTTTCACTGGAGGCATTGGCCATGATGGGCAGCCGATTACAACAGAAGTTGATCTTGCATATCCTCCTTTTACGGAAGAAGAGCAGAGCAAGAAAAAATGTTTGGTCTATGCTTAGCCTGGGCAGAGAGCTCCATTTTAAGAAACGTCGAACAGAAGGAACGGTAGTCTCAGGTGCTGTCAAGACTACGGTAAGCACAATAACTTCAGAAAAAATCTTACTACTAACCCATGGGTCAATTTTTTTTGTAGATTCACCTGAAAGTGGCTTAAAACCAAGCATCCATCCTTCAAGAAAAACCACCATTGTCATTTACTGGAGTGGAAGAATAGAGCCTTAAGAATATGGTCTCTAAAGAGATATTGAAATGATAGTCTTTATACTTTTAAATCTCCAAAGGTCCCTCAACTTCAGGCCATGTAGAAGGATCTGCCCTATCACCCCGCCCATAATAAGCAGACTTATCATAACGAGGTACCTTAGCCTTTGTACCCTCTTTTTTTTTTTCACTAGGCTACACGAGGTCTTCAAAGTATTTGTCCCAAAAGCTAAATCATGGCTTCCTGCATTACTCTGTAGCTCCAAAAGGGTGTTTGCTGAATTCTCATCTGCAAGCTTTGCCTGATTAGCTGCTGTCAAATAGAAGTCATCAATGGATATTGAGGCAGCCTTCCTTCCTGCGTTAAAGATGGGGCACCAGAGAAGGACAGAGTAGAAGAAAAAAGGCACGCAGAACCAGGATAATAGAAATTTGAAGAAGAATACGCCTCCAAAAAACTTATGCAAGGAGAGAGAGAATCCACACAGCGTGCAAAACGTGACAGAATGCCACAAATCGATGGGGGGTTCTTAATAGAGAATCTTTGCAATAAAATTCATCCGGTCTTCTGGTAACACTCTCACTGTCACATAGTTGATTTGATAAAAATATCTTGAAGGAGAAACCCGAATCTGAGGATGCATTGATACTGAACAGATAACAACATAGTTGGACAACCTGCTTGCTAAAAGCACTCACAAAGGCTTCTACTATACTGCAACATGCCTGCCGCCGCATTTCTTCCATACTCGACTGCAACGGTGTCGCCCTTCCGAAGAGGAGGAGCCTTGACATGCCATGGGGTGTCTATGTTCACAAAACGCGGGGAAAAAGAAGCGACAGAGGGAGAAGAAGAGCCTGTGACTGGAACAACGAACGTCCTTCCCGTGTTTTGATCCCACACGCTCCTGAAGGGAGAGTTAAACAGGTCAAATCCTCTCTTAAACCCAATAAACCCACAGAAGAAAAGACTGTAAGCTTGTGCGCTGATTCAAGGGTGTCGGGACTCTTGCAAAAAAAGATATTATAATACATAAAGAATTAATGGAGACCACTAAGCACAGAACCACCATTCCCGATATGTCCCTTCCACAAGAACACTCGCTTTGAACGTAGTGGATCGGGGATCTCTTCAGGATTCTCACTGATACAATTTACAGTTTGAAATTCTGTCTCTATTCTAGTAGACAACCTTCTCTTATTACCAACATATAACTTCAACCCAGGCAACACATTGCTATTGTTATTTTGACCCGACTTCCTGTACATATGATTGACAAACTCGTCAATGAGTATAGGCCAGGCACCTGCTTCTATATCATAGCCTTAAAGATTTTTAGGTACAGATCGACTGAAATCCAGCAGTCCTCTCCATGTATCCTCAGAGATACTATGTCGTTGATTTTTCTGTACAAAGTCACACCACTAATCTAGCAACCGAAACCTTTCTGTAAACACCAATCTCCATGCCTCTATACTTGTGCTAACAACAATACTCCTCTGTCTGTTTTCACAGCACATAAAGAATGTAACGACCCACAAATTCACACACACGAACAACACAGTAAAAGACAGGATAATTTTTTTGTTGAACTTGCTTGACACGCAACATGACGCGACATGTCGTCACCAAGGATACAACTAACACTGTGAACAGCTTGTTACGGGGATGACCACAAGGTCAGCACAGAAACATTCACACCCAAAAGGACAATACACTTTTTTTTTTTTTTGACAAGACAACATAGAGGTCCATCCACAGAACACACTAACAGTTAGGACCATCCACAGTGAGATATTCTTGAGGATTATTTATTTTAAAAATACATCTTGCAATTCTTAGTTTACGTTTTCAAGGATGCTCAAGGTATGATTCATATAATTCATCTTACCAAGCTAAGTTTATTCTTTTTACACTGAGAAATCATCTTTAATCTTCTCTATTACGACATTCATTTGCTTAATTCATTTGTTTAGAGAAAGGGGTAATTTAATTTCACAAGGCCATCTATCAACACTTACGCTACTAGAACTTGTTCATGCCCATATGACAACAGGGGTTCACATTCAACAACTTAAGAGAAAATTACGAGGTACCTTGGATAAAGTTAAAGGAAGAAGGTCAATTGAGTTCATCCTTGAGACATCATTAGTTCTTACTGAGGTGTAATTGGAGCTTGAGGTTTTATACATAATTATTAAATATTTTACTTAGGCTTCACTGGATGATTTTACAAAAGAAAACAATTTACCTTTCAAATGGTTGAGAAATAGATTACATGGCTTCAAAACCAATTCCTCCTATTTATTAAATCTTATTATCTTACAACAACTCACAATTCGTTTCACCTTAGGATCATTTTAAGAATTCACCAAAGAAAGGATAATGTTTTTTTTACTAGTGTAGCTAGGGATATCAAGTTATAAAATTTTTACTTCACAAGGGATGGTTTCATTTTGATCACTCATGGACTTATTTGATTTCAAGTAGATCACCTCTACCTTTATTTGTTGAATATAAAATTATTATTATTGTTTAGCTCCTTTAAGGGTTAACCGACCCATTTTACTTTACTTATAAAATATTGCCACTAAGTCTTAGAAAGATTTAACTTGACAATTTATTCTCAAGATCTAAGTTTCACAATACTCATATCAATGTAAAGATTGAATACCATTTCTTACAAAGGTAAGTTACCAGTTTACCTACAGAAGGACAAGACAACATCATCACAAAATTTCAGAATATCCCAAGGCAAGAGGTCTTCTAAACTCCTTTGCAAGCACTATTAAAAAATTTACCTTACATTGGACATTTTTACAAGGAACCTCATAAATTGCACTGGTGAAAACTTTACAACTCTTTCCTTTAATCTACTCACATAATCCATCTGCACAAATACTAGCTAGAATCAGTTCGCAAGAGCTGAGCATGTTAAGGCTACACATTGCAACAGTAAGCTAACATTTAACAATATCAAGAAAGGAATGTTCTAAATTCAAAAATGGATTAAAACACAACTCACAACTCCAAGATTAATCACATGAGAGAGAAATCTTTAAACCATCCAACAAGGAGAAAGTCAAAATACCAGTAAGAACAAAATTACATAAATCAAGGCAAGACCTTATGGGTTAGGAACAAGAAAGTCAAGAGTGTTGATATCTCCTTCATGTAATCCTATGGGTTACGTGATTGGAATCCAAAATTTACTCCATCCAACTAAAGGGGTCTAAGAGAAGACAAAGCGTACTAATTATGATTGTAGGCACGAAGCAAAACGACGTTATCCAATTCTTCCAGGGGGCTTCATAGTAATATGGGTTCGACGCCCTTAAAATAACACAACTATAGTTTCAGTTTTAACCAAGGAGTTTACCACTACCTTCTTATATGAATTCTTAAACGTAGTACTAGTTAACCCAAACAAATCCACTTTTCCAAAAGCGTACAAAAGAGACACAGAAAGGGCCATTATTCTACCAACAAACCCTATCCTAATCGTCAACTTCTCTACATAATATAAGGGAAAGCTAAACCCAAAAGTAGTTAATAATTTTTATATATTTCTGACAATGCCAATAAGTACTTTAAAATAAAAATAAAAATTGATTTCCTTAACAAAGCCACGAAAAGGGAATTTTAGTAACCAAATTCGAAGAATAAGATATTCGAGTTCAAAAAAAAAGGGATTCAATACACGGTGGGTAATACACAAACGATGCCCCAGACTCAAAAGACCTTACCACGAGTACAAGCACAAAATAAGAACCAACGCACATATCCATCAGGAAGGTTACGCAGTGCAGTCAGGCCTAGAAGTTCTATGAACTCCTTGCCAAAGGTATAGAAGATGGAAATTTTACCCGATCCATGTGGGCTTATCGAGGAAAAGTCTAGCAAATATCAAACAGGTAAATATAACAGCCACCTATGATATTATCACTGTAATCAGCTGTCATCTAATAGGAAACGAGTTCACGAATCCAATACCATGGATTCACCTACAACTTTTGTTTCAGTCCAACTATTAATAGCTTGCTCGCGACCCTTAATAAAAATTGTAGAGATTTCATTCAATTAAACTTACAATGTTTCCCCCTTACTTTAATCACACAAGAGTTTGAACCAGGAAGAAGGTAAAGTAATTCTCTCAACACGTCGAGGCCAAAATTAGAAGTCAGGTTATTCATCCTCTAGAACTAGGTACAAAAGTCGACCATGTACAGTTCTATAGCAAAACCCTAATGCCATTTTCTAATCAAACAAAAAGTAAGGAATGCCCACAGGCTTAAACAAGTTTTAGAACACAATGTCACTATTAATGTACCTTTTAGCAAAACAGGAGAGCCCTAAACAGGAAATACATATTTATTCAACCAAAAGAGGTATGTAGGCTTAACCTTCCATTTAGTAACCTTCAATTATAATTACCATCACATAATTCTTTTTTTAAAAGAAAGTCATATAAGCAAACAAAACTCAATAATGTTTCCTTCCCTACGAACTAGACTGCATCACTCAATATTGCAGTAACCCATTTAGACAAATATGAAATAGAGTAAGCTATAAGAGAGGAAAGAACATTCCAAGCAAAATCAGTGAAATTGGAACGAGATTTAAAGGAACAACCACACAATCAGGCAGTGATATAAACAACCACGAAAACATCTAGTCTAGGCGTCATTCAAGAGGAAAGAATATTCATTTCAAGATACTGAAAGAAGGTAGAAAACTATTACAAGGAGTAGATTTAACATGCCTGTTTATAGTTCTTCCCACCAACAAGCACGTCGACCAGGGCTCGAGCAACAGCAACACAACCTACGCAACTTCTCTTCCTCAGCCTGCTGAAGGTCCAAACTCTGTTAATGGCCATGCTTGGCATAGGAGAGGGGTGATTGAAACATGCCTTCTTGAAATCCTCGGGAGAAAATATGAGAAGATAGAAGCACTCTGCTATGAAGAGCATCACAATCACCATAGAAACCCACACAACCATCGTCATGACTGCCATATCCAAAGAAGATATGTATCTGTTTCTATAACTATAGACCCCCCCCTTTTTCCTTTTTCCCACAAACCCAACTATATTCTCCACCAAATCCTCACGCAGCCAGCCAACTATTGGTGTGAGCAGGTCACCACAAGAAGAACCAGGGCATACGTTTAATAAGCAAAAGTAGCAGTGAATTTCCAGCCACAGAAAATCTCAACTGCCATATTGATAACAAATGTTGCAACCTTGTACCAAAACCAAAGAGAAAAGCAAAGAACCACTTGACAGACACAAAGTATCCAACGTATAACTTTCCTCTTTGAGCCTGGTTTAAAATGCCATCTCAACATGCATCTGATTGTTCCTGATTTGGACCTCCTAACCTTGGTGCTCTCATATTAGGAGAAGCCCTGGTCTGAGACGAAGCAAAAGAAAATGGCTTTAATAACCAAAAATAAAATCTCTTGGAACAGATTCCATATCCAAAAAAAATAGTCCCTAGACTTAGCATCCTCGATTAAGGCTGACCAGTCACTAGATTGCTTCAATGCAGCTGCTTTGAATTACAATAATAATAGAAACCCAATTTTAGAATGGGTATTACAAATTAATAGTAACCACAAGAACCCAAAATACAGGTTACATTTATTCATCCAAAACAGCAGAACACAAACATTTCCAACAAAACATTAATCCATCGTCAAGTAGCCACACACAGCAATAATATCTTCAAATGGATATACAATACCCAGAACTATTTCACCCAATACTGTAGATCGACCCAGGTTATAATGCAAAAGATTATTCATGCAAATACTAGGTGAAATAAGCTGTTAGGAGATAGATATGGTTATTCATGCGGTGAATAATAGTTGCAAATCCAACCCCAAGATTTGAAGCTCGGACACAAGACATGATGATTACCTCACGCTCCTGGCTCTGAAAGGCATCTACTGTAATGATACATAAACCTTTTTCTTCAGCAGATTTGAGGACAGCATCAAACTCTCGGTGCAAACATTACAGCGGTAGCTTGTAAGGTGTGATAATTCCAAAAGCACCCTTATGCCTGCCAACTTAGTGACTCGCTGAAGAAGTTCATAAAATTGCAAAGTAAATAGTTCTTCATGAATATTCTGATATGAAACAGATCCGTGCCAATGAGATTCTCTTCCATGAGTTAAATCGTAAAACAAGTAAGGTCTCAATATAGAATCTTTGCAATAAATTTCATTGGGTCTCCTGGTAACACTCACACTATCACTTAATCGATTTGGAGATACAACCTCAATGCATGTTCTGGCTCTGAAAAGAAAAATCCTGCTACCTTCATCTCCCAAGACATTTTCTCCAACATTGCATAGATCTCATGTGCCTATGGGTGTGATCTGTCACCTTATTGTTTGGTGCTGAAGTTGGTTTTGAGCATTGTGAAGAGCATTCTTCCAGGCAGTCACATCATTCCACTTGCTTAGAGGCGGTGGTTCTAAACCATAGCATGACATGTCCATAGCATGAGGTGCGTTGCCAGCACGTATTCGCTCATACTCCTTTTCCACCATATACAACATTATATGAGCTTGTATATATAAGTCTCCTCACACCATACTTTACGCAGACATCCAATACAAGGCAAGTCCCATTTATTTTACTTCATCAATCCATCCCGCTTGAAGCATTTCTTCGGTGGCCTGTTCGTGATCGGCGAGTTCTTGTTGGTCTTTCTTGAACTCGAGTGCCTGCATTAATAGTAACAATTTCATCTCATCTTCTTCTTCACTATGAGCAGGTTGTTTGCCATAGAAAACGGTATTTGTAGAAGAAGGAGCAGAAGAAGAAGGGGAAGCGGAATTGTTGGGCTGTTGAGATGTTGCGAGCAAGACAGCGAGGGCCTCCTGTAACTGTAGCTAAGAGGCATAATCGAGGTCACTGCATGCAGACTGCATTCAATATTGAACAGATAACAACATAGTTTGACATCCTATTACACTAGCTCGTAGCTTCATCTACACCCACGTCAAACCAGACTCATGCAGCAACCAAGGCAGAGAAAACGTGCTAGGAGGAAGAAAAAAACGTGCCGAACACCTAACTATACGCATTGAATGAGGATCCAAAAGAGATCCAGGTGAGGAAAAATGGGACTCCACCGACTCCCTTCTCCCTCACGCAAGGACAGAACATAAATTTCCACCCACTGCCAGCTACCATAGCAAATTTTTTTTTTTTTTTAATCTTATTTTTGGAGCCCCACACTTTGGGGGCAGGCATCCTGCCAGGAGCAACAATGAACGGGCATTACAAAGAACACAAAGTAATAGAAGCATTGAAACCTACAGGATTTCCTTATCAAATGCTGATTTTTATTCAAGCAGGGCCTTCAAAGAGTGGAGAACAGAACAGACTGCTATCTTTCCTACTGCCTGGCTAATTGTTGTTGCGGGTCGCTACTACGGATCCCTGACAAGAACACACCACGTAGAACTCAAGAAGGTGTAGGTAACACGCCTACTTCACTAGTTTCAAGCTCCATCTAAAACCACGCGCGCAGGGAGGAGCCAGGAAGAAAAACGCCGTGACAGAAGGATTTTGCTGGCCTCTCTGCCCACGCAACCAAGAAAAAAACACCCCTCACATGCCTACATCACTAGCTATCATGTCAAACCAGACTACGCCCATATGCATTGAATGAAAGGATCAAAAAGAGATCCAGGTGAAGAAAAATAGGCCTCCACCGACTCCCATCTCTCTCACGCAAGGTAAAAAATGTGATGGTCATTACAGTCTACAGGTTGGGTGGTTGGGAGGAGACTAATGTCATCCACGTGCAAACAAGACCTACGAATGGACCTGGTCGGCCAAGGTGGCAGTGGAGGGTAGGTGCAAGCAAATTAATAGATTCAAAAACTGCGCAGTCCTCACCTTCAAAGGCGCCACCACCCAACCTCTCTCCCCTTCCAAGCAAACCAAGGCTGGAAAAGACTACAAACATGCCCGAATGCCTTGAAAAGGTTTTTAATATTCTATTATAACTTTTAACAAAAAAAGTCATTACGCATTTCACCGATCAAAAGCATGATAAGCTCACTAGACGAAAGTTAGAAATGACCCTCGGAAACAAAATCGTACTTATGACAGAACGAGATGGCAAGACAAAGTGAAAGAAGGGAAGAAACTATTCCAAAATAATGTCACAATAAAGTCAAAGTCACCTGACGATAAAAAGGGAGCTCAAATAAACGTTCAACGAAAAGCAATGGGGGCAAGGTGGCAGAAACAGAAATCGATGCCCAACGGAGCATTACACAGATTTCATGATTGAAATCCAAATACTCTCGACCTTTTTATTTCTAATTTTAAGGTCTACGGTCTTACATGTTGGGTCATCTGTTAGGAATATCTATGTTGTAGTGTGAACATAGAATATTATGTAAGTGATTATATTATCTAGGATAATATAATATGTGTTGTAATAATTAATTACATTATTGTAAATGTAATTATGAGTGGGTGAGTAAATATTGTTATGAGTTGTTGAGTAAACAAATAATTAACAATATTAGTTTTGTGAGAAATCAAAACCTCATGTAAAATAGCATGGAGTTGTTTTAGGAGTTATGTGTGGAGATATTTATGGAGATTATATCTCCTTAAATATAGGAACAACATCTCTTATTTAAATGGATGTAATACTTCCTATGAATGAAGCAAGAATAAAGAGTAAGATTTCAAATTTTCTTTATGCAATTATGATATTAATTTTTTATCATCAATATCTTGTTTTTTTTTTTGAGATGTTTGTTCATAATTGAAAGTTATGGCTTCTTGCTTAGTTGGCTTGGTGAAATCGTTTATCTTGTTTAAGAATTTTAATTAGTGGTTTGTGATTTGACCCAATCTAGAAATAACATGTTCCTTTCATGATATTGTTAAAGGTTAGCTTACTGTTGCAATGGGTAGTCTTATCAAGCTCAGTTCTCGCGAAGTAACTCAAGTCAATACTTGTGTAGATTGCTTTTTTGATTAAAAGGGAAAGATATGTAAAGGTTTATTCAGTTTGAATTATCAAGTTCCTTGTACAAATGTATAATGTGTTGTAATTATTGCAATGGTACTTATAATGCAGTTAGAAGGCCCCTTGTCCTGGATTGTTCGGTAATTGGGAAATAAAGTTGTCTTGTTATTTTTTTTTAGCTAAACTTGCAATCATCTTCGTGAGAAATAATTTATAATATTTCCCTTGTTATGAGTATTCTTTTAGTAATGTATTTTATCAGTTGTGAAAATTTCATGGCATGGCTTTACCAACATGTTACCTCCTTGTACTCAGACAAAGTTCTATTGATTCTTTGGGTGCCATGATGAATAAAGTTTTTATAACCGTGTCTAATTCCCCTGTTTAGCTATGATAGTTTTTGTTCTCGAGTTATCAAACTATCATGCTTTTATGACCTCCATGGTCTTGACATCAGTGCAATCATATGTATATTTTAGTGGGTAGAGATACTTTTTCAAAAAAAAGATAATAAAAAAAAATAAAAATAAAATTAAAAAAATGAATTCATAGATGAATAGATAAATAAAATAATATAGAACTCGTGTTCCTTGATGATAAATTTAAGAGTCTTTAATTGGAAGGAAAGGATTTTCTACTAGTGTAAAAGAAACCTACTCTTATTAACCTTAACTACAGATTAAACTTTATTTTCTTTTTTGTGAAACCTTAATTTTTGTACTTCCATTTTGGAGAACCCCATTTGTATCCATTGTCGAACTTAATCAAGATGTTTGCTAAATGAAGATTTTACCCAAATCTAGTTGAACTCTTAAGTTCCTTTGAAAGACCGGCTAATAACTATATAGACCTTAATGAAATAAATTTAACTTCTCTCTCTAACCGTTACCATGGTACCTTGTAATCCTTTTTTAAGTTATGATAAAATTTTAATCCTTGATCAAAGAAGATTAGGGTTACAGACCTAAATGATAATCCACTCCCTTTTAGCTTATGCTTTCCCCCTTTTGCAATCAAGATAGGAAACGAGTTTCAGTAGTGTGGGTTGGGATAGATAGAATTGTGGAATTAAATTATCTTCTTTATTAAATAAATGAACTAAACAAATAACCGTCATAATAGAAAAGACTTTAAACTAATCACTCTATAGTGTATAATAAAGAAACTTAGTTTAGTAAGATGAATCGTGCGAATCATATCTTGAATCTCTCTGAAAACATAAGTCATGAGTCAAAGGGTGTTTTATCAAAATAAATAACCTTCAATCATTTCTTACTGTGGCTTGCCCTAGCTATGTGAGTGTCATGTGGTTGGACTTCTATGTTGTTCTATCAAAAAGAAAAGTGTATTATCCTTTTGGGTGTGAATGTTTCCGTGCTGACCTTGTGGTCATCCTCGTAACAAGTGGTTCCCAGAGTTGGTTGTAACCTTGTGACGACATGTTGTGTCATGTTATGTGTCAAAGCAAGTCAAAAAAAAATTTATCCTATGTTTTCCTATGTAGTCTTGTGTGCCGTTTTTAGTGGGCGTTACACCAATGTTTCGTAAGATCCTAGTCCCAACAAGGAAAATCCAAACAAGCCTCTTGTTTTGTTTTCACACTCTAGATATGTTTACTGTAAATGTTTTCTCATATATGATGTATTCATTCTTAGGTGGTAGGATTTAGATCACATGGAAGAGGTGGCTAAAAGGGTCACTCAAGGTGGCCCCCGCAAAATTGGCTTTCAAATGAATAGGGATAGGGGTTGTCTCTACATTATAACTAGATAGAAATTGTTCATTACATATTAGAAATAGGTAATTATGTTATAGTTACCAATGAAGAATATTTTATAGTGTCAATTATGTGTTAATAATTAAATGGGGTAAACTTTGGAAATATAAAAATTAGGATTTATGACAATATTTAAATTAGTTATTTTAATTATGAGTTTGTAATATGAATAAATTGATTGCAATTGAATTGTTACAAAAATATAATGGTTAATTGGTTGAGGGTTAAGTATTTTTAACTAGGTCCTCATATCTATTATTCTATGAAACAAGGTATTTTTACCATGATTATTCTACAAAATGTCACAATTTAAGGTAATTGTAGAATATTTGTAACATAGCCATAATGAGTTCATTGTCTTGTTTTTAGGTTATGTAAATATTTTACAATTTAATTATATGAAAATAAAATTTGTAGAAAACCAACATCCAAATAATTTTTGTTAAGAAAATCCACATTAGAAAAACATATAATATTTTATAAATATTATGTAGCATAACCACATTTTTCATAAATTTTAAAATGAAAAAATAAAATTACAATAATTTAGAAATTCCACATTATTTCTCCTGCCAATTGTATATAAACACATAAAATTTCAATTTCTTTTCTTAATTTCAATATTTTTGGTTTAACAAGAAGCTAATAAATTAATTATATATTTTTTTAATTTTATTTATACAAAAAGGATAGTTATTTAGGAAATTGTATTTTTTACATTATTATGCCGAAGGTGTTCTTGTAGTGGAGTTGAACCTGTTGATTCTGACAGAAGTCAGAAATCAAACGGAGGAAATTCTTCCTTAAAGTGTCGTTGAAATCCAACGGAGGCAAGAGTTAATGGATGGCTGGATGGCACATCACTCCTCTCATACAACTATTTGTAAGGGCACAGGTTTGGCCAGCTGTATACATTGCATGCACTAAAATGGCAGTTAAACAAGCTTTGTGGAACACAACCACTGGACCACCAGTTTTGCAAATCCCACGGGGAATTGTCTCTAGGATAGAATATTTCCACACAGCTACAAAGTTGAAGGTCGTTCGGGTTGCACGCTCCAAAGGCACTACAGAGGTCAAATACACTACATTGATCTCAAACAAATTTTATGTGAAGGGTCGGGTTGATACTACAACATGTTCCAATTATTTGTTTTGAAACAGACTAACTCGAATTACTCCGGCCTTGCTAGCACGAAACAAGAGAGCACACCGACTATGGTTGTGAATGGCAGAACGAAGCTCTCGCTAAATCTGGCCTAAAATCAGTACCCATTATCTCCATGTGCAGGGTTGGTTTAGCCCTTAATACAAATTGACTCAATTTACAAATACCCACTGTACTAGATTACCAAATTAATGTGTTTGTATCTCAAATTATTTGTTTTCTTGGTTGTTTATTTGACAAAACCCTTGTTTTTGTTTTGCAGAGGTTGTGAATGGCGTACAACCTTTCCTGTCATGATGTGCATGAATACCATCTTTGGCGGCAGCAGGATAAGGTTGCCCATTTTAACATGATGGAGGTAGATGTAATTTTATTTGATGCCGACTAGAGGATGTTTGGTATGCGGAGAAAAAGAGTTGTGGCCAACCGTAAATCACCCTGTGCCCTGCAAGTATGGGCAAGACCATATGGTGTGTGCAGCTGGGTCTTATGGTAATTGTGGAACAGGGCGGGTTTTCTTTTCATTTGTAATATTTTTTTGCATTTTTCTAGATATGAAAATGTTGTTCTTTGTTTCGTTTTAAAACATTTTCAGGGTTTTTTTAAAGAAAGGAAGAAGGAACGTGGTATGGGCGGCCCACAGGTCGGATGTACGCCTGAAACTTAGATTCGTAAATGGAAAATGTGGTTGAGTGTTGCAGGGTTGCTGGAAAGGTGTGGAGATGGTGGGAGGGATAGACTTTTTGCATGCAATTTGAGGAAGGATTATCTGTGCGTTGATGAGCCTCTTTTTTTAAATCCACGTTTTAGTTGGTTACTGCTAAAAGCTTGTTTTCTGTCTTCATGATGTGGTTTTTGATCGAGTGCTGTGTATGAAGTGTCGTGCAGAACTGTATCCTGTAATTTTTAAAAAGGTTCATTTTCTCCTTTTCGTTCTGCTTAGTGATGGCTATACAGTTTCCTTTTTCTACAGTGTATATAGTCGACAGAGGTTTTTGGAGGTATTATCCTAAGAGGAACATTTGAAGGTGAATATGACCTGAACATTCATTGTGCTAAATATGTATTCACATATTTTTTTTGAATTAATGAAATCTAATTTTAGTTTGCACAAAATTATTTTCCTATTAATTTTCTTCCATGACAGCCTTGTTCATCTAGTTTTCTTTAATCCTCCATTGTTTTCCTAGCCATTCTCCTACTAAAAATTATCAAAAAAGAGAGATTGCATTCATTGCAGGTTAGGCCTGTGATATTGTCTATAAATCAGAGATTCTGGCCTTTCTTATTAGTGTCCTGTTCCACATCAACATTATCTATTAAATTTTGCAACTTGCAAGAGAACTTGGACATCGTCACTTGCCTATTTTATATTTTCAGTCTTCAAAATTATTCAAAGTAATTTCATGCTGATATCGGTATTGTATTGTTTACTTTGAGCTTGCGAGGCTGGAGGCTTAAACTCTTAACCTACATTTATTAGGACACCAAAATTTAGCGCTCGATCAGGGAGAAAGTCTCCATCAGAGGTGTATTGGTTATTGGAGGCCAGGTGATTTCATTTTTTTGGGGGTTATCATTAATCGCAGGAGTAATCCCCTCAGCATTGTGAATGTTGAAAAAACAAAAGTCCCACCTCTGTGTACCCGTTGAGAAGAATTGCTTAACCTGATTAGGTGCTCAGAATCAAATCCAATATGAGTTTGCATCCCATGTTTTATTCCTATTACCAAAATAAATGCCATTCTCTTCTTTCCCCAGGTAGTACTAGGATTGTTAGTGTCCACCAATATATATTACTGTTTGATCAATATCGGGTTATGATTACAAGTATCCTTTTGGATTTCCCACATCCATTCTTTGTTCTCTGCATATTAACCATCTTTATTGAAATATCTGGTACTTGTTTTTGGGAACCTTTCTTAAAATGGTCATCCATGGGTGTGGCTATTTCTCTACCTCAACAACCTTTCATCTTTATTTCCCCACAGGATTCCATTCTCCTAGCTACCTTCCCACGTCTCCAACATAACAACAAATGTGCTTATACAATTTAAATTCCTTGCTGTGTTCTCCCTCGCACTGTCACATAAAACCCCATGGAGAGGCAAATATATTGTAAGTGCAACAGTAAAAAACACCCAAAATTACCAGATGTCAGATCATAATGATCATGCGAGTCTATGACTCTATTGTGATCAAGATGACTTTACATCCCCTCTATATTATCTATTAACAATTCCTTTAGTATATAAAATCCTCCTTTGTATCAGTATTTGTTTGAACTTAACATCTGATGATTGCTAACAATAATTTACCCTCTTTAGAGATTAAGTGCCTAATTGATGAACTGGCTACTATCTCTTCATGTGTGGATTTGAACGAAAATTTAACCAATGCCCTGATTTTCTCAATAATAGACTTCAGTCTTTGATGTTATGGTTAGGTTCCTTAGTATTAAGTTAGACAAGGATTTATAATCCACCTTGACATTACTTCAACTTCAAAACAATGAATGTTAGTTTTGCATATTTTATCCCCCAAGGACATGACTTTTCTCTTTTGATAATTTATAATTATTACTCCTTTAATTTAAATTGGTTAGGTACCAAAGGTAGGCATTTCATCAGAAATCTCTGAAATTCCTCCCACCCTCGGCATTTATCAATTCCCTTGGGAAGCTCACTTGTAGTTTCACTCGAGATAAGGGTGTTTTGGGACAAGTCCAAGTTGTCTAAGGAATGTCCAGCTCATCTGCCCATTGACATGGAAATTTGTTATTTGTGAAGTTAATGGAGTGTTTCCCTTCAATAATGTTTAGAATTGAGATCTTCCTTTGCTAATGCATTAATTTTATACCACATTTTCCTCTCTTCTAAGAATTAGATTGAGATGATACATTGCCTTTTAGGTCAAGGGTCATTTTGCAAACATTATCGAAGGACTGAAATTCTTTTCGATGTCTTTTAATCTTTATATTTGTATCTCGCAGGAGTTGTGCAGTGTGGAACATTCCATTATAGGACTGAAGGGATCCCATTATAGGTGCACCTTATTTTAGCTTATTTTCTCTGGACTTCTGGTATGTGCTTGTATTAGATGTAGGCGGCCCCTATTTATGGCTGCAAAATAATTTGTGATTATAATTTCCTAGATTAGGTGCGATTGACATTTTTGTTAGTGTGTTGTATCCAATTACCAAGGATTTAGATCCATATTGGATTTTCACATGTTGAAATTTTTGATGGTATTCCTATTTTTCTCAAGGGCATAGGGCAACACAAGGCCCATTTAACTTCTATAGCAGACATTGAAGAATGTTAATAATTGATATCAAAAAACCACAAATGATTTTGCTCACAAAAGGACTGTTTTTAGAGTTTTATAAATTTATTTCCTAGTGAATGTTTTGTTGCTGACTAGTCTTCAAAATCAAATCTGAAACTGGATTTTTATGTATCATTTGAAATTAATGGACACTTGTTAATGAGAAAATGTATTCTTGAGTGTTATGGAATGTGGGCAGGGGAACAATTTGAAATATTGGATGCCTCTAAAAAGTGAAACACAATATAATGCAAAGGGACACTATCTGATGTATATTTCATTTCCTTCATACTTTCTGCTAAGGCCACACTTGATTTTTCTTTTCTTATGTCGAGGCCTTCCTTAATCACAAGACATGTTTCTCCACTATTCATTGAGCAAGAGGAAAAATGGAGACGGTTATAGTTCCGCAAAAATTAACCAAAAGATGCAAATTCATGTTTCTTAATAAAATCAGTCATATTTTTATTTTCTCATCCATTTTCGGCCTACAGATATAATATTTGGTAAAACTAGAAAGGTATTTTTTACTCTAGCGATACTTAAGTGTCTCAAATGAGGATCATGATTTAAGTCATGATATTCCCGTGCATTGATCATGGAGCTTAGTTTTTTTCTCCCAATGGGAAAATGATGCACTTCTAGTGGGTTACACAACCACATCCTTTCTTGTTATTCCAACACTTAAAAATTTTGTCAGCATATTACTTGCATAAATGTGTAATTTTTTTCAATTTAAAATATCATAAATGGATTTTGATGGGTTGACGTTTCGTGTGAATTAAATCTTCAGGAATTAGTTTAGAATTCTTTTTACTCTATCAAGTTATCAAAAACAGAAAACAAAAGTTTGAGTGAAATTCAGCAGAGCATTTTTCGTCATTCTCATAATTGATTGGTGTTAAAAATTTCTCTATTTGTTTATCAATTCATTTGTGTACGATTTATTGCATAATAATAATGAATAATTGACACTCTTTCGCCGATTGCAACCAACAGGTGTCCACTTCACATTACATTACATTTCCTTCAATACCTTTCCCCTGCACATATAACGATTTCTATTTTAGCCATTACTGTACAATGTATTCCACTTTCGCAGTTCCCCATTCCTTTTTTCCCCTCGCGATCTTTTACTCTTCCCCTTTATTTCCCTTCTTTTTCTCAAAAATTCATAAACTATTCCATTTCCTGCTCCCCTCCCATCTTCCATCCTCCTTCCAACCTCTCCATAATAAATTCCTTCAAAATAGTTTCCCCTTTCCCCTCCTCTTCACATCATTATAATCTTTGACTACAATTGTTATCACCTACCTTCCTAAACACTACACGTCTCCACCTCTTTTTCAGCGTTCACATTGCATTGCTTGCATGTGATTCCTAGTTAATAAGTCCAATGACACTACAAGTAACTAGTGTAAAATTAATAGTATTCAACTGCAACACAAATAATTCTTTTCTAATTAATAACACTTAACTTTAATTGCAAGTAGCATTTATTATGAACAACAAGTTACAATGATATAAGGCTTTTAACACCGATAAATCTTATACATTATTTATGGTATTCATTTTCAAAAAAAATACCGCTCAGTTTTTATGAGCCCAATAAAAAATGAATGAACTCTATATATCATTTGGATTTCATTTGAAGATAAGATTGTTCCAAGTTTTAGAGATAAAAAATTCTTCTTATGTTAGTGATCATTGTAAGTGATATGGGAAATATATTACCAAATAAAATTCTATTTATGCAGCAAGTTTTTCAATTTCATATTCTATTTTTTAAAATGAAAAGTTACTATAAAGTTTTATTGCTTTGAATAATTTTTTCATTTTACTGCTTTTAATAAAGTTGTATTGCTTTGAAGGTGTCAATATATTTAATGATTCGTTGGGAATTATTACTAGTTGTAGTGTGGGTAATGATGGTTTCATTGGGTAGTATTACTGGAAGAAAATACAAAGAATGATAGGTTGTTCAATCTCTAATGGGTGCAGCTGTAGATCTCCAATGCCTACCTCAGATTCAGTTTCCCTAAAATACACATTTTTTTCACTGCACATTAATAAATTATTATTTACATAGGTTTTTTATAGGCTCTAATGTTTCGTAAGATCCTTGTCCCAAAAGGGAAAATCAAAACAAACCTCTTTTTTTGTTTTCACTCTCTAGTTATGTTTACTGTTAATGTTTTTTGATATAGGATGTATTCATTCTCACATGGTAGGATTCAAATCACATGGAAGAGGTGGCTAAAAGGGTCACTCGAGGTGGGCCTCATAAAATTAGCTTTCAAATGAACAGGGATACGGGTTACCTCTACATTACACATGCTACATTGATAGGGTCTACATCCACATTAGGCATGTTACATCTATCCAGATAATACATTTTAAGAACCCTTCTGAACATTTGAATTGATGTTAAAATTGGTGATTTATAGTGTTTAAGAGGTTGAATTTGTAATTTAATTAATCTATCTTCTGTTCACTACACCCTTAATTTTTATTTTTTTTATTATTGGTAAAGGACGGTTAAGGGGACCCTACCACCTACATAGGTGGAGAGAAAGATGAGACAATGAGGAACATGAAAAACAAGCCTCTTCTAGTGGCACAAAATATTAAAATAAGAACACCTTCAAACAAACAACAAAAAACTAAAAACCAACAGTAATCTCAATAATAAAGCCCCTTCCCTGTTGATCTCAGTTGCATCTTAAGGGGGGAGATTGAATCTTTCTTTTTATGATAGAAAATATGCAAATCCTCTTCCATATTTGGATTTACATTTTCATTTCTTTGGATTGGTATCAAAACTTCAATTTTTTCCACATGGTCCTGGGGTCCAGTTAAGGGATCAGAAACATTTATAACAGCTTGTTGCACTTCCACCTCATCTAGCTCAACCGATTCCTTAGACACTGAATAAGATTCACAATCCAATGTATCATTCACCATTAGGTGACTAGGGTTTGAGTTCTTCCACCAAGAGCTTCTACCTTTAGCATTTTTTCTAACCAAGTGACAATCTGCAGCTATATGGCCAAAAGAAAAGAAAGTTTTGCATCTAAAGGGAAACCATTCGAAATCCATATTTTGAATCCAAGTTTTATCTTTAACTTAAATTTCAATAGTGGCAGGGAAGTCCACAAAATATCCATATCAAATAAGATTCTAGCATAAGTGGCGTGCTCAAAATCTTCAGATTTTGGGTCAATAGCTAAGCATTTACCTAAAGTGTTACCAATGACAGTTAATCAACTCTCCAACAAAAATTTAACTGGCAAGTAAGGAAGACAAATCCACATTGGTTTAACATAGAAATTGTTAGAAACCGGGTTAAAGAGAGGAAAATAGGGTTTCATCAATAACATATAGCATATGGGTTTCAAATTCTAAAACCTTCCCAAAAATTAAATCCCTATCAAAAGAACTTGCCAATGCAACAATGAATAAACCATGTGCACTCGAAAAGATGTCTATTGTACCTTCCAAGTAAGGGACCCAATGACTCAAAATACAGGCATGAAGTGTAGGAAAGCCTGAGAAGAAGTTGTTAAAATGAAAAATCAGACCATTCCTCTTGAATGCAACTTCGGATTGAACCACCTTATCCCCAAAACTCACATAAGGGATTGATTAAGCATGAACCATAGGCTTATTATGTCTAGAAACCGATAAACCAAAATTCCAATTACCATACCCCTGAACTAGATCATTGAAAGACAACTAAGTAGGGGTTTTATGATTCAACAGATTTGGCTGGGACTTAGACTTCCCAGGTAATAACTCATAAACATATGAGCTACTGTAACAAACCGGTACGCCCGAGACTCGAACAGGTGCTCTTAGATCTGAAACATTATGCTCCGGATACACCTGAGACAAAACTCCATTCCCCAAAAGTCCCTCAGAGTTATGGGTAGGAAAAGTAATAGAGTTAATATAGTTGGATGCCTTAGTTGTATCTACAAAAACCCCCAAAATAGCAGTAGAGGAAATGGACTGAGGATTGGCGCCACTAACCCCAAGAGATACTACCCTCTTTGAACCTTTCCTCACATCATAAGACAAAGATTCAGGAGCATGAAAATATGTAACAACACTATCCTTAGTGCTCACAATAGGGGAATTATCTCCCAACAAGCATCTAAAAATATCTATCTGAGCATCACTAACAACCACACCATTTGCAAACAAAGATGGGCTCCCTAACACTTCCCCACCTCCCCTGAAGCCACTGCCATGACCATGACCAAAGCCATACTGATTAGGGTTGGGGCGAGTCAGAGCGTTGGGAGACATTTTTCTATGCTTAAGGAGAGTATGAAGTAAAGTTTTCATCCTACACCCTTCATTATGATTTCCAATAAGACTTGATATTTTATTTATCTTAATCTTAACCTTAGGTCTCCTCATGAATATATATTATTCATCCCAATAAAGTGTCCACTAGATGTTCAAATCTCTCTAGTATCTTTATCATATGATCATGAAACCTTATCTCATCTTCTTCCTAACTGCACTATAACCCAAGGATTCCACCTAAGCACATATTATGTAACACTGAGGCTATTGTGAAACTTTCATCTTTACCACGGTTAATTTTAACTTCTTATTTCACTGATAGAGGAAGAAAATCACACATGTCATCACTAAAACAATAATCATGAGAAACCATATTAACCCTAGTACCTAGGACAAGATAAGCACCTTAAAGAGCACCATAATGAAGCGTTGGTGAAAAGGATCCACTACCTTCTCAACTTGAAAATCCTTAACAGAAGTACTAAAAGACTGATATAATAATAATTCATTCATAACATCTTTACAATTTAATTCATTACTTACAAATCCATAAATAGGCTTACCACATTAGTGTAGTTTGTATGTTTCAATATACATAATTTTTGATTTCATAGAACAGTCACACTCATGATAGGTGTTTAATTCACAATAATTCCCAAATGTATTAATTTTACAACCATCTATCTAAAATAAAATAATACTATAAGTATCGTTAAGACAATATATCACATCTGTAATATGAAAATACTTTCTACATTTTTTAGATAGTAATCCAAATGTTGAATTTATATGAATAAGAGAAATAGTATCAACGAAGCACTTTACCTCCAACAAAGATCATTTAAGTTCCTTGCACACCACCCACAACATGAGAGTGGCCCTACCCTTCATAAGAAGGAAAATACAATAAAAATTTTCATAGAAAGAACCATGTGTATACAGTCACCTAAAAAAACGTTTACCTATGAATAGGGATGGAATAAAACATTCCTAAAATGGTAATAATGATTAATGTGTTTTTCAAAAGACTTTGGATAATTTAACTACAAATTCCTAAAGTATGTATGTACGAACAAGGGAAAGATATTTTGTACACAAACCATACACGAGGAGAAGATATTGGTAGCCCTGTAGTCAACCTTTATATCCCTAGTACTTGTCATAGATGAAAACTGCATTAGGTAATCTTTAACCTATATATTCATCTCAATCCGTAGCTCATATACACATACATATCTAAGTACTCTCATTCATAACTCACATAGGATACCTCTATTTCTCACTCTCGTAAACTGATCAAAAAATATGATACAATTATTTATCAACTCTTGTGAGTGTCCCATACCACTTACAATCATTTCCCTTATAAGGATGCTTTAACTCAAATTCTCTTGAATCAACATACGTGAAATATATAATTCCATAGATAATATTATATTGCACAATTAAATTTTGTGAGTTTTAGTTTGATTTTCATTCTATCATCAAATCGACATATTAGTTTCGCTATGCTATGTTCAACTATTTATTTATTTGATTTATGTGCTACCAAGTTAAGCAACTAGTTTCCAAGAGAAAACTTTTTTCTTATGTTTATGAAATAGTTTGAAATAGTAATAAAATTAATATATTAGTTCATTTAACTGAGATAATAATCCAACAAATAATACTACTCATAACCATCCCATCATGAATATGCGTTTCATGATTATAAGGACTCATGAACTTGTTTCTCACATTTTCACGTCATTCCAAACTAGGATTAGAAATTAAGCAATAGAAATTATCCTATTTTTCCCATATCAATTAGAAGAATCATTATTCAAAGATTCGAAATCCCACTTTTCCACATTCATTTCCATCCATTGATATATACATTATTATGTCCAAAAGGGTTCATTATTTCATCATCCAAAACATGATATCATTCATATAAAATAATCATTAGATTTTTTCCCCACATGATCTACAAAATTTTTAATTATCCAAATCATAGATAAAGTATATTATTCAGTTTTTCATGGGTATTATATTCAACCAAATATGGTATTTGAATCATATTATATAGTTGTCCAATCCCCACGAAGACATACTTAAGATTTACTATAAATTTATCTAATCATAAAATTCAAGTTGATTAATTTGTATCATATTTCTAGATCTCGTTCATTGGATTAAGGTTGTAATATCATATTTGTGAGGTATAATGGTTTAATGTGTTGTTAACTAGATTTCAATATTTAATTAATTCTATTAGTTTATAATGAGTGCTCCCATATCCTCTTTTCTCTAAAATTTATTTGTTTTCCTTCTAAATCGACATTTAGATTGTGCTTTCCATTTAACCACTTTTCTTGTTCCAAGATGTCATATCACTATGACATCTTGAACATTATGGTAAAAAATTATACACTCACTTTACAGCATTTAAAACAAGTTTATACAAAAATCCACCTTAGTTGTTTGACAAATTTTCATTTTCATTATGTAATTCTTAAAGTCATCGCAAGAAAATTAATATCTATTTACCACGAGTTTATTATGATCCCTATATTTGATAATACTAATTATAAGGTTTAGAAATATAATGAACATAATTCCAATCATTATATTTTCTTACATATGAGTAAAAAAAGTACTATTTTTACAGCCTAAAGCTTTCCTAAGCATAATTGGTTTTTAACATCCTTATAAAAGGGTTGTCAACATTTATGGTTTAATCATATTTCATATAAGTATATTTTGGAATTAAAATTCTCTTTATAAGTCATTGTGTTAATCTCATACTTCATATTTGACATGGTTATATATTTCCAACATGCCTTAATGTCTTGTTATAGGTAGATTTTGTAGGTTTATATTTATATATCATAATGTAGTAAACTCCCCTTAATGAATTAAGATATTATATTTGAAACTTTATCCCCATTCACATCCTCCCAGGTATACCATACTTAATTTATGTATTTTAAGAACTTTTGGTTATTCGTATGATTTGTAATGATTTCTCCTACCTCATAGTTCTCATATAATTTATTCAGGTTTATATTGAAACTTTATCAAATGTATCCATTGTACCTTGTAGTTACAACTTCAAAATATATTCTGTTATTTACAATGGTATAACTCCTTATTGGATTTGTATAATTTTAGTAAAATCTTGATCCATATCGTGGTTCCAATTATCTCTTCTTTACATAACTTCTTATGGTGGATAAAATTCGATTGTTCTTGTTTACTTCTTATCATAAGAATAATGTTTAACTTGTTAATTTGCATAGTAAATTTCCTCATGGAGGTTTTTAAGAAAGCAAGCACACGCGCACGCGCACACACACATACACACACACACACACCCCACCCCGCCCCCTCTTCCAATAGTGGGTTGGTGACGGAATCGAGATTATAAGACTCCTCTAAGCCGATCCACACACACACACACACACAATTTACATTGTCTGAGGACATCATACAACCTTTGGTTGACAAAATATTTGTCATGTTCTTTGTTTAGCTCCTCCCTCAATCAACAAGCATGCCTATTCTAAATAACTATTAGTTCACATTGTTGAAGATTGATAGGTCACATAATTCATATTGTTTCCATCATTCATCTCATAATATACTTATAAGCCTATCATGATTTGATAAGGGTTCTAAGTGTGGAAAGCTTAATTGTTGTGCCTAAGATTTAACAAGAGCTTAATTTGTTTGTGACATACAAATGACGAAAACACTACTATTATCCTTGATAAATACCAATAGTTTTAATCATTGTGAACTCCTTGATATCCAAAGTTCAATCAAGTTAGATTACACATGAAGGTTGAAAATTAACCTTTACTTATGTTAAACATTTCTCCCCAAATATTTTTTATATGCTAGCAACATACCTATGGATAGTTACGTTATTCTACCCTCCTACATACATGTTTAAAATAACTTTAATCACTGAAACTTCATATTTCTACTATTGCAACATGCTTTGTGGGTGGTTAAATATTTAGTTGTTTAAGATTATGGTGCTAACTCATATGTCTAAATATAGATCTTATTATAATATATTCTAGTCGAAAGATTAGGAAGAGATATTTTATAAGTTAAAGATTCAAGTTCTCGTATTTAAGGAATTAACCACGAGGTTTCTAAGTTGCTAATCTTATTGAAGGAATTGTTAATTATATATTCCTAATTGTGGTTTGCCAAAAGTATTTAGGTCGAGTAGCCTAACCTGTAAGCTCTCATCCCTAAGTCATTATATGTGACCAAGAGGCCAATATTTTCTTTTTAAATATGCACGGGTTAACATTCACACAACATATACTCTTAAATCGGCTCAAGTCAAAGTGCTTCCTAGTAAAATATTAGGAGTGGTTCGTTACTCACAGATTTACAATTTACATATATATCCTATGTAAAAATATGTCAATGGTTGAACCCGTGTCCCGCAAGAATGAATTGGATGTTGATCCTACCAAAGCAAATGTATATGCTAAATTGCGTAATCTTAAAGATCTTGTAAATGCACCTGGTATGACTGTAATCTCCTTCTTGGCAAGGAGATTTTGAAAAATCGTGGTAAACACCAGACCCATCGCGACAGCTCAGAAGTTCCATAGGTAAAATTTCTATATGCTTGAGTGTCTTTTTTGAAGCATATGCGAGCTTCCTAAGGCAATTGACCGACTGCACTTCCATCAGT
Source organism: Taxus chinensis (assembly GCA_019776745.2). Taxonomy (NCBI): domain Eukaryota; kingdom Viridiplantae; phylum Streptophyta; class Pinopsida; order Cupressales; family Taxaceae; genus Taxus; species Taxus chinensis. The sequence goes on along the minus strand of CM034155.1, from coordinate 490,662,230 downwards.
CACTCGCTCTCCATCTCCGTTTCCATAAAATAACAATCAAAACCATGCAAGATTTCATTCTCCCCATAATACTCAACTTCCTCCTACAATCTCGTATTTTGTCTGATACTAATAACAATCAAAACCATGCACGGAACTAATTTGTCTCTCTAAACTTTCCTAAAATATGAACGCACTTCACTTTCCATTCTTTTCCCCGAAACTCCGTATCATGTTCCAGCAAAGTGGTTAGAGAAAAACAGACTTTCGATTTTTATTAAAAAAGAAGAGATTTCATGGTTGATTGATTATAGTGCGGCGGTTTAGCTTGCAAAATAATTGGGCGCCAAACCTCTCTCTGTCTGCAACCATGTATTAATAAATTTATGACCTGCTTTTCCAGAATGTTTCCCATGGATAAGTGGACGTCTTGGTGTGCAGATAGCTTGCCTTCCATTCGTGCCTCAGTGTGCAAATGTTTCTCTTGAGCCTCAGTGGACAGCTAGGCGCTCCACTTCATCTTTGTCTGTTTCGAACTTTGCTCAAATATCCCACACGCGTCTGAAGTTTGAAACTTAGTGTTATTTTGAAATAAGCACGTTACATTTGAGTTTTGTCTTTACATGACATGTTGATAATGCTCTCCATTTGAGTTTTGTCTTTAAGTGCATGAAGAGGTGGTGGACGCGTTGGGTATGAATGGGATGTGGATATCAAGCATTTATTTATTCCTAATATATCATGCTTTTTATTTATTTTTCACTATTATGCTTGAAATAATAATATGGAGGTATTTTTATGTTACACAGATAAATGAATTTGTGATGGAATCGAATGTTTTATTGATTGATAAATATTCTTAAATCATGATTTTCTTAATTGAAAAGGAATACCCAAACCAAAATGAATTTATTGTTATTTTTCTTCAAAGGCCTTTGGGAGTGTATGCTAACATCAACAAAAATGCACTATAGTGGGTCCATTCATGCATACTTTATTATATGGAGTGCAACTATGTTTCCAAACATTTAAATAGGGACTCCAATACCAACATTTGTCATATTCTCAATTCATGGAGTACCTAGATCTAAAAGGGACACGCCTTTCGATGTAACTAAAGAGTATAAACATGCATATTATAAATAAGATTGATAAACTAACAAATATAGTATAGAAATTTATAACCATATAATGTCATAAACATAATTTTTTTGTTTTATTATAATAAACCACTTATATTTATGTTGGAGGCATCTCCTATGGTGAGAGAGCTTACTAGAAAGTGTGAAGCATTTCGGCTTCCTTCAAGATGCTTTCTGAAACCCGTTTGTTTCCATTCCAAAATCCACACTTTCTATCATAAGAAGGCATGAAAATACTCTCCTCTAAAGGCCCCGAGACATGGTTAAAATATAGGCATACATACATGCGTCAGGGCACCCTCCAACAACAGATTTGTGCGTTATTCCTAAAGATTATTTAGATAATATAGTGGCTTTAATTCATATATGGATTCTTGAGATATTATATCTCACCTAAACAACAAATTAAGATCAAAATTAATCCATTATGACCCTTAAAATGTAGAAAAATAGTCTGACTGACATGTGTTGGAAGTGACATGTTCATACGATTTCAAAATGAGTTGAATTTCTAATTGGTGAAACAAAAAAATAATATAAAATCCTTTTATCTCCAAACTAATACTCTCTCTTCTAGCTACTTCACATGTGAAAGTAATCTATTGCATTCAAAAATAAATTCTTCATCAATGTTCATTTTTCTTTTAGCTTGTTGATCATCTAATGCCCTTCCTTATCCAATCTACAGTTATTTATTTGAATGTTTTATGACATTCTTGTAGTGTTTAACATTTGTGATGATAATTACATTATTCTTTATTCCCCAAAACACTATCATGTAAAAAATCAGTTTCACAATGAATTAATTATTTTTTAGTAAATTTACATAGAGAATCTATAATGAAAGAGTTACAAAATTAATATAATAGCTAAGTAATACCTGAGGTGGAGTTTTGGCATGCTTGATGGATATGTATTTAACTATAGGATTATCCAATGAATTATTTGACCCCCAAAAATTCCTTGGACCTCCTAATGGAGACCACATTGACACATGAACATTCACACTCTTGCAATACTCCTTGATTTTATTTTGATTCCCAATAGGGTGTATATCCACCTGCTCTAGGTAAAATCATTAACTTAAGTACATAAACATTTGGAATGATGGTAAAATATGTTTATATGTGGTTATATTAATTAAAAACAACGATACCATGAATGGAATATTAGTGCTTCTAGTGGATACAATGTTCTTTCCGAAGTTACTCTAACATTAGATTACATTAAACATCTAATTGAAGAGTAAATGTTAATAAATTTGTGTTATTTTCCTTATAATATGTCTACATTTTTATGCCAAAAATGTTTTTAAGAACTCTCCACTAATAAATAGATAATACTTAGAAACATTAGTGACCACACACTCTAAAATGATGTAGATACATGTTTAGTAAGAAAATGATTAATTGGATAGTGAGATGCATGGTAAGCTATAACATAGAACCAATAAATATAATAATACACACTCTCCACAAGTTAATCAATCAATCTGGATGTTAGAGTTGTACAAGGAATTCCAAGATCCATATGAAATACATACAATTTTGTGTAATGAGGAAAGTATTTAGAGGCATTTTAGTACCTTAGTTTATTTGGATTATGAAGCTGCGTAATGATGAATATGGTCAAAAAGAAAGGGAAACAAAAAATCGAAATAATAAGGGAGAGGATTTATCCCAAACAATATTTAAAAATTTCTACGCCTGAAAATTCTTCATATAAATGCTACATTTACTTCATATTTCAATATAGAAATTTTTAATTTCCAGAGAAGTACCATTAATTTGTCACTAATGGAGATAACATTTAGAAAATATGAACATTTCACTTTTGCATATTGCAGTCTTGTTGAAAACATTTTTTATTTTTTTTCATGGATATATTAGTGGAGAAAGAAAACATGTAACACCCACGTTTTACACACAATTATAACAATAAAAAAACATTGGAATAATTTTTTTATATTTTTTGACTGATATTGCAGTACACATGACACTAAAGGAGATCAATTAGGACTATGTACAACAGATGCTATGTTTGCACAACATTAACCCGCATAGATAACATGAAAACATGTGACACACATCAAGGACACTTTTTTTTGACAAGGCACAACATAACAATTCAACTACAATATACACTTAAAGATAAGGTCTTCCCATGACATGATATTTTAGGATTACACATTTAGAAAAATCATGTTTCCCTCTTTGACTTAAGTTCTAGGAAGGTATATAATGTGAGAATCATGTAGTCCTTTTTTCTTTTGCTAGATTTCCTTTTTATTGCTTAACATTTAAATTATGTTGTATCTCATTGAATAAGAATCATCTACATTATATCAATTACTTATTTAATTCACTCGTTTGTTAATATGGAAATTATTTACACATAAATCTATTTACGTACACACATAACTACTGGGTATTATCCCAAGGATTCTCTCCTAAGGGCATGCATCTTGATCTTATATAATTCCTCTATTACACAATGGAACAAGTGTAAGTCCAAGAGATGTGAAGCTCACTTTTATTGGTTTAAGGATTTAGGATCAAGTTTCTTTCATTCATTTATAAATTGATAATTGAGTTAGTACACAATAAGTATTATAAGAAATTAGGTTTTTTATCCATAACTATAGGGTTTATTCACATTACAATGGAGATCATGTTTCTCTTAACCCGTGGAATAACATCTCATGATCACACTTTCCAAGGACAAGTATTAACTATAGTTTTATTATAGTTATGTTCTAACAGTTAGTTAAGGACTCAAAGGAATTTAACACTTGCTTACTTTGTTTCTAGATTAGGTTTCCTGAGTATTGTTTTCTTCGAACTCAAGAGGGTTTTCCCTGACTGGGTTCATATGCCTTTTTTTTTAATTGCATAAAATTTTTGCTAATGGGAAATTTGAATCCTCAATGAGTCCACTAGACCTTTTCTTAGGGGCTTTATCTCTAAGAAATGATCACATAGTTTCACAACATACATCTAATACATAATAGGACAAATGAGAGAGAAAGATGGAGTAGTTCATCAGTTTAAGAGGTTAAGGTTCACATCATATTTTTCACAACGTGGGTCTTGATTCTCACCACAAGATGGTTTAAACATGATATGAGAATGATCTAAATTTAAACTTCCTCCAAAGACGTCATCAATTGGTTAGGTTTACACAAACTAATCATACAAAGAATAGTTGTAAAGTTTCACAGTTAACTCTTAGTATTGTACCCTAGAACACAAATGACGATAGTGTTTGGGCGTCGTGTTCATTTATGATCCCAACTTCTAAAGGTGAATTTTAAGGTTTTTTGGTGATCTTTGCCACTCAACACATGTGTCTCTCTAAGAGGGTTTTACAATAGGTTGGAATTTGGATACCCTTAGAGTACTTCCTCAAAAAAATAACATTGCCTTTACTACACAAATCACTATCAAACCTAGGAGGGGACCACATACCCAACAAAAAGTTTTATTATATTGTTCCTAACTGTAGGGTTCATGGCAAGGTCGCTAGGCATACAAGCTATGACGATATACTCAAACTTGTGATTTTATTTACTTAAGATATAAGGTCTTATCAAGTGTAAGGATTTAAGTTCATTCTAAGTTTTAGTTTTCTATGCTAAAAGAGTCACACATGAAGGGTATTTATACATGAATTTTAGACTAGGGTTGATTGTTTTAGTTGAATTTCTTTATTACATTTTCAAAGTAAGAAACACCATACACCAATTATTTAATCATCAATTGAATGATGGAATTGTACTATAAGATATTAAATTCAATTTCATTTAACACCTTAATAAAACTTTTACATTATAAATTTTGGAATCCAATAACACCCATGTTGAGATGAACATTTCCCTTAAATATTATCATCTCATAAATATAAAAAAACCTCATAAACATACCTTAAAATACTTCACAAATGTTTAACTATCCTCTACATCATCACTTAACATATATATCCAATCCCCCCCTTTTTTTACCATATGTTAATCTGAATAAAAAGAACACCTAAAGTTAAATGCACATTTCCCAAAGCACCCCTAAATCTAGCATCTCATTCATATTTCCAATTTTCAATAATAAGTCTTTACTATAACATATAAATACATAAAAAAATTCTTTCCATTAACATACATGAATTACAATAACATACAATGAATCACAACCAGGTTGTTTCACCATCTTCTTACATCCAGCAAATCCATGGGAGTATGAAATCATCGATAAATCGATGGCATGAAATCCACCTAGAACTAGCATAATTAACATTATTGGATTTCAATTTACATCTTAATAATAATACACACGCAACAAGAGAGGGTTAGGGAACATATTCATTTCATTTCATTTTTTAACTAAGGGAAGAGAGACAAAGAGATAGGGAAGAGAGAGTAATACTATTTTCCAAAAATTCATATTTCACATACCAAGCCACAAGATAGAGTTTCAAACAATTGTTTGCAAGTTTTTATAAGTTTCAACAATGATTTGCTATCTTGACTAGGGTCCTACACCTTTCTTTTACATTTTCCCACTAGTTGCAAAAATGCCCAATTTTGGCTTGGAGGATAAGAAAGTGCATTTAAAAATTGTCTTCCAATAAGAAAATTCGTGATGAGTGAATTACTATGTGTCAACCTATATACCAAGAATCCATAGGGACTAATGGAATTTAGAATTGGAGAACGGTGTATAATTGGCAAATGGTTTTTTGGAGCCACCAATCATAATCAGTCATGTTTGACCTAATCAAATAGTGATTAGAGGCCTACAAAGCCATTTTTCCAAACTAACTAGCGATGGATTTTTCCCAAACAAAAGGTTTCAGGAAATTGTCTAGTAAAAATACTAGAGATTTGCAAAGGCGGGTAAGCATTTTGTTGTTTAGGGTCTAAACAACGAGTGGAAACAAAGAAAAATGAGGTAACATGGCTTCTAGAGAAGCAACGAAGAGAACACAAATTCTGAGATGAGGTTTAGATAATGATTGAAGCGAATCAAAATATAACAGTGAATACATACGTCACTTGATATATTTTTTATGTGGCTCGAAGTGTTGTTTTGCCATTATCTAGAAATATCATTTATTTAAGTTTGCAAGGTAGGGAGAAATGGTTATTTTAGTTAACTCATCTAGCCCTCACGATAACCAATAGACACGAGTACCAACTTTTGACACCCTGGGTTTAGCAATGCATGAGGTTGTGGTAACAAGCGTAAATCTGTTACGTAAACCATGAGGTGCAATTTTTTTTACACTAAACATTTTGTTAAAATATCCAATAGTTTAAGCATCTACTAATTTAATATTTAAAACATACTGTAAATGAAAAACCAATTTATACATGAGTTATAAAATACAAAGGTAAGGACATGCCTTGAAATATTAGCATTCGTAGAGCAAATGGTGGTCCAGTTGGGTTCACCAGTATTCCACAAAGCTCCAAATATCTCTCTCTCTCTCTCTCTCTCTCTCTCTCTCTCTCTCTCTCTCCCCCATTCACGAGAGATTTCATGATAAAAATACAATGCATTATAAAAAATACAGTTTGGTCCTGAGCTTAGGGTTAGGATGACTACACTTAGCTGAGAAAAAATCACGGGGGGTCCACTTAGTAAAAGTATCATATAGCACGTGCGTTCAAAGGGTATTAAAGAATACCCTTAATTCTAGTTTCTACCTCTAATTATTCAATGGATAATACCCCCTCCTGTTATATTATTAGAATGAAAATAACCCCTATTTTTCCATGTACCTTACTTACTTGTTTTTCAATTACAATTTTATTTGCCCCTTTTTATTTCTACCCTAATATATTAGACAAAAAAAAATCATATTTCTTACTCAATTTTTTTAATGTGCATTTCCTCTCGAAAGATAGTTTGAATCCTTTGAAGACCTATTACAAATCACCTTATATATGTTAAGCTTAAATCATTTACCAATAGTTATTCAAATAATTAATATGGTGAAATAATATCACTTTTGTTGAAAATCATACTCAATCCTAGTTTTCTACCATCTTATTATTTCTTGGTTAAGAATCTTGATTTCTTTATTAAAAAAGAGATTATAATTTGATTTATGACCACACTCCTTTTGCACTAATAAGGTATTTACTTTTAAAAACTAGGGTTCAAATGTTTTAATTTTATATTAAAATTAAACCTCCAATTCCTTTGACCCACCTCTCTAACCTACCCCTAATTCCTAATTCAAAACATTAATAAATTAAACCCTTTCACCCCCTCATGTCTACCGGTATATTGACTTTAATTTTATTAATTTTAATTACCTCAATATGAACCCACGTGCTAGAATATTTCCTAGCTAATGAACGCCCCATGGAAAAAATGATATTCTTCCAATTAAATAAATAATCTTCCTTCCTCAACCAATATATCCTACCCAAAATGATTCTCATTGCTCATAGTCGGTCTGTTGTCCACTCTACACACCTGTACCCTTACTCACCAGATATTTTCAAATCCATCTTTAGGTGATCTAGAAGCAAGGTTGAGATCTCATTTCACAACTGTTGTTGGTTTGAGTCTGCTATTAAGTTCATCTATTGTTCCATGTGCTCACTACGAAGAGGACACACAATAAGAGGCTGCAATAATGGTTGATATGGAGGCTCAAGTAACTCCAAAACCTCACTTCCTATTCTGATGGAAAGCAATGCAAGACATGACTGCACAATCTTTCTAACCATCAATGTTGCATTTGGATTAAATAAATTTGCAGCAATAAAATTCACAACTCCCTGGAAACTATACCTATGGGGTTCATTGCTTTCCTCATCCACATTGTTCACAACTATTAGAATGTGTAGAAAAACTTGACTTGTCTCTTTTTTCTACCGTTTAAGTGAAGACTTGGAGGATGCAGGAAAGGCGTGTGGAATCTGGATTTACACCTGGCAATTGCATTTGATTTTAAATTTTGAATCCTTTTAAGATACCCATTGTTAGCGAATTACTTAATAAGTTAATACATTTAGTTGTGAATAGTTATTTAACTATTCTTGTTCGTTCCTCTCTTCTTCGTAGCCTATATATGGCTCGAATGTATTTGTTTCTACATGCATTGAATAAAATATTCATCATTTGCCATCATTGGTATCAGACCTATGTGAAGACAGGAGCCCAGGTGAATTTACTGTGCGTTGGAAAGAAGGCTGCAGTGACCAGACTGTGGAGTGTTGGTGAACTGTGAGGAAGCACCGGCATTCTTCTGAGTTGGAACGACTGTTTCCCTTCCTACGTGCAAATTTGGAGGAAACGGCCTGTGTGGAGACTGCAAAGTCCTGTCGAGTGATCTTCCATGAAGATTGGAGTGCCAATGTCCTATTCCTCTGCTTGCATGGGAAACTTAAAGCAAAACGTGGAGAATTTTCTAAGTGTGGAGTGTTAGTTTTTGGTTGTTGCTGGCAAATGTGGAGTCTCCATTAAACTATGCATGGTGGAGCAATGCTAAGCGTGGAGTGTTAGTTTTTGGCTATTGCTGGCCAGTGTGGAGTCTCCATTAAATTGTGTGTGGTGGAGAAATATTTTTTGTTTGGCAATGACCTGTGGATGTGGCAAAAAATAAGTGAAAATAAGATCTTGTTCGGCATATAGACCAACGACTAGCGAATCATTTTGAGTTCATCATCCATGTTTTGTGTTGCAGCTAAACTTCTTCTTTGAACAAAATGTATGTGGTTTTGTTTGGAAGACAATGGCATTGCATACGGTCCCATCTTGATCAAACGAGCCCATAAAAGAGAGTTTGAGGCATATCCACGAGGTTTGAGTCTTGCATACTGGCTAAGAAAATCCCTGCAGACATATAACCTGTGTAAGCATGTGGAAGAAAGACTGCAAATTGCAAAAATGTGTACGCACATATGTCACAAATTTTGGATGCAGAAAGCACTGCGAGAAATGCACCAAATGTTTAGGCATTGAGTGACAATGAAGACTACACTGGACTGTTCTTTGCTTTGGTCAACGAGCTCCGCAACATTGGGAATATTCTCTTTGATGAGATTGTGCACCGAGGACTATTGGAGTATTTTTGGTTCAACGTTTGATGTCAAGCATAGTGGATTCATGCAGAACTTGAACATGGCTATGATGCAGATGATGAACGTGAAGTAGAACGCCCACAGGAGCATCCGTGTTCACTTCAGGAGCCTATAGAGCCCATATTTGGGATAGGTTCCTTCAGTAAGAATTGTAGCCATTTTTTGAAAAATAAATAAATAAAATACAATTTTGAGTTTTTGAAAATGTCTACACCTCGCATTCTGTTGTTGGATGCACAGTTGCTCAAAGGGCAAAATTTTTCTACATGGAAGACCAAGATGCGGATAATTCTTTAGTTTGAAGATCTATGGGGGATCGTTTGTGGCAAAGACGCCCCTGCCACAGACACTGATCTGTTGGCTAAGTATGAAAAGGATGATGTAAAATCACTAATGCTTATCACCCTGAGCCTTTCTGATGAGGTTAAACCTTACATTCGGGAACCAACCACTTCCTGTCAGGCATGGATTGTGTTTTGTACCATCTATGAAGCCAAGAATCAGATGAGGAAGTTACATTTTCATACTAAGCTTCACACGATGAGTATGCATGATGGTGAATCAGTAGAAGCCTTCTTATGGTGTGTGGCCTAGTTATGTGCAGAACTCTTTGCTCTCGGTGAATCAGTGGATGACAAGTTGCTAGTCCCACTCACCTTGCGAGCTCTTCCTTCCCGGTTTTAGATACTGATCACCACGTTGACCATCACTCAACAAGAGGTGAGCTTTGCCACATTGGTGAATTATCTCCAGCAGGAAGAAGCCATACATAATGTTCAAGAAGCCTTCAAATAAAATGCTCTCATCACGAGGCAAAAGCATAAGCCTCGAAAAGGGTAGTCAGCCCCCTAGAATCAAAACAAACATCCACAATAGCAACCTTCTCAGTGACCACCATAGTGGCCACCCCAGAAGAAGAAGAACAACAAGGCAGATCGATGGTGCCACATTTTCTCCATGGATACACACATGATTGTGAACTGTTATTACAACGGTTACAAGTATGGCAACTCTAGCGAGGAGAGAAATTATGGCCAAGGATATTCTAAGAAATCCTGATGGCATGCTCGTAATCAGAGGTAGACGGGTCATATTTATGCTCAGCAGGATGCCACCTCCGATGAAGAGGCTTCAGACACAACTCATCCAGACATTGTCCTAGTCTTGTAGACTTCACAGCTGTCAGAAAGTGTCTGGTTGATTGATTCAGGCGCCAACAAACACATGACTGGCAATAATAAGTTGTTCCATACCATGAGCGACCGGCCCACTGGAGATCAAATCACCATAGTAGGTAATCAGGAGTATATTATGGCGGGGATTGGTGATGTCATCATTCCTCTTGGGACACAAAGATGTATACTCACGAAGGTACTATATGTTCTAGGTTTGACCTCAAATCTCTTGTCTGTGAGTCAAATTCTTAATCATCAAATGAAGGTTGAATTCTTTGTTGAGAAAGGGGTCAATTCCTACATCATTTCCCAGGGAGACTCAGTTATTTCTCGAGCATTTCTGAGGGGCCTTCTATTTGCACTGGATGCGGTCACTTCATCTAACATTTCTCTCTCTACTTCAACGGTGGAGTCCACTACACTTTTGCACTTTCGATATGGTCATCTTTCTACCGAGGCTCTACATCAGCTCAGTGCTAAGGAAATGGTAAGAGGGCTTCCTCCACTCTCCCATTCCTTACATGTTTTCTCGGGATGTCTTGTGGGAAAACAACACAGAGGTCCATTCAAACAAAGCTCTTATCATTATACAAAGCATCTTCAGGTTATACATACTGATCTGTGCGGACCCCTACCAGCTAGATTCCAAGGTTATGAGTACTTCCAGCTCATCATTGATGATTACTCATAGAAAATGTGGGTATATTTTCTCTAGAAGAATAGTGAGGCCTTTGTCCATTTCCAAACCTTTTACCAACAAGCCACCAGGTAGTCTAGGAAGCCTCTCCTTCTCCTCCACTCAGATCGAGGGGGGAAATTTGTATCGAAGAAGTTCTTAGCATACCTAAAGTAGCACGGCATTTAGCAAGATCTGACTACACCCTACACTCCCCAATAAAATGGGATTTCTGAGTGACACAACAAGATTTTCATGGGGATGGCTCATTGTATGCTTTCCACTACTAAGTTGGAGGATCAGTTTTTGGTAGAAGTAGTCCAGACAATAGTGTATCTACTCAACCAGGCACCCAAGAAGATCTTGCAGAACAGGACATCGGAAGAGGTATGGACCGGTCATAAACCTTCTATTCAGCATTTGAGAGTTTTTGGTTGTACTTTATATCTGCATGTTCTAGATGAGAAAAGGAATAAGATCGATCCAAAGACACTACCATGTATTTTCTTGGGTTATAGTACTACCTCAAAGGCATATCGCCTCATGGATCCTGAGACAAATAAGATCTACGAGAGTCATCCTTTGACTCATTGCCACACAACGGAGATATAGTACCGACCTCGTCACATAGATTGCTCACACATCTAGATGATGGGCAAGATGATTCTTCTCAGAGAGAAGAAGAGCTGAGTTGAGACTTTTTCGTTGATCGAGGCACACTGGAAAACACATCTTCACATCAACAGCAGTAACACCAACATCCGAAATGGGTCCAATATACTATTAGGGATGCACAACTAAACTCACTTCCAGGTACTTCTACGGGAGTCAGAACACGAAGTCAAGCCAGACATGAGGTAAATTTTGCACTCATTAGTTCAGTTGTTGATAGCACCAAACCTGACACTGTTCGTGAGGCATTAGACCAACCACAGTGGAAACAGGCTATGGATGTTGAATATGATTCCCTAATTCAGAATCAGACGTGGGAACTTGTCAATCTGCCTCCAGGTAAGAAATCCATTGGATACAAATGAATTTTCAAAACCAAATATAAGGCAGATGGTTCAATCAAAAAACAAAAAGCATGACTTGTTGCAAAGGGTTATGCTCAGCAAGAAGGAATTGACTATGACGAGACCTTTGCACCCACTGTGAAGATCAAAACAATCAGAGTTGTCTGTGCACTGGCAGCACAAAATGGATGGAAACTTCAGCAAATGGATGTCAAGAGTGCTTTTATGAATAGTGATCTAAAAGAAGAAGTATACATGGCCCAACTTGAAGGGTTTGTAGATGAGCATCAACCACACAAGGTATGTTGTCTGATAAAGTCACTTTATGGACTCAAACAAGCACCTAGGGCATGGTATATAAAAATTTATGATCACCTATTACAACATGGATTCACTCGTAGCCCCTTAGATAAAAAATTTTATATCAAGAAGGTAGGAACAAATATTGTCATTCTGGTTTTGTATGTAGATGATCTTGTGATCACAGGAAGTTCTGACAATCTTGTGGATGATGTAAAGAATGATTTGAAGAAATCCTTCGACATGACTGATTTGGGGCTACTTCACTACTTTCTTGGCTTAGAGATATGGTAGAATAAGAATCATATCTTCATCTCCCAGATGAAATATGCCAAGAAACTCCTGGAAAAGTATGGAATGTGAGATTGTAAACCAATGTCCACACCTATGGAGAAAGGTTTGTAATTATCTAGATTCTAGGATTCACCATAGGTAGATGGCACTCACTACAGGTAGCTTGTGGGGAGTCTCATTTACTTGACTTATACCAGACTAGATATGGTCTTTGCAGTGAGTTATCTCACCAGATTTATGTAGGAACCGAAGAAATGTCATTGGATAGTAGCAAAGCATGTGTTGAGATATGTCGGAGGTACATTTGAATTTCGTCTAGAGTATCAGAAGAACACTCAGTTCTTTTTACAAGATATACAAACTCGGACTATGTAGGATCTGTTGATGACAGGAAATCCACTTCAGGATACATTTTTCATCTTGGATTTGGGCCTATCTCATGGATTAGCAAGAAGCAAACTGTTGTTGCTCTCTCATCCATTGAGGATGAATATTGTTCCGCATGAGGTGCTGTGTGCGAAGTGATTTAGTTACGTCACATTCTTGCAGATATAGGGGTTCTTGAAGAGAAACCTCCCATCATTCACTATGAAAATCAAGGTGTGTTGAATCTTGTGAAGAATCCTATTTTTCATGAAAGCCCAAAGCATATTGAGGTTCAATGTCACTACATTTGTGAATAGATCTTGAACCACCAAATTTAGCTCCAGTACTACCCTACTGATTTTCAAGTTGCAGATATTCTCACCAAGCCTCTCGACAAGATGAAGTTTGATTTGTTTATGGGGTACATATGTAGGAACAATGTATTAAGGGAGGGAATGTTAGCAAATTAATTAATAAGTTAATACATTTAGTTGAGAACAGTTATTTAATTGTTCTTATTTGTTCCTCTTTTCTCCACAGCCTATATATGGTTCACATGTATTTGTTTCTACATGCATTGAATAAAATATTCATCATTTTCCATCACCCATTTCATGCATATCCTATTATCATTGCATTCCATGAGGCCACATTTCAGGCATTTAGTCAAAAATTTCACATGTCAAGCACATGCTTCCACATTTCGCATACATGCCTAATAGAACACTTGCAACTACAATATCTGAAAAGAAATTGTCCCTTATTATTTAGGATTTGGTTTCCTACAATTTTTGAAATTCATGGCAAGTTTCTTTCAGGAACTTACACAAACAATTCATGTGTCTTCTACTAGGTGAAATGATTTCACTCTACCAAAGCACTAATGTTAGAAAAAGTTTAAGTTTTCCCCAAGAAAAGTAAAAAGCAGTTTTCTTTTTACATGCTTTTACTTTTGAGTTTAGTTTTAGATTCCTAACTTGAGGAAAAGATTATAAAGAAAATAAATCAAAAGATTTGTATTACATAAAGACATGTACTTTTTACTTCTATTTCTACGAGTGTTGAGTGTTCTATTCTTAGATGAAGCCATATATTTACTACAGGAAGTTGTAAGTGTTTTCATATCAAACACATTCAAAGAGTTTGTATTGAGCCGAAGCTCTGAGAAGGAAGGTGAAATATATACACAGAAGTGATAATGTGAGTTTGCAATAATCTATTTTATTTGTAATTCTTTATTTTATTTTTGTTAGTTGTTATTTTATGTGCCTAATTTCTACAAATTGGTATCAGAGCATGGATTTTTTCACCAGGTTTCTAATTGAGAACAAGTTATGGCTTCTATATCTGGTCTACAGACACCGTAATTTACAAGAAATAATTATGAGTATTGGTCATTAACCATGAAGGAAATATTTAGATCCCATGATGTGTGGAAAATCGTAGAGATTGGGTACACAAAGCCCATAGATACATCATCATTTAATGCACTCTCACAAGTAGAGAATGAAACTTTTAAGGAATTAAGAAAGAAATACGGAAAATCTCTTTTCTTCATTCATCAAGCCATGCATGAAAGCATTCTACCAAGATTATAAACATCTAGTAAAGCACAAATTAAATGGGAGACTCTTCAAGTTGTGTATTAAGGTAAAGAGAAAAAGAAAAAACCACCAAGCTATAGTTACTTCATAGAGATTTTGAAAATATGTCAATGAAAGGTTCAAATTCCATAGAATCATTCTTTAATTTTGTAGTTGGTTTGGTTATTAAAATAAAATCTCATGGTGAAAATATTGAGGATAGAAGAATGATCAAAAAATTTCTTAGAAGTTTGCTTGCAAAATTTGATCCTTTGGTAGTTGTTATTGAAGAAACTAAGGATCTAAGTCAGTTTTTAATTGATGAGTTGCATGCATCATTAATAAATCATGAACATAGGTTGAATAGATCACATGCAATTGTAGATCAATATTTTTCATCACAGGTATCTGGAAATTGTGGAAGAGGAAGAGGAAATTTCAGCCCTAGAGGAAGAGGAAGAAGTTCATCTAGAGGACGCAACAATGGTCCATCAAACTCAAGTATAAGAGGACATAGTAAAGAACACAATCATAATCATTTTTCAAGTCATAGATATAATAAATCACATATTCAGTGTCACTGTTGCAAGATTTATGGGCACTATGCTTTTGAATGCAAGGAAAAACAGTATGATCAGAACAAACAAAATGAAAATCAGGTTGGAATCTCTACTCCAAGCTCCATGTTTATTACATGCACAATGATTTCTGAAGCATCACCTATTAAGTGTAATTTATCACAAGAGAATCCTAGTGATGTGTGATATTTGCATTCTGGTGTAACACTTTCTCATTCCTTCTCACATTCAAATACAACTCTCGTATCTATAACAGAGCCGTTGTTTACCATAATTAAGGTTACATTGTCATCCACTTAAAGTGAGGAAATCTTTGTACAATAACGGACCCAAGGAGAATAACAACATTATCTTCATCCTCAGCTCCAAAAAAGCAACAAGAAGATCCACCATATATCTTTTGATCACAACAAAAAAGGAGGAGAGGCAACGCTCTCCACCCAACCAAGAATTCCAGTGAAGAGGAGAAGCCGTCCTCCTCATTGGGCCCCGAGCCCCAACCACAAAGCAATAAGAAATACATTTTAACTCATGGCAACAAACAAACTTCCACAACACAAAAATAATTTTCACAAACATAACACAGTTGAAATAAATACTACAGTTTGCAGCCACAGGAAGAACAACAAACAATACTCAAGCTTCATCATGCACAAGCCAAAGGAGCGAGACCTATGGGGAAAGCTGCTTATACCTCCCAATGGGGAAATGGGTGTCCACCTTAAAATAAACCTGCCAATATATACATATATCATTTCAAAACCCCTACATGCCCTTATGCCTCCCTAAGTACCCCTTATACCTCCCATTCTCTTATGCCTCCAAAAACTCTTATGGAACCCCATAACAAGGAAATAAATGCAAGATATTTCTTTTACAAGGTAGAACCCAATCCCAAAATCCCTCCAAAATAACAATTATACCTCCCCAAAACTCTTATTCCTCTCCACAAGAGATCCCCATAGTCTTCTCCTACACCACAATTAGGCAATCTACCCAAAAAATCAACAACATACCAAAATATTCAAAGCATTCACATATGCATAAATAAAAGAATAACATTTTAGAGAGCCAAGATCCTACCTCTCCATGGTAGAGTTTTCCCCAAAATTTCAATAGCAAGATTTTTCAAGTCCATGAAATCCAAAAGCTCTAGAAATCCAGAAGAATTGAACAAAAATCTCTAACTCTCTTCCAAAATTACCAGAGCTCAAAACCAAAAGAAGTAACCAAAATAAAATCACCAAAATGAGGTAAACCCAAAACAAGCCACGGAATTCGAATAAATAGAAGAGGGAGAGAGTGATGAGGTAGGTCCATGTAGGATGTCACATCACACATCCTCAACTCTACCTCACAATTCAACTTCAAACTTGAAAGAACAATAAAAAAATGTGGGTGAATAAATGACCTTTTTACTTACACACACAATCCAATTCCACATCCCAAGGACCAAAAATAATTTCATGTAAGAAGGTGCAATAAAAAATTACAACTTGCCTTCCCAAAATACATAATAAGGCCTAATTTTGAATCCCAACCCATAGGTAGGGTTGGTGTAACAATTTAAGAGGTGGGGGACAAGTTTAACTTGTCTTACAAGCCTCCAAAAGTCATCCCCTAAGCACAGATCCAAATTTCAAAATAAAGGTGGAGTGTTTCACACTCAAAGTTACTTACACATTAATTTCAACACATAATTCAAGATCCATCAGCTCTAATAAATTCATTCTCTTAACCCATTATAATTTATTTAATAACATGATTACTCACTAGTCTAGACACAAATAAAATAAATAATAAAGGGGAATTACATCACTAATTAAACACATACATAAAATTAAACAAAGGAACTAAATAAAATAATACAAATAACCCCTTGATCACATTTTAAGGTGATCCCCCCCATGGGAATCCCTAACAACAATAAAAAAATACACAAATAACAAATACATGTTGCCATGGCGACCCTTGTTGAATTCATCTAGAATTCCAATGTGGTTGGTCTCCAATGCCTCGATGTTTGTTGTGACATGTTTACTTGAAAAACACAAATACCCCCTTCGGAATCATGGTTGCATCAAAACATCCAAAATAAATATAAAATATAACACTAAATCATCTATATATGTGAATCAAAACATCATCCAAACAAGCAACAATGTCATTCACAATTTCATCCATAACCATATGATCACAAGATTAGTTCAATTTTCTAGGTCTACTCAATATGATGAAATAACACATGTCCAAAATACATATATACATATAACCATGTCAATCAACATAATACCATGAGTATGAAATGTCTCCAATACCCCATGCACCATATATGAATCAAAATCAACAACAATCCATGATCTCTAACATCTAACATCATATAAAACTAAAAGCTACAATAATGTCCATAAGTTTAATCAACAATATCGCAATCCATATCAAAAGGTGTCGAAGGGAAGTGGAAACTACAGTGTGGGTTTGGATTGTGTGTGGAAGAGGTTTTTCATTCCTCTCAACAACCAATTTATTATGCATTGGGGTTGACGTTTGACTTTTGAGGTGGAGTTGAGGAGAAGTGATGTGGCATCCTACATGGAGCCACCTCACCCTCCTCTCTCCATTTTCTATTTATGCTTGTTCTTTTGTTTTTTGAGGGTTACTCCATTTCATTTGTGTGCACTTGTATTTTGGATTTGGAGAATTTTGGAGTTCTTGTGAATTTCTTTTGGAGCTTGTTGGTGTTGGAGTGGTCTTGAAGGATCCTGGTGTGTGAATCCTAGATCAAGATCTACCATGGAAAGGTAGGAGCTACACTCTTGTTTCAATGTTTTTTTATTTGTGTATATGTGTATGTTATTGAGTGTTTTGGTATGCTTGTTGGGTTCTTGGGTAGATTGCCTAAGTATGGTGTAGGAGAGGGATATGGGGATCTTATATGTAGGGAGGCATAAGATTTTATTTCATGTTTTGGAGGGATTTGGGGTGGGTGCCCCACCTTGGACAAGAAAATTCTTGTATTTCTTACTTTGTTTTCATGAAGGAGACATAAGAAATAGTAGGGAGGCATAAGTGAATGTGGGAGGCATTAGAGGATCTTGAGGGAGGCATAATATTTGTGTAGGGGTTTCAAGATGTATATAGGAGGGTTTTAAGGTGGCAACATAATTCCCATTGGGAGGCATAAGTGGTCTCCCCATAGATCCTTGCTCCATTGGTTTTACATTCTGATGCCTGTAATATTTTGTTAGTTTCATTCTTGTGATTGTAGTTTGCATTGATTGTGTTTTGGTATGGTTATGAAATATTTGTATTGTGATGTTGAAGCTTTGTATTGTTGTCATGAGTTGGATCCATCTTTTATTGTATTGTGGTTGGGGCTCGGAGGCCAATAAGGAGGATAACATCTTCTCCTCATTAGATTTTTGGTTTGGTGGAGAGTTTTGCCTCTTCCCCATTTTTTTGTTGTGATCAAGTGAAGACATGGTGGAGCTCTCGTTGGTGATGTGAAACTTGGAGCATTTGTTTATGTACAAAAATAAATCCTTCCTTATGACAAAACCTTCTTGTTATTGCAACTTGAGGTGAAAGGCTTGTAGTGTTGTATTTTAAAAAGAAGAAATGCTGCATTGTAAGTTTCATTTACCAAGTTGTATTATTATTTTGAAGGAAGCTCATTGAGGAATTGTATAATTTACTTTCTCCTCAAATTGCAGTATGTAAATAAATTAATCAAAATGGAAATCATGTTTAAAATTCTAGCTATAATTTATATTGTGATAAAGTAAATTCTTTGCATTAAAAGAAATGAGCTATGCTCAAGGAAAAGAAAGTTCATTATCATTGTTGAAGTTATAGTATTGTAAAAAGGAAAGAGAAAACATAGAAGTTGTAAAACACTAATAGTGCATGCTTGGAAACCTTGAATGTGGAACAAAGTTGTTAGGGGTTATTTGAACAAATAGTTGTAGTGGAAATGGAAAGATACAATAAATTTTGAACAAATTATTATGTTGAAATAATAAATTTTGTAGTAAGGAAAAACAAAAACATTAGAACTAGATTTAGTTTCAATTCTACTTTTGGACTTGAAAGAAAATTTGTTGAACAAAATGAAAATGATATTGTAGAACTTGTTATTGTTACTATTGAAATAGGAAATGATTTAAAATGAGTAATTTTACTATGGAATGAATAGATGGATTAAACCCTTTAAATGGAAATTTTAGGCACATAAATTTAAGTGCAAGATGAATTTTAAAACACTCTAGTGACTTTTAGTTTTAGAAAAATCTTTGATTTGAAGGTTCTATTTCTAAGGAACATGACCTCCACCCTATGCAGAGTGGCTGCCTCGTAACCACCGCTCAGGAAAGGTAGCAATCTCAGAACTGCCACTCTGGAAAGGCAACAGTTCGTGAATCGTCACAAAGGTAGGGTGGCAATTCCAGGAGTGCCGAACTTCTTTGGGCAGCGGTTCTATCACTAACGATAGAAAAATGCAAATCCGTGCCTGTGCAAATTTTAGCTTGGTATAACTAAAATTTAATCTTGTAAAAATTAAAGAGGAAACCTCCAGCAAGTAAATGAAGGTAAAAGTTCATTATTCAAAGCAAGTAAATCTTCAAATGGATAATTAAAATTACTCAATCTCATACATATTAATGGAGTTAGGGTTTGGTCCCAAATAGAGAACTCAAATTAGAAATTACTAAATCACAACACCATATTTGGAGTGGAAACCCCTTCAATCTTGGAGTGAAATAAATTAAAATGATAAATCTACAACCTAAACCAAACTAAGCTTGATTTTGTAAATTCCTGCATAGTTCTTCCTTTCATGCTCCCATAGCTTCCATTTCTCCAACCTGCAAATTAAACAAAAAATAGACTAAATGAGGAGACTAGGGTAAAGAAAGGATTTAATAAGAATTCATAAGGATATTTAGGGTTAGTTTGGAACCCTAGGATCTAGTGGCCACAATTGAATTGATCCAAGGGTTGAGGATCAACCCTACAATTGTTAGGTAAAAATATTTTTTTTATTATGGGTGCTTTAAATAAATTTAAAGGTATGTGTAGATGGGTTAATGGGGCCATGTAAATACCTTGGTGTGCAAAGTCATTATTTATTTCCTTGTATGTTGCAGAAAATTAATGATATGGAAACTTAAGCTATTAAGATAATGGAACTATAGTAACTAAGTATAAGGTTAATCATTTTGGGTTTGAATGTTAATTAAGGAGGAGAAAAACATTTAACCAAGTAAATTAAATTATGGCACCTTCCTAGTTTGACTCTAAATTAATTGACCTTAGAGATAAATTAAGAATATTTAATCATTTAAATTAGACCTGGTCCATACTTTGTAAAGTAGAGATTATTGGTGAAAATTATTTTAACATACACTAGGGGTTGACACCCTTGCAAACTTATAAATTAAAACAAAAAACATTTTCTGCAATCTTCTAGATAAATGTATAAGATTTAATGTGTTCCTAGAACATCATTTTTGTGGGTGTTACAAAATTTATCCCAAATCTGAACTTACACTTTCTTGTTACTTGAATTTCTACACCCTTATTTACCCATCTCATTGGGTATGGACATGGATGCTCGTAAGTTTCAAGACCAATATTTTTTACCCGTTGTATCATTGTTTGAATCAATTTGAATGAGAAACATAATCTACTAAGCATTTACCTTAGTCTCCTTGATTTGGATGTCTACTTTGTCTTAGCTTACTTATCTCTTCTATGATCTTATTTCCCCCCTAGTGATTGAAGTGGTCGTGGATCCCAGCCTCTTGGACATCTACATTTGAATTATGAATCTCCACCTTTCTTCTTTTGTACCAAAGTGGCCATGGATTTCTTGGAATCCTTGGTTTAGTGCTTTGGGTGCAATTCTAGATGTAACTTCCAACATGTGATGTCAGTGGTCCATTTATATCAAAATTCTTAAAAAAATTCTTAGGATGTTTACAAGTATACAAAGCACTGATGGCCTATTTAACTTTCCATTTACCTTTATAACTTGTTGATCCATACTCCTTTTGCTACTAGTTTTTTGATTGGTATTCCTTTGGCTCTACTTGTCCTTGTTTTTTCTCATTTTCAATATAGTATGCTTGCACACAAGCTTTGTTGAGATCCTTGGGCTTCATGGAGATTACCTTCCTTCAAAGGTGAGTGTGAAGTCCTCCCAAATATTCGGTCAGAATGTCCTCATCCTCCAAGTCCATATGAAGAAACGTGGCTTGTAATTTAAACTTCGTAGTATAGTCGTGTAAACTTTGACCACTTCCTTATCTATGGAGTACTGACCATTAATCATCTAGTCAATCTTATGGTTAATAGGATAGAAGTTAGCTCTAAGTAATTCCTTAAGACTTTGAGGCAAGTACTGTCAATAGGACATTTTTAGGAACCTTTCACAAGTGGTTAGGTGGGTTTCCAACCAAACTAGAGCAAGACCTTCCATTTTGATACGTGCAAAGGTGACGATTTTTTCCTCAGTGACATTATGCGCACTAAAATAAACTTTCAACTATTTTATTTATTTGGGGGAGAATACCAGTAGTTCTGGGGATTTAATTTTCCTTTTGAAAATTTTTTATTTTTTGTACTTTTGTTTTGATTTTAAAAAGTATGAGAAACTATTTCCCATCTCACTTATAGTTGTATTAATGTCCCAGGCTCTTAAAATAAATTCCTCATGTGTCCATCTAATACCAAATTTTCCAGCTAGTGCTTGAACCACCAAGTCCATGCAATCTTACTTAATTGAATCTATCTTTTATAGATATAAAAGCTCTTGTTGTTTTCTATGTGTAGTGCCCACTTCCCTTTGACACCATTTTTGTTTTGTTGTTTTCGAGACTGATTACTTCACTTATGGATTATTATGGCTTCTTGATTTAGCATGCTAGTAGATATCATAGACATTGGACTGTTAGTGAATTGATATTTATATGATGCATATGGTTTACTGGTGGACATTTGATGACGATATTTGTATAATTTTGACAGGGTTATTTATCTTTAATTATGACATGTGATATCTTTAATCATTTTGAGTAGAACTTGATAATTAGACTAATGTGATGATCACCTTTTGACATAAATGAAATGTGGAATAGAAATGTGCTAGAAAGTGTTAGTGATATCGTACTTGCATAGATGATAGTAAATCATGTAATTTATTTTAGATTATATTGTATATTTGGCATGAATGTTTTAATGCGGCCAACAGGCTGAAGGAGGTATTCTCTGTTCTGCAGGTACATTATATTCACAACAATATTGGGGAGTGGAGAACAACCACATCGGAATTCGATAAGAATCCAGCTAAGGTCACCATGGCAACAAGTAATTGTGTGTGTGTTAGAATTATCTGGTAAAGGGAAAATTGTGACCTAGGGATCATGTGTTGTTTTGTTATAATTTTTCCCTTTTATTATGTTAGTATGTGTTGCTCTTAGTAAGTGAAATTTTACTTGTGTTATTATTCATATTCTTTGGTTTGGAGTTTACCCCTTTGTTAGCCATGGGTTGTAGTGGGTTAATTAAGTTAATTTGAAATTGTCCTAAACTAATTAAAAGATGTGACCTAAGAGAGTTCATTTATTAGGATTTGATTTACTTTGGATTTTGTGTGGATTGTGTGTTTGAGTTTTGAGTATAGCACACTCTACCCCACATGGGAAACTCGAATTTGGCCTTGGAGGCCAAATTTCAAAGCTTTTGGGACAATTCAAACTTATCCCACACCTCTTAAAACCCCATGCCAACCCTACCTATGGGCTGGAAGGCCAAATTTAGGGTCTTTTAGGTGTTTTGGGGGGATAAAAAGGGGTAAAATATTAATTGCACTTTCTTTCAAAATTTAATTTTGTCCTTTGGGGGAGTGGGCTTAGTTGGAGTGTGTAAGGTGCTTGCCTTTCTTTCAACCACTTATTAATGGTGCATTGGAATTTGATGTTGACCAAATGATGTGGAGTGGAGGGAAAAGGAGGTGGCATCCTACTTGGAGCTGTTATCTAAAATTCACCCCTCAAGGTAATTTTGATAACATGCATTAAATTCTCAAGTCCCAGGCAAATAGATTGAGCCAGGGGAAAGGTCATGTTTTTTGGGTCCCCTCAGAATTTTTTAACTCCCATGTCCAAGAAGGAGAGAGCAAGTTCTGAGGAAAGGTTGAAAAAATTGCAAAAAACAGGCTCGGGCCAGAAAAAATCATGAAAAATGGCTAAGTCCTAGTCCTCGCAACAGTCGGGACAGTTGGGACAAAAGGACGCGAACTGGCCGAAATGCCGCCAGGCGGTCTACGCAGCATTTGGGACATTTGGAACAAAGGGATGCGCGGGACGCGGAAATTCGAACTGGCCGAAAAGTTGAAAAAATTTAATAACTGTTGAAATAGGCAGTCTGGGACAGTTGGGACAAAAGGACGCGAACCGGCCGGATCGGCCGAAATGGGTGAAGGCACCCCGGAACAAGTGGGCCGAAGGTACGTGAAGTACGTGAACCGATCGGATCGGCCGAAATGATAACTCTCAGTCAGGGACGCGCATAATGGACAAAAGTACGTGAACTGGCCGAACCGGGTGAATCGGGAAAATTTGTCCCAAACGGCCCGAAAGCAAACGGGACATCTAGGCCGCGAGTACGCGAACCGGTCGGTTCGGCCGAAATGGGAAATTTCAGCACTGTGCCAAGTGGGACAAAGGGACGCGCGGGACGCGAAAAGCCGAAGCGGCCGAAAGCAGAGGAGAAAAATCAACATTTGACCCGTGGGACTTCAAACGGCCATAACTTTTGACTCCGAGCTCCGTGGGATTTCTTATTTCTAATGAGGGTAGATATATTAAAATTAAGGAAACGTGTTTGGCTCCAGCCAATTAATGCTCATTCCCGTCAAATGACAGAAAACGCCTGCTAGACCCAAAATAGCTGCCCGCACTCAAAAGGCCATAACTTTTGCATTTCTCAATGAAATCGCACAAAATTGGTACCGTTGGAATCATGGCTCTGAGCCCGACGCACATCAATCAAGAAATTCTAGATTTGATGAGGGATTGATCGATTTTTTTAACAAAACGTGGTCGGGTTCAGAACAGTGTTTTATTTGGTAGCTGGGAGTGCAATTAAGAGGCATGGTCATCATTCTTTCTCTGCTGCAGCACATGGGGCAGTATGGGGATCCTTTTGCAAGTAATATAAAATCATTTCACTCAATTTAATGCCTCTTACAGGTGGTTGAAGGACAGATTTCAGGATTTCCATTTTCCCTCCTCTTCTTCTTCCCATTTTTTCTATAAATTGGAGTGTTGGGCTCATTGTAAAGGAGAGAGTTTTTAGGTAGCAAAGCTCTGCCAAAATTGCTTTGTG
The DNA here is from genome assembly GCA_019776745.2 of Taxus chinensis. Lineage (NCBI taxonomy): Eukaryota > Viridiplantae > Streptophyta > Pinopsida > Cupressales > Taxaceae > Taxus > Taxus chinensis. The sequence continues at coordinate 490,637,639 of CM034155.1, read as the reverse complement.
AAGCCAGTGTGTTACAGGCCCTTGTAGTGGACTCCTTTCATGGTGATCCAGGCCCTTATCTTGTAGTAGACTGAACTGTGCATACCAGGAAGCAATAAAATACAAAGTTTGTGGATGTATCTTCCCATGCTGTGTTTTCTTGCATTCTTCTTGCCCCTTTTGTCTTTCTACAAGAATATTGTGTCTATTATTATGTTTTTGCAGGAATTCACTAACATTGTGTATGCTTGGAATATTGTTGTGAATGCATTTTGCTAGATTATGGTGAACGGTCATCACCTCTTCTAGTGCGCACTTTGCCTCTGTATTTCACACATTTGGATATTACTCTCACACCCTCCTTTTCTGGTGTATCACCGCTTTAGTGTAGGCTTTCATTTTATGTATTCTCTCTCCCTGGTCCCTTAGAAATTTAGATTAGAACAGTTAGCTTATTCTGCATTAGAGTAGATTGTGGCAGGTAGTTTAGGAGCAAGAACTAGCTTTCTCTGGAGGTCTGTCTCAAGTAGCAAGTCCCACAACTTGGAGATAGTACCCATGTTATCCAATCACACTGTAAATTCAAATACATGCACAGGGGTGTTGTGATTCGGTGATAACAGGAGCCACATCATCCCTCCCTCTCTTTTCTCTATTTATTTGATCCTCTTGTTTGTTTTGAGGGTTGGAAGTTTCATTTTTTAGTCTTTTGTATTTTGGAGAGGAGAGGATTTGGAAAGAGTTTGTGGATTTTTGGAGCTTGTTAATACTTGTGGGAATTTTGTGGGAGCTTGTGGATGCTTGCTTGATCTTTGGAGGTATTTGAGACTTCATACTTGGAACAAGCTCTACCATGGAAAGGTAGGAGCTTCACCTTTGTTGTATTATGTTTTCTTCTTTTTGTTATATGAATGAGTACATATGTTGTGTTGAATTTTGTTGTTGCAATGCTTGTTGGGAATGGGTAGAATGCCTAAGTTGGGAGTGGGAGGAGACTATGGGGAGTTTAATTGAGGGAGGCATAAGAGATCATGTTCTTGAGGAGGGAGTTTGGGTTGGGTGCCCACCTTGTAAGAGAAATGCTTGCATTTTCTTCTTGTTTTACTTTGAGGGAGCCATAAGAGTTGAGGGAGGCATAAGAGTGAATGGAGGGATAAGGGGTACTTGAGGGAGGCATAAGAGTTGTTAGGGGTATTGTGTTTTGCATTGGAGGCTTTTAGGTGGCACCCATTCCCATTGGGAGGCATAAGTGGCCTCCCCATAGGTCTTACTCTTGTGGCTTTCTTGGTAAGCCTTGTGACTTGTTGTTGTGATTGTTTTCCCTCTTGTTGTGTTGTTGATTTTGTTTTGAAGGATTATGGAATGAATGTGAAATGTTATGTTGAGTTTTGTGGAAGCTAGTAGTTGCCATGAGTTGGATTTTTCTCCCATTGTGATGTGGTTGGGGCTCGGGGGCCAATGGAGAGGATGGCTTCTCTTCTCCATTGGGTATTTTGGTTGGGAGGAGAGCGTTGCCTCTCCCCTTATTTTGTTGTGAATCAAACAAACTATGGAGGAGCCACCTTGTTGATATTTGGAGCATTGGAACCTTGTTGATGACAATGTGAAACCACCATGTATTTTACCTACCTTGAGTGGAGGAAAAATGTAATATTTCTTTGTATTTTAGCTTCCATCATTGTAAATTTTGTTCCCACATTAAGTAGAAAATGTTGTAACAAGTTTTTGAAGGAAAGTTGCTTTGAACTTCATTAGTAAGGTTGTAATGTGGGTGGATTTAAAATTTGAAAGAAATACCATCTATTTATTCTCCTTCTCACTTGGCTTGGAACCTCTTATGAATGTGTTGATCTTGTTGAAATGTTAGTAGGTTCTTGTTTTAAAACTTAATGGAAATATTGTTGAAAACCTCTTGAGGAATGTTGGGAAATTTACAAAAAACACACACACACACACACACACACACACACACACACATATTGAAATTCCATTTTGTTACTTAAAGGAGATGTATTGGAAAAGTTGGAATGGTAGTGCTCTTTACTCATTCTTGTATTGTTGATGAAAGGACTTAAGTTTTAAATAGCTTTCAATATGCCCATGAAGTAATCCATGCTCTAGCTCTATTATGCTTTTCCCTCATTTAAGAATCCATTGTAAATCTTTTTGCAAATTGTAAAAGGAAATGAAAATCAAACCCACTTGAAATCTCGTTCAAATGCCTATTAGATTGTGTAGAAAGGAATTTTAAGGTAAAAGCTCTAACTTAGCAAGTCCATTAATCACATGTCCTTATTGTTTAAGAAGGAAACTATATAGTTTAAATATTACTTATATTAAAGTAATACTAAAATAAATGAAATATATTATTATCAAGTTATAAATTAATATCAATGCACTCACCATTATGATGACATTGTATATTGACTACATGACCTATGCTCTAATATTTAAGCAACCTATGTTCTAAGTAGATCTAACTGAAAAATTAATATTCCACCACACAATCCCTATACCACTCGGGCCAGTTAGTTTTCAAGCATGCGCAAAGGGTTTAACCTACGTATGGACTAAGTCTTCTACGCAAGGAGAATGTTTTTTTTAAAAGGCATCTGCAAACTCATACATTCCTTGATATATAAAACAATTTGAAACTGATGTTACCTCTGTGTAGAATCTCTATCCTCAGAACTTCCGACTGTAACACACTCTCACTGTCCCTTAGATCAGATGTTTGTCTATATATATACGCCTTAAAGGAAGATCCCTAGGCTTCATGGATGCATTCTGATTCTGAAACATGATCCCACAATGTAGTTGATAACCTGCTTGTCTTAAGTGCTTCACCGAACAATGAGGCTGCTGCTCAATAGCTAATGCTGTGCTGCTGCTGAGGACCCTGCTAAAGAAAGACATTCTGGTAAGTCCTAGAAATCATAAACCTTGGATAGCTTTTGTTACAGTTGCAATCTGTACAGGCGTAGTACAGTTTTTCGGTGATGCATTCGATACTGCACAGATAACAACATGCGCTTCATGTATACCCTGCTTGATATGAAACAGATTCACCTCTATGGAGCTGTCGTTTCCACTGCGCGTCATGTAACTTCACCTCTAACCACATTAACTCCACGTGGCACAGGCCTGTAGCTCCGCCTAACCAACCCCTCCAACCTTCCTATCAATAGCACGCGGTGCTAGGAGCAGTCAAAATGAGCCACTAGTCTGTCCCTTTCCTGTAGCTCCTTCGTCTCCCTCCCTTCTTGCTTGCGCAGCCAGGGACGTGTAAAACAGCTTCACTACGCCTTTCCCCAGCTGTAGCTTCATCTATAACTATTTTTTTTAATGCACGGCCAAGCCAAACAAAACGGTGGGCCAAGTAAAACAAGGGAAGGGGAGGCATAATATTTGAGAATCCTTTTTGCAGTGAGTGTATGACAGATGCGACCCGGCTGGAGCTGTTCAGCACGCAAGGGGAGGGAAACTTATTGCTATGGCAGGTGGCCATTAAAGCCACCCATGTCAACCGTGTTTTGAAACCTAAATTTGAAAGCCTTCCCACCAATAAAACTCTTGTTCCTTTTGTCACATTTCAAATTTATGTCTAAGCATATAGATTTACTCAATGTAATTTTTTGATAGTATATATATATATATATATATATATATATATATATATATATATATATACCACTTAAAATTTGGAAATTCTAATTTATTCCTTTTATACTAAATTAAAATGAATAGATAAAGATGAGTACCTAAATTTCCCCCTCCTTAATGTTCGTTTGTAGAATTGCGATCATGACTCCTTGGATAATAACTGGCTCATGACGTTGAGCTTTGGCAACAGCGCTAGTGCCAAGAGGAACTTTAGGGAGGCTCTTAGTGACCTAGCTAGATCCTTGTTCTAGCATCCTGCCCTTGACACAATAGCAAAGTGACCCGATTTAAATGTATTGCAATTCTAAACCGGTTCTCTTAATCTCGATCTTAAAAAAAATTAGTCGCATTTTTGGGTCGTAACTTTGTGAAAGCAAGTTCTTCGTCGTCGTCGTTCGTTCGTCTTTGCGGCGTTACACTATGAAAGATATCCATCATGTTCTCTAGCATCTCGACTCTACGGACCAAGTTTTATTCCTCCATTTGAGCTTGAATTCATTGTTTCCACTTCTTCGTAGAAATATATGGTTCCCAAGGTAAAAAATTTTCCCCTTTGGACCTTGTCACTGTCATAAAAATCACAAGAAAGATTCAAATACCATAGTCTTGGATATATAATCAACTATGATACCAAAATGATTCATAAAATTATAGCTTTGGAAATATATGAAATCACACATAATTTGTTGTTCTACTTTCTACTTTAGAAAATGATAGTTTCAATCTTTAGTGAATTATTAACTAGTTCTTAGAACAAAATTGTAGAAAAATACTAAAATAATTCCACACACAACATAAGAATTTTATCTTAGAAACCCCCAATTTGAGGGAAATTTAGTCAAGAATGGAAACTTCTCTTTATTCCCACTTGTATAATCCAATTTAACAAAATTTATAGATTACAATAAGTATAGAGAAGAATTAAAATGTAAAATTCCCCTCTAGTTACTTGTTTTCTTTGTTTTTTTGCACCTTGCTCCTACAAATTGTTCTTACACTAAATTCCTTAATCAATTGCTCTCATGAATACTTTGCTTCTTGATCTCTCTAGATTTTTGAATACAAATTCCCTTGCTCCTTCATGCTTTTATAGCCTTCCCATATCCTACCGTGCACTGGAGGATGTGAAGGGGCACAGAAAAGGAAGAGACAAGGACAAATGGTTCAAATTCAAACTGTTCTGTGTCCTTTTAATTTTTCTGCTAAAAGTGACAGGACCGCTACCTGGTGTAGATCGATGGTAATACGACCACCACCATGGTTTGGTGGCAGTTACAAGACCGATGCATTTGTAGGGTGAAGGTTATGTAACCACTGCTATGCGCAGAGCGATGGTTTTATTAAAAGTTGACAAAACCTCCATTTTCCTTATTTTCTTTGTTTTTCCTTCATGGTGCTGATAGAACTGATGAAGTGGTGTGTTTTTCTGGATCAAAATCTAAGTATGCCAAATACATTTTAAAGAGATTTCAAATGTTGAACTCCAAGCCAACATCCACAAAATTTTCCACAGGATTGAAACTCGGTAATGAGGATGAAGGATCTAATGTTGATCCTACATTGTATAAAGGACTAGTTGGTGGTCTAATGTACCTGATAGTTGGAAGGCCAAATATTATGTATGGTGTTTCTATCATATCAAAATTCATGGAATTCGCTGCGAAGTACCACTAACAAGATGGGAAAATAATACTAATATATCTATGTGGAACCAAGAAATATGGAATATTGTATAATGTTATAAGTAATTTCAACTTAGTTGGATACATATAGACAATGATTGTGCAAGAAGCATTGATGACATGCAAACTACTTCTGGTTATGCATTCGATTTTGGATCAAGTTCCATTTCATGGGTTTCAATGAAACAACCAATGGTCACTCTTTAGTTTGCAAAAGTATAGTATGTAGCCACAACATGAACATCATGTTAGGAAATATGGATGATTTTTTTTGTAAAGAATTTTTGTAGCACGAGCAAGACGAAAATATGACTATCTTATGTGATGAAAAATAAAAAACACAAGCACATTGACACAAGATATCACTTCATCTAAGAGCTAGTCAACAATGAAGACAATTTCTTTACATACTGAAAATCATAAGATTAAGTTGCAAATATATTCACCAAACCATTGAATAAGGAGAATTAAAATTCTCTATGAATGTCTAAGAGAAATTTATATTGGTATTTTAGATTTAGGAGGAGTGTTGGAGAATGTGTAATCCCAACTACCCAACCATATCAATTAGCCACCAAACCTGGGACTTTCCATGTTAGGGAAAATCTAGTGATTTTGCTCATTAATGCAAGCATGGGATGTGATGTTTATATTTGGACTTTTACATGAACCCCATAACATTCAAGTTGTTTCTCACCTTGATATAGGAGGTTCACTTTCATTGTAGAGATATCTAGTGCATAGAAAAGATAATTGAAATGATGACAAAATTTCGATAAAAAGATTTTTCATATATTTTTGTGTATTTGTTTGTCTCTGATTTTAATATAAAATAGTAGATGTGTTCCTCTTTTAGTATATACTCTTTCAATAATTTGGGCCACAATAATGGATTGTGTCATGCTAAAAAAAGTTTATGCTTTTTGCTTCACACCTATTAATTACATTTTCTCGAAAGTCATATGTTCTTGCAACGATCCCATTTTCTACATATTTACAATAATCTAAATACATTTAACTAAGGCTGTCAAATCTCCTAATCAGAGGTAAAAAATCACCTGTTTATTAAGAAGCCAAATAATGATTCATGATATTTTGGAATATTGCATAATAGGAGGTATGAAATCCACCGAATCATTGATAAGACAAATAATGGTTCATAAAGTCTCGGATGATTGCATTAACATTATTAAAAAGAAATGGTTAGAAGCACATGTTTATTTTATTTAAATGCTATAATCGTATTGAAAATTTAAAAAGATACAGAATGCAGGCTACTCAATCGGTTGAAGGAATATCCTAACAAAATGTCAAATGTGTTTACAAGGACTGTAAACATATCCTACACACTGCAAATCATATCTTACAGATAATGGGATATTTAACAAGGCCTTGATATCTATAAGCAAAAGGTATTCAAGTGTAAGGAAAAACAAAGGAACTCGTCATGGCATCCTTCAATACTAATAGAAATTTATTTCTAAAAATGTGTGTTTGAGGTCAGCGTCTGGGGATAATTCGGCTTCCCCTACCCCGTACAAGCCTTGGGATGCTAGACTCTTCGGTGAAGCTCACCGAGAGATGGTTAAGCTCTTGCCTTCTTAGTATGATGGTGCCCTATATCCGGATATTCCAAAGGATTTTTTATATAGGGCTAAGGAAAAATTCAAATTTACAGCTATGGGTAGTTTTGTTGGCGTAAGAGGTAATATTGATTTCTTGAGAGACTGGTGTAAGAGGGAATGGGCCTACAAGATGATCGTGAGGGCACAAGCATGGGATGGGTTCCTTTTTTACTTCCAAGAAGAGTCGAATTTGTAAGAAGTTCTTCCGGGAGCACAATGGTTTTATGCATAGTAGCAACTTTCATATGGAGAGTATTAAACGGTGTACACAAAATATGGAAAAAAATGGTCCATAGAAAAAATACGATAAATACGGAAAAAATAGGGTAAATTGTATGTATATAAAATATGGTAATTTTAATAATTAATATTTAACGGCTATTATAAATATAATAACATTAGTTCAAAAATAAATTTGGTGGATTTTTTATTATTTTCAGCTCTAGGTTTTAACTTTTTAGAAATAGATTTGGTGAATTTTTTATTATTTATAGCGCAGGTTTGGGTTTTTGCTTTTTCTTTATTTTAAACTGCTAAATCCCAAAATTTTCGAAGTTTGATACAATGGATGGAGGAAAATGTAAAAAAATAGAAATTCTGTCGAAATCTACCGTATTTGGCAACTATGGTTTTATGGGAGCACTGCTCTTAGCCTCTTCCACTGGAGACCTAGCCTGGCATCTGAGTTTATATTTCAGAAACTCCCTATTTAGATTCGACTCCTAGCTCTTACCTTGGAGTTTATGGGAGCTCAAAATATTTTTTGGGATAGCAAGATCTATGGGGGTGCTAATCACTGTCAGTCCTGCAACAAAAGCTAGATCTAGATTGGTCTATGCTCGGCTCTGTATCAATGTTCCAGTGGGATCCAAGGTGTCCAAATGAATATTTTTGTGCTCTGCGTACGAAAAATGGAAATAAGTGATTGATGTTGAGAGTTCACTGATTATTTGTGACAAGTGCAGGGTGGTTGGCTATGAGACAAAGACCTACTGACATGGTTCTCTATCATCCTAGTCAAAAAATGAGTGTTCCAGCCCTTGATTACCTGTCTCTCAGGTTCATGATGAGTCGGGGGAGGAGGTTTTGACTGAAGCAAAAGATGATGCACGGAGGATGGCAAAGAGGATTTTTCGGTGGTTCCATAAAATAATATAGTGTTAGAGGGGATGGATCTTGGAGGCGGGGTCGGTGTTGTTGGAACAAAGTGTGCTCGCATCAGAATGGCAGTGGCCGAGCTGTGTGTTAAACGGGGTAGTTCCAACGGTCGCATTGACTTGGATGGGCCAAGTTCAAATTCAAAACTTGGTATTAATGAGGTGAAATTGGTGACATGTCAAAACATGGCATTAATTTGGCATCCATTTCAAATTCTGGTCCAGTAGTTTGCCAGTACGAGGGAGCCATACTTTGACTGGTGGAAACTGCTTGGTGAAGGATTGATGCTTTTTGGGTAACATGGAGGGTAGGTTTGAGGTGGTCCTTAGGTTGGATGAAGGTGTTCGTGGTGGGGTAGTGATGGAGTCGTCGAATGCCGATGCTGATATGGTTGGTAGGACTATGGTCTAACCCAAGAACCACAAATTCGTACGGTCCATTGGTATGACGCAGAGTCATTTTTGGGTGGCCTCTGACATCATGTCTTGAAGGTTAGCTCTCATGTTGCTCTAGGTCAATTTTCTTAGGCTTGGATTTCACTATAGCTATCCTTGACTTGGCTTTGTTTCTATTTGGGTTATCACCCTGGTTCTCTTTTTAGTCACTTATGATTTGGCTTTTCTTTATGTAAAGAGTTTTTTAATCCTTTCAAAATCAAATCCTTTTTACCTTATCTTACATATACATATATACAAATTTTGTATATGTTACATTTCAAATAATAACATAAACGTAGGAAAAATTGGAAACTTAAACTCTAATGTAGAACAAAAGCAACTGTGTAAAATTGTATGGAAATTAAAAAGAAAATTGTTTTAATCATAATATTGCCATATTAATATTATATTTATAACCATCCCAATAGTTTCTTGAGAACTTTACTTAACAAAATATGATGACATGGGTTGTAATCGTTGCTTGATATGCACACAAAAGGATTTGATACAAGGATACTTGTAATGGTTAATTCTAGTTTTTGAGTGAAATTTGACACAAATCCTTGACTATAGGACAGCAAAAATATTGGTCAGCCACATACTATATACATCTAGTCTCATCGACATTGTAACACACTCCCAAAAATGTACATAGGGAGAAAAGAAGGGATAACTCATACCAGAAGAATCCAGAAGAATTAAGAAATAATAGTAGGATACTAACATTTAACATAACATTTTCATTTTAATACTATAAGAGTACTAGCATTTAACTTTAATCCTCCAATAGTCCTCCTTTGGACTTATGGATCAAAGGAGGATTATCTCATTCCAGAAGGTTGTATAGATAATACTATATTAAACGTACTAACATTTAACCTGACGTTTTCTTCTCAATACTAGGAAACATTACCAGCTAAAATCCAAAAGAAAAATTGCAATTTAATTCCACGATAGCCCTTTGAAACGCAAAACAATAACAACTATTAAATAGCAGCTTGATAAACAACAAAAACACTACGTACTTGGTCGAGAACAACTGTAATAACTTAGAATAAAAATGATAGTTAGCAACTTCCAACTGGTAAATAACTACATATTATTGATCATATGAATAAAGTTATCCTTAATGCTATTTCGGAAAGAACCGGTTTGGTAACCTTTTATAAAATGCGAATGTAACTATCAAATAGAAAATACAAATAGTACAATTATGAACGCTGAAACTGTCTTTCAAAAGTTTTTGAAACCTTATTGAATAATATAGATTGCCATATACTGGAAGGAGCTTATCGCTGGATATGTCACAACGTTCGTTCTTGCGCGTGCAGACCATGGCTTCAATTTCCTACTTTATTGTTCCTCGGGCAATTTATTAGCTATTTCATACTCCTGAAATTTCAATCAATTTCTATAATCAAATAAAAATGTCAATTTCTTGAATGACAATAAGTAATGTTTACGTCGAAGTTACTCACTTCTTAACAGGTGCTTTATATGTTGGCCGATTGCACCTGATGTCTGCGTATTAGAGAAATATTATAAAAAGAATTATATATTTTCCAAAAGTACGTAATGTCTACATTCTGAACAAAGATGATGCAAATATAGGGAATTATATGTTTGCTAAAAGAACCCGTTGTCTGTGTAAAGTACACAAGCCTTCATGTTCAGACCCACTCAGAATGCGCACACAATTTTATAAACAAACTTAGATTTAACATAGCAAGTTAACAGAAGTATATGATGCATACCTCTGCACGGGCATGGAAAACTCTAGCTTTGGGTTTGTAATGGTTTATTTGTTGATTCTTCGTGTATCCTTTTTTGTCTTTTTCCTTGAGTTGAGTCAAAGGAAAGTAAGGCATCCTTATTCTGATCAAATTTCTCGACCTGGAAAATTGCTGATACTGATATTTGCATTGGATGTCAGTCAAAAAGGATGCTGGTTCACGATGCTTCAGAACATTCCGCAGCCGCTTTGACTGTGTAATAATGATACACATATGCAGACCCTTAGTGCAAAATCTATAATTTCACAAAAATAAAATTGTATAGCAGACTTACCCATTTTGTTTGAATTGCCACCTAGCCGAGCACCCATTTTAATCAAAGAAGAAGGATGATAATGGTACTGTTTCGTGATTTGGCCTTCGCCAACGCTTGAATCGCCGTGACTGTTACAACTGATCTGGGAAAGGGATGTGCAATATCTGATAATTTGTTTCTCTGAATCTGTTAAAGACTCAAAGTTGCAATTGGGTATGGCTCTTTGAAGTACTATTTGAATGGCCTCTTCTTCCGTGAGATTTGGAAGATGAAAACAATTTCCGTCTATGTCGTACCCAATCACTTCCAGAAGCTCTTCATAAGTGCAAGCCGTGACTAGAACTAAGCTACCTTCGGTGAATGGTAGACGGAGGAACATACGGGTGATCTCAGTGGATGATTCAGTTGTGCAGACATTATCGATTGCAAGGAAAACCTTTAGTTTTTTTATTCGCTTCACCAATAGGCCTTGTCCCTGCATCAATGTTACTTATCCTTGAATCACAGAGCTCCGTGAATATTACAATAAGGAAAATCATTTATTGGCATTAATTATTACGTTCTGCATAAATTCCAACGAAAAATATATTTGGAGGTGCAGTCATTTCTAAATAAACACACTTCTAGTATCAGCGGAAAAAAAAAATACTAAGAACCAATTTACAAAGAATAAATACTATCAATAGAATATACAATCTTTCAATAACAAAGAATAAATACTAAGAACCAATTTACAAAACCTATTTGAATTAATTCTTTATGTAATTTCCCCAAATGGACACTTTGCAACCCTAAAGTGATTTTAGGCAAATCCTATTCACTAGCAGCAATTTATCGAAATTTTAGAAAAGAATATCATGCACATCTGAATTTAAATAAGGAAAATGCGACTAGGGCAGTGTAAAAAACTTATAGAAACCAAGGGGTAAAGCAAGACATTTGCACCATAGGCTGATCCATCAGATTTATGAAGCCAAAAGACAGTTAAAACCAGATTGGGAATATAAAAGAGGATGAAAATAATTTATAAAAATTATGCAGAAGACTAGCCTCAAACACAACCAAAAGGGGTCCTTTCTCCACACCAAAAATTCTGAAAATGAGATTATCTAATTTATTAAATCATAACTAATAATAGCAGCTGAAACATCCCTAAAAGAAACCACAAAACACCATATAACAACTTCTAAAGAGGTCACTCCATTTGGAAAAGGATGAGAAACATCACAACAAATTTTTCTTCTTAACCCTTGACCAAAAATCTACACTTTTAATGTCCTCTAACTGTTGGAAAATACCTAAAATATACTACAAACAATTATCCACATTGGAAACTCCAGGATGGAGAATCCTCTAACCTAGAGGAATGGTTTTTGTCCTTCTATAGATCTCTTGGAGGGCTTCTGTCCTCAAGACTTAAGATGCAAGAAAAAATGCTCAACATACAACTCTGAAATTTGAAGATAAATAAGTGATGCCCTCCTTAAACAAGTCGATTTTCTTATATAGAGACAATGGGAAAACTAACCTCCCTCAACACCCAATAAGAATTTTCCTTCTCATTTAATGATTTCCCCACTTCTTTTTATCTCATAGGGAGGTCGCATTTTCCCTTGAATAAATAAAACATTGCCAAATATTTTTCCCTTTTTATATTTTTAATTTATCATTAAGTTCATAGTACTTTATTATAAGTGCTTATAATATATATATATATAGTATTTTCACTTTATAATAAATTATTATAACTTAAGTTCCCCTAAAATGTATTCCTTACTCTTCGAGGAGACAAAATGAGCTAAAGGTCTTCGTCATGATTATCTTAGGAAGTGGGATATTTAAGTCCCCCCTTTCAAAAATTTCTTGCCCTCAAGCAATTCCAAACTCATTTGTGTAAGTGTCATATACAATAGACAAAACAAGATGAAATAATCCAAAAGTTTGGCCCATGTACCTATCAAGTGGGATAAAACTTACCACCATTTATCACTCACAAGATGCTCTTGTACACAAAGTTGCATCCAAGGAAAAACATGACTCAGATTGCCAATTTCATCTTCTAGTTCATCATTTTTCTCAAACAAATCTAAATATGCATTATATATGACATTATCTCATTTGTTGCATACCTTTCAATGTCTTCATAGTCAACAATGGGCTAAATTACCTTATGATTCAACTACTGCGATAACATACACATTTCTCTTCCCTCCTCATGCTGTGGAGTCTTCCCTTCCTGGAATGATCCTATCATGTTTTCAGCTAACACTCTTTGAGGAACTCCCTTCCTCATACCTTTCAAAACAATTTAATTGTCTTGCACTTTGAACTTTAACTCTATGGTTTGATAATTTTTGACCAAATCACCCAAAGATTGAAGCCATTTTACACCAAGAACTAAATATAACCCATCAATACCAATATCATAAAATTCATCACTTACCTCAAGACCTCCCATGGTGAATTGGAGTTGTGGAATCTTTTTGGTGCATGTGATTGAATGTCCATCAAGAAGAATTACATTGAATCCTTTGAAGTATTCTTCTTGCAACCCCAATTAGGTATCCAAATATTCATCAATGAATTTGTGCTACCCCACTAGAAATCAGTATGGTGATCATTTTCCCATGAAGATCACCTCTAACATGGAAAACATAGAAACTAGGCAACACTGTTAATGTAGCTAGTGTTGCACCTATGAAAACCACCTCACCTTATTTTTCTCTGTCTTTTGGATGAACATTATCTTCATCCCCATCATTATTTGAAACTACCTCGATGTAATAGATAGATCCATTACCTTTGCAATGATTTTTCGGTGTCCATGGGTCCTTAAAATAAAAAAACAAAATTTCTTCCTCGTTAACTCATTCCTTACTTTAATTTCAAAATTGTTTTTTCCCATTCTTATGCCATTCCATGCTTCCAAATATTTACTTCCCCTTACTTATAAAATTTGAGGTGTTATTGGATACTCAAATATACTATTTTTCTTCCCCAAAGGAGTTGTTTGATGCTTCTGAAAGTGCTGATTTGTCCCATTTAATGGAACTAAACTCTCTAAGTCCAATGATTTTTTAATGGCACCTTGAAGAGATCAAGGATTAAAGGCTTTTCCATGGTTCTCCTAAACCTTCAACAAACAATAAAATAAGCATCCTTTCACTAATATCAGTAACCATCACTGCAGTTCTTTGAAAATAAGAAATATACTTATCTAGAGTTCCTTCATTCTTGATTTGGGCTAGCTCCCACAAATGAAATATCAATCCATCCTATCAAACCTTTCTATCAAACATATGATGAATTATTCCATGGGTGTGATAGAGCCATGCCCTTGGGTGATGATACCATAGTACCACCACTCATGTGCAATTCCCTCCAAATGTAAGGTTTCAAACTTAAGTGCTTCTTCATACATAAGATTCAAAGAATGATATGTATCAATTTTTTTTAACCAAGTTCTAGAAGAAAACTTATCAGAACCATGATATGAAGGAATAGTTACCTTACTCAATCTTTACTGAATGTCTCTCCTTGGTGAACTTTTAAATTTATTTCTGAACGCTTGTTATTCTTCACTTGGCAATAGTCTCGAAAGGAAATCATATCTCTTACCTTATAATTCATATTTTCGTACTCATCCCCCCATGCTTTCATATCATAAAATTAATTTTTTTCTTCTGCTTCAACTGGTTCCTCTCATTGGATAAAATTTTCTTTGAAATTAGGACGTGTAGGCTTGGAAGACGTCTTAACCACTCCCGTAGATATTATTTCTCATTTTTTGGTTTCTCCTTAGTAGGGAGATGCATTGTTCCTTTTGAGAATCTTGTCCAATTATCTAAGAGAGCTAAAAAAATGCTTCACACATTTCTCTTTGATTCTCCCTCATGGTTTTATATAGCTCTCTCTGACTTTTAGTGATGAATTGATGCATATAGATAGGATCATCATTCAGAGAAACTCTTTGGTCATGTTATTCCATTGTTACCTTCTTTGGAGTGATCCTTCCTTGATAAAATATATGGATTTTTATTGATTGCATTCATATCCAATTTCTTCTTCCTTTCCTCACAAGTTAAGGAGATTAACTGCTCTGATACAACAGTAATGTCCCAAAATGGACACTTTGCAACCCTAAAGGAATTTTAAGAAAATCCCATTCACTAGTTGAAATTTGTAGAAATTATAGAAAAGAGTATCATACAAATATCAAATTAAATCAAGAAAATGTGACAAGGGTAGAGTATGAAAATTATAGAAAACAAAGGGTAAATCAAGGCATTTGCACGATAGGCTGATCCATTAGATTTATGAATCCAAAATATATAGTTAAAACCAGATTTAGAACCCAAAAGAGGCTAAAAATCATTTATAAAAATTATGTAGAAGACTTACCTCATACACAACTGAAAGGGTCCCTTTCTCCACACCAAAATTTTTGAAAAATGAGATGATCTTATTTATAAAATCAGAAGTAATAATAGTAGCTAGAACAATCCTAAAAGAATCCAAAAAACACTAAATACAAATTTTAAAGAGGTCTCTCCACTTGGAAAAGAGTGGGAAATATCACAACAAATTTCTATTCCAAACCCTTCACAAAAATCTACATTTTATTTTCTTTTAACTGTGGGAATATATTGAAAATATGTAATGCCCACTTCCCTACGACGCTTAGTGATTATCATTTTGAGTTATGCAGACTTTAGATATGGACATGGCTTATACTTATGTTGATTAGCATGATGTTTTGTGACTAGACGCATTTGGATTATGGTTGGATTTTGTTTTCAGTATGATCTACACTGACTCATGGACAGACTATTGGATATTGATATTATTTTTATATAGATATATTGCATGTGTTCTAACATTGGATTTCTTCGCCCTGATGAGTAGAATGTAGTTGTTGGATTTACATTACTATGATTTTGGAAAAATGATGAAATGCATAATTAAATTGTGAATTAGACCTAGCAATAATGATTGCTTGAATTACGTATAGATGTTAATAAATTTCATGCATATGATTATTTTGGATATTTTGACATGGCCGCAAGGCCGAAGAGGGTATTTTGCATTTTTTGCAGGAAACACAGCATGATCACAACCATGAGGGGGATTGGGGACCAAACACAACAGAATGTCGGGTGGTTACAACATTGGTTGTCAAGGCAACTTGTAAATTGTATTGTGTTAACTTTGTTCTTGTATGTGTTGAGAAAATTTCCAATGAGGGGGAAATTTTCCTATGTGACCAAGGGGGTAAGAATTTTATTACTTGTTTTACTTGATTTAGTAGGTGAATTCTTTTGTGAAGTCCTTTGTTAAATTACTTTTGTTAAGTGTGTTTGGATTAATGTAATATCTTGTTTTAGTTTTTAAGCCTTGGGGAAAGTCAAGTGGGTGTAATAAATTTTGATTGTTGGCTCCTTGAGCCTTGTGTGTCCTCTTGTATTAAATGTTTGGTTTTGAGTGTTGACCACTCCATGCTCTTAGAATCTCGAATTTGAGATTGAGTGCATTTTTAGGGGACTTGTGGGACAAGTTAAACTTGTCCCACACTTCCCAAAACCCCTTACCAACCATCTCTATAGGTTGGGAATCCAAAAAGTGGGCTATTTATTGTTTTGGGAAGGGAAATATGACTTTGGAGTGCATTTTCCTCATTTTGCATTTAATTGTGCCTTAAGGCACATGGGAAAGGGTTGAATGTGGAAGAGGGTTGTCATTCAACCCAACCACCCATTTATGATGTTTTGGGATTTGAGTTGACCTTGGGAGATGGTTTGAGGATGTGTGATGTGGCATCCTACATGGAGCCACATCACCCTCACCCTTACCTTTGATCTATTTATTGAAACTTCCTCTCTTGTGGAGGGGGTTGGAGCTTTGTTTTTGTGTTGTTGAAGAGTTCTTTGTTTTTGAGAGAGAGGAATTGGGAGAAAGAGATAGAGAGAGTTTTTGGACTTGCATGCTTGGATTGATTTGGGAAGGAGCTTGGACAAGTTTCTTGGTTTAGGCTTCTCCAATGGAGAGGTAGGGAACCCTCTCCTTTGTTTTTGCTTTCATATTATTATTGCTTCTATGCTAAAAATTGTGGAAAAAAAAAAATGCATGTTTACTTTGGTAAAATTGTGAAAAATGATTTGAATGCTTGTTGTGTAGTATAGGAGAGGTCTATGGGAATACTCATGAGGGAGGCAAAAGAGTAGATTAGGATATTATGGAGGGAGTTTGAGAGGGATGCCCATCTTGGGTAGGAATGTTTACATTCTACCTTGTCTTTGAGGGAGCCATAAGAGGAGGGAGGCATAAGAGTATGGGAGGAAAAAGGGGTACTTGAGGGAGGCATAAGAGTCATAGGGGCTTTTGTATATTGTGGAGGGTTTTGGATGGGCATCTCATCTCATTTGGGAGGCATAAGGGAAACATTCCCATAGTTCCTTCTCTTGTTGGCTTGGATGCAAGCCTTGTTGTGTAATGTTTGATGTTATTGTGTGCCCCTTTGTTCTTCTATTTTAGCTTGAATGTTATGAAGAACTTGTGTTGTGGAAGCATGTATTGTTGCCTTGAGTTGGAGACCACCCGTTCATTGTGTTGTGTTTGGGGCTCGGGCGTCAATGGAGGAGATTGCTTCCTTCTCCATTGAGATTTGGTTGGGAGGAGAGTGTTGCCTCTCCCCCCTATTTTGGTTGTGATTGAACTACTTGGAACTTGGAGCATGGATGAAGGACACTATGGAGCTTGTGAAGACTTTGTTCATTTCTTTACCTATATTATTTGTTGTAAAACTTGCAAGTGAAAGAAAGTTGTATCATCATGTTTTCATTCCAAAATTAAGGGACATTGTAATCTATAGTTGCTCCAAGAGACACATGATTGAATGCAAATTTTATTTGAAAAGTGCTTACATTATTGTAAATATGTTTTCCACATGAAGTAGGACATGTTGTAAAAGAATTGAAGGAAAAGCTACATTGAAATGATCGTATTTCTTACTCTAAAAATTCATTGGAATTATTGTTGAATTATTGTGGAATGTTGGAAAGAAATTACACAAAAAGTTATGCATGTTAGATCTCTTTGTTGTTAAAATGAGGTGGATTTGAAAGTGGAATGTAGTGTATTTCCCCTTCTTGTACTATTGAAGAAAGGACTTAAGTTTTAAATAGCCTCCAATTTAAAACAAATTATGCCTTTGTATATTGTGATAGACAACTGGATACGCCATTAAAATACTGGCAAGATAGTTGCTAGAGCTTACACATGATAAAGTTTATACCATACAAAATTACATGGAGATAGTCGCTGGATGTTTCGAAGCCTGGTAAAGGGAATGGTGCTGCGAGTGTTACAGTGCACATAACACAGATGCTAAGAAGAAAAATCAAAACAACTTGTTCCTTGTCTGGAGTTTGAAATCCATAGATTACCCACTCCAGCGCTTCAGGATCCTTATTTATCCATTCGCTCTTATCTACAAGATAATATTGACACTGGCAAATAGTATGAGTTCCATTTACCATAAGGAATTCTGCATCACCCCGAGCAGATCCATTGTCTGAGGCAACAGAGCGATATCTTCATCCATACTACCAGCTTCATTCTTACCAGGATAAAGTTATACCATGCCATTAAACTTTCTATTTCATCCATTTGCGACTCACACAGGCTTTCCCCACCCAAAAATCATTCTGGTACACTTCTATCCTTGCGAAGGAGAGCCATGTATTTGAGGATGCATTCGATACTGATCGGTACCAGCACATATCGACAGGCCGTTGTCTTCTAGGCGCCTTTCACTGCCTCTTTAGCGATTCCTTTGACATGTATATTTTGCCTTGCTGTAAGGGAAAAACCGGTTTTGGTGCTGCCTTCGTTACTAGATAGATAACAACATAGTTTGTCAACCTGTTGGGCTTAGGCGCCCATAGAATGAAAAGGGTCCGTTTTTTTTTCTTTTGTGTTGCTCCCAGATGCCTGGTCGCTTTCAGTACTAGCCGCGGCCTAGATCTGCGCCCAGAACTCTCCTTGCCGCCCAGGACTTCTCCTGCTCGCCTCCTCACGCACCGAGGGTCGCTCTGTTCACCTTGCCTGTACCCACGCGCCCAGGACAGCATAAAATACAGTGGGCTGAACTTTGTGTAAGCTAGAGACTGCAAATCCAGGCGAACCATTGGTTGCACAGCCCGGGAAGAGATAAAACGGGACTGTACGCCATCTACTGGTCTGTAGCTCCGTCTACAATCTTCCTCCTTGCTGTTCACGCGGCTAGGGGCGGTGGAAACGTGGAAAAATGCCTATCATGCGCCTGTAACTACCTCCCTTGACCACCATGTGTCTCCACGCGGCCTGAGCAACCTTGGACGGCTGACCAACTGTGTGGTAGAAGATTTGCAAATCCAACGGAGTTATTTGGGATGAGCGGCGGCCAGGTCTTGTTCCGCGGGCAGGTGAGCAGAAGTTTTTAACGATGTCGGTTGTAGTGGAGCGGCTACCAACCAAAAGATTAAAGTTTAAATTGAAATGTTTCCCCCCATTTGAGTCTTATTCCTTATATTTCAAATTGTAGATAGGTATAGGCGCATAGTTTTAATAGAATATAAATCTTGGTAATATATATATAATTATCACTTAAAATAAAAATGTCCAAATTCCTTTAGAAAGATATCTTTGATCGTATATTAAAGGTTTTCTAAAAGTCATCAAGATAGTAATTTATGTATTATCCATATTACTTATCTCCGCAGATAAATATATATATATCGAAATATATAAAAGTATATATATATATATCAATGAAATCATAATACCTACATGTACCTGTGACGCCTTACCTTCTTATAAAATGGATCATAATGTGAATACGGAATCAGTGATCAGATACCCTTATGAAGTATTGTACACCATGTTGAAATTCGAAAGTTATCTGCTAAAGATAGAGACGAATACAACGAATGTTGAAGTAAACCTCGAGCAGATGAAATTGCGACGATCATGTAGTTTTTGTCTCACAAGCGGAATACAAGTTAAAGACTGAAGCTTATCTGCTTCCTAGGTCAGCAGGTCTCAAAACTTGCAGATTAAACAAATTAAGCACGAACCTCTACCTTGCTTAATTTTTTTTAAAAAAAAAAGAAATTTAGTCGCATTTCGGGTCGGATGTTTTGCGGCGCCTTCGTTGCCGTCATCGCCGGGAGCACGGCGTTCGTTTTAGGGCGTTACAAAATATACTACAACCAATAATCCAAAATGGAAACTCCGAGGTGGACAATCCTCTCAACTAGAGGAAGGGTTTTCCTCCTTCTCTAGATCTGTTGGAGGGTTTTCATCCTCAAGATTGAAGATGAAAGCAAAAATTCTTAACATACAAATTTGACATTTGAACATAAACAAGTGACACCCTCCTTAAGTAAGTCAATTTTCTTATGTAGAGAAGATGGGCCGAATAACCTCCCTCAACACCCAATTAGAATTATCCTCCTCATTTAATGCTTTCCCCACTTTTTTTTTTATCTCCTAGGGAGGTCACAATTTCCCTTGATTAAATAAAAAAATTCCAAATTATTTTCTCTTTTATTTTTAATTTATCGTTAAGTTCGTAATAATTTATTATAAGTGCTTATAATGTTTTTTTTTTGTATTTTTACTTAATAACAAATTATTATAACTTAAGTTTCTCTTAAGTTTATTTCTTAACCATCAAGGAGAAAAAATACGCTAAGGGTCTTCATCATGATTATTTTAGGAAGTGGGACATTACACTTTATCATATGTATCAAGAGGATATCAAGACAATTTTTTTGACATACATATTCCATAACATCAATTTACAAATTAACAACAAACGTATAATACAAAAAATATATAATCCAATTTAACATCAACATAACATTGTTACGAAGGTTTATTGATAATATATTATGTATGATATTTATATTGATACAATTTTTTTCCATCAACTTAATTATGGAGCATAAGTTATAAGTGACGTTTTCTAAAATAAATACTATGTCAATAATATCTCATAAAGTGGGAATAAGATATCATGTCTTATTTTATGGTCAAAAGTCCAACTTAGTATTTATTTTTAAGGTAGAAGATATGTGATATTATGTCAAGGATAGATTTTCCTATTACAGAAATCCCAACCTTACAACCTTTAATACACAATGGATTACATTGTAAATAAAGGAATTTGACTAAAATTCTTTATGGAATTTACGATCATAAATTTCTCAACTACGAAGATGATAGATTCCATATGGAGCTCTTCTTTCTTAGAGTATTTCTAAGAACCTTTTCTTTACTATATTCTATCTTGGTTCAACTCTCTCTCTCTCTCTCTCTCTCAAATTTAATCCTTGTGTGTCCTTATAAATGAGTGGAAGGACATTTGTTTTTAGCTCTATCACTTCTAAATTATATTAACAATCTTCCAATTATAAATATGGAGAGCTCTGATGGACATTGTTCCCGATCATCCAATTTTGAAACTTTTTAAAATTTATTAGAGCCCATGCACCATCCTTTTACCTATTTCTATGCTCTTTGAAAATATGATCTTTGGATAAAATAGAAATTTGTCATGCATTTATAAAAGATTTGGCTGGCATGACTCTATGATGATTTGTTTCCTATTGATGACACATGTCCATGTATAAATATATCCATTACCCCTATATTTCCATGTACTAAATTATCTTAATAGGCACTTATCATGCACTACTTATTTCGGTAAAAGACCTTCTATGCAAATTATGGTCTCTTCATACAGGCACCCACTACTGCATCACGTTATCCTTGTTATATTTCTTTATTATTATCATTTATCACCTTCTTTCCTTCACTAAAAATTCAAAAATTACTATCTTCCATGAAATATTTCAATATTCCAGGGATGCTCCTACATCAAACATCTGTGGTGCTAAAATATTGAGATCTGAATCAATCAGATCATGTTAAAGGTAATAATACTATTTGGACCTTTTAGAAGAATAGTCTAAGATTCTTTATCCAATGAGCCTATTTTGTATTTTTATACATTTTTTGATTTTCCCAATTCCTCGTAGTTTATTTTTTCTCTTCAAAATGTCTTCTAAACTTTTGTGGGATTATACGGATGATATACTAATGATCCCCTCGAAGGATTTTCTTATATTCTTTTTATTTTTTAGTTCTATCTCACCTTTTTCCATCCATAGCCTCTTATATATTTTGTATATTATATCCATTTACACACATATATCTCTACTGGAACCATTCATTTTCACATATATTCATTTACATGTCTTGTTCCTTTACACAATTCCTTTTCCAAGATGATATTTTTGTGTACTTTCTTATTTTATACTATTATAATACAAAGTATCCACTTGCTCACACCTTCTATTTGGAATTTTTCCACCTACTAACTTTGATAGCAATGTCTTTTTTTGACGAGAGAAATAATCAGTCGCAATATGTAATGCCCTGTTCGGCATTGAATTTCGCTGTTACGTCCTTGTCCTATTGCGTGTCATTGAGTGCTGAATTGAACCCCATTTTCTATCGTTAGGTGACTTTTACCCTGTTTGCGAAGTTTTTTTTTTTTTAGCACCCCTTCTTCTTCTTTCGTCTGTCGTGCCTTCGATTTATGGAATTTTCAAGGAACACGAAAATTATAAATACAAAAAAAAAAAATCGTTTTGCAAGGAATACGCTAAATATTTTCTACGAAATATCCATTGTGGAGGTGATTAAACTTTTTTTGGGAAATTTGGGAGTAACTTTGATGGCCACCTGCCACTTCATTAACTCCTTCTTCTAGGCGTGTTGGAGTCCTTCTTATTGGTGGCCGCACCTCATTTATTATTTTGATTTGCATATCTTCTTGGTTTCTTGTTTGACTGCCTGTTTATCCTTCTGTGACCGCGTGAGTTTCCTTTTTGTTGGACTGCGTGTGGTGTGTGAGAGGCGTTCTCCTTGGTTGGTGGTGGACAACATTGAGTTGGATGGTTGGCTCATTAATTGCTGCCATGACTCCCAGTCGCTGTATTTTGGAAAAAATGGCCAGGCTTAGATGGACGAGATTGAGCAGGAAAGTTCCTCTGAGTCAAGTAAAGCCAAGACCCCTGACCTTGGAAAGAATTTGAAGAGCCTATGATCCAACATAATGCAAAAGGCATTGGATGATGCAAGGGGTCAGCGTGGACTGAGCTAGGTGTGAGCTTGCATTGGAGAGCAGAGAGTTATAGGGTGGAGTCTCTGCTGTGGCTTTGTTCAGCCTATCCAATGATCTCAGCTGTTTCACTTCGTGCCCATGGGATCTGGTTTGCAACCTCCTACTCTCTTCCTCCCCACTCGCAAAGTTCAGAGAAAAGATTATAGTGGAGCGTAGTAATGGGTCTGATACGGTGGCTAGATGAAGCAGCAAGCTAGTGAAGTAGACATATTACCTCATCTTTCCTTGGGCGCTACGAGGTGTGTTCTTGTCGGGGATCCTACAGTTCAGGTGCCTACAACAGTTTTTAGCCAGGCATGTTACAGAAAGTAGAAGCCTTTTGAGCGCCTCCAACAAGTAGGTTGTCCAACTATGTTCCTTTTCTGTTCTGGCCGCGCACATGCTATCAGGCTAGTGAGGTCGGCGTGTTCTCCTTCAAGATATTTTATCAAGGGTCGACTTTGTGACAGTGAGACTGCTTCCAGTAGACCTGATGAAATTTATTTACAAAGATTCTCTATTGAGATGCTTACAGTGTTTTTACCGATGGTAACTCATGGAAGAGAATAGTCATAGGCGTGGAAGCCTTGTTTCAGCACCTCTAGACATATTCATGAAGTCACAATTTTCTTGTGTAATTATATGAGCTATCTTCAGCGAGTCACTTAAGTTCAGGATTCAAGCTTAAAGGTATTCTGTTGTCAATTATCACACCTTCAAGCTGACAGCTGAAGAGTGTTTGCACCGAGAGTTTGTTGTTGTCGTCAAATCTGATGAAGAAAAGGGGGTATATAGTTATAGAAACAGATACAGATCTTCTTTGGATACTGGTAGTCATGACGATAGCTGTGTGGTGTGATTTCACTTTGTTGTGGGTTTGAAGAGCATAGACAAGTGCCATATTAGCTTGATTTTTTTTGCAATGGGTGCCTTTGAAGCTGGATACCCTCATGTGATAACGTCTGACTTCTGCAAGCTCTGTATAGTATGGATATGTTGAAATGGCTTTATAAACTTACAAGAAAATGCAAAGAGAAGGTGTAAAGCCAAACTCCACAACCTTTGATAGCATCTCCACGCCTATACCAAAGTGGGAGTGTTTGAACAGGGCATGGACATTCTCCAATGCATTTGAAAAAGAGATTTTTGTTGCTTGTTGTATCTGCTAGTGTCCTGGGTGCATAACTATCTTAAGACAGATTTATACTCCTGATCTGGATGCTCAACAAAGTGTTCGGATGGTTTGGCAAAAATTGAAAGAAATGTGGTCTTCTGGGACAGCAATGATTGTTGGTTGTGGACAAATTGGGTGGGTCGAGACACCTTGGAGACTTGGAAAATAATGGAGAAGGGACAAGGGCTGTGTCAAATGCTTTGTTTTCCGGTGCGTTGGTAGATACATATTCAAAGTGGAAGAAAGCATAAGACACCCAAACTATTTGACAAAATTCCTGAGTGAAATATGGCCAAAGGACAACAAGGATTGCATGATATGTTTTGGAATGGGTTTGTTGAGGAGGCATAGGAAGTTGAAACAAATATGAGTAACTTGGGTAAATCCATCTCCTACAACCTTTTCTTTCCATGACATCCTTGCTAGGTTCTTCTCTGAAAATATCTCCTCCAGCCTTGTGTAGATCACTTGTGTTTGTGGTAGCACGTATAGGGTATGTGAGTTGGTTTTTGAATCCCACAAGAAGTAAAATCTCAAGGAAAGCAATAGTTGAGCACAAGTGCATGGAGTCACTTTGAATACAAAAATTCTCATGAACTATTTGACAAAAATCCATCTTCACTTGCATGGTCTCGCGGATCGTGAAATGTGGACCGCTTAGAACTGGTGCACCCCAGATTCTAGTACCTACATTTCTTATGCTGACCCATCGCGGAGTCTGTATAGACCTATTGAAGCTAGAGAAACAGGAAAGATATTTCTACACTTTTCTACTATTATTTATTTAAAATTATTGTGAAATCGAACCACTTTTCCTCGCATTGAATTGTCAATTGGATGTCATGATGGGAGATTTCCCCTTTCTGCTTGTTTCTTCTTGTTTTAGCTTTTATCATTGACAGTATGTTGGTCAAAAGGATGTGTGTGCCCTCTCCTCTGAATGTTATGTTTCTCTTACTCAAATGATAGACCTTCTTTTATTTATGTATTAATTCTTCTCTGCGATTGAGTTGCAAGTTATTACGTTGATCAACTAGTATTTTTCGATATCATGGAAGTAAGTTTACGATAACTATGAAGCTCCTCCCTAGCACCCAAGTTGTCTTTTGACATTTTTTTGTTAGCCCCTTCGCAAGTCCCTTTGATAACCTTTTGGCATCGAGAAAGAAAGGTTGTAGGATTGTGTGAGCAAATGCGTGGGCTAGCCAGCTTAGAGTTTTGGTATTAAAACTGGTAGAATGAAAAGGTTTGTGTGCAATGTGTTTTTCCATCTCACGTGTTTAGACTCTTATACTATCTTTCATCTTGTTTCTAGGCTTTTAAGGCCATCCTCAAGAAGTACCTTGACCATCCCTATCAACTTGAACCATAACTAGCTTTTCGGATCAACTAAGCTGGAGGTTTCATTGTGCGAATCCAGTACCCATCGTTGACACTAGAATAGTTTGGTCTAATCCCCCTCTCAGAATTATTGCTGATGGCGCTCTTCTATTTTTCCTAACTTGCATTATTTTCTCCCTTGTAATGTTAACGCTATTAATTAATATTGGTCGGTTTTTATGCACGTAATTACCGTAATAGTTTGTGATGGAAATTTCCTTAAATGTGATTAATCTTCGGGAAAAACTCAGCTTTCATTTGATAGTCTTATGGATTCATAGCGGAAGGTTTTGTTTTGATAATTTCACTTAGAAAATTATGTTTGTATCTATTGTGCGACGGTTTGACTGTGTTACCAAGGGTTGCCGTAAAAATATGGTTGTTTTGGGATATGGGTAATTTATTTTAAATTAACCAAACATTAGTATTGTAGTGGAGGTTTGCAAATCTTTAGTGTTATAAAAAGTTGTTGATGACATTATTGTATACTCTTGTTGGACGAACCCCCTTCTTCTCTCGCGTGTTTGCTACTAGCCTGTAAGACTTTGACCCTTCTGGATGATTGGAAAATATTTGTAGTTAATGGTCAAAACTAATATACTTTTCTTTCGCCTCAAAACTTATGTTGTGTGTATACTTTAATTGATTTCCGGTTTGAAACTCAATTATACATGGCTTTTTGTGTTAATTTCTGAAACCCGTGGTTCCCCTTTCTTGGGGCCGATCAACTCTTGTTCTTTTAGAAATATATTATTTTAGCCTATGCGTTTGGTACCTTTGATAAATTTCTAGATGGTTGGTCTATTTATATCAAATCTCAATCTTGTAATTATTATTTAATTACTTACTTGATGGGAATTCTATTTTTGCTAGATTGTTTGTTTTCTCCTTATAGGGCCAAGGGCCATTCTCTTACGATTGCTATACTTTCGTTGCTTTTACTCCTAACTGAAGTACAAGGTCTTCTCCTTCTTTGATTGGCATGATGAAGACTTTATTATAACTTGATGTGTTGATAGTGTTTAGAGTTTTGAACCAATTCTTGTAATAAAGTGCTTCCTTTTCGTGGTATTGTTAGATAATAGTTATGGTGGTTTTGTGTAGCCTTATCTTGCTCAGTTCTCGCGAACTGACTCTTGTGAAAAAAAAAAATTGTTGCAGATGGATTTTTGCGAGTAGATGAGGGATAGACTTGTAGATTTTTACATCAACCTCAGTTGAGAAGTTCTTTTGCATGAATCCTTTTTATATTGTTCAACTATTGATAACATCTAGTGGAAATTTTAGAAGAGGATCAATGTCTTAGTGTATTGTATCGTGGATTATGTCGTCTTAACTTTGGAACTTTGAATTGTCTGTATATCATTGAAAATATAAGAAAATTTTTTACCACTTGTTGAGTGACCTTGTGGATTATCGGTATTCTAAGAAATGATGTAACCTTTTTTTTTGTTCTTCGTAAATGAGTATTGTTAAACTTTACCCCTACGATTAAATGCTGAGTTAAATCTTTCTAAGACTTAGTAATTGTGTGTTCATAAGTAAAATAAAATGGGATTGTTTAATACTTAAAGAAGTTAAACTAAAATTTATATTGCAAATAAATTGGTGTAGAGGTGACCAACTTGAGAGCATGTAATTCCTTAAGTGATCAAAGATGAAACTATCCCTTGTTAAGTAATAGTATATAACTTGATACCCCTAGCTCCTCTAGTGAACATTATTCCTTTTACGGTGAAATTCTGTAAAATGACCCTAGAGTGAAATGAACTGGTTAGTTGTTTGAAGATGATAAGATTTAATAAGCCAGGAGAAAACAAATTATAGAAACCTCACCATCTATCTCTCACCGCCATTTGGAAAGTAAATTTTTTACTCCTTGTTAATACTTTTAGCGAAGCCTAAGTAAAGTTGTTGATAACTCTGGTTAAGAGCCCTAGCTTCAATTAAATATTGGCAATAAAAAATGAGGTCTTGAAGATGATTTCAACTCAACCTTCTCTCTCTAACCTTTTTCCAAGGTGTTTTGTCTTTCTTCTCTGAAGTGTGTTGAACGCAAACCCATGTTGTCATATGGGCATGAACAAGTTCTAGCAGCGTAAGTGTAAATAGATGGCCTTGTGGGATTAAATCTTCCCCTTTCTATAAATAATTGAATTAAACAATCAAATGTCATAATAGAGAAGATTTAAATATGATTACTCAGTGTAAAAAGAATAAACTTATCTTGGTAAGATGAATTGTATGAATCATATCTTGAGCCTCGTTGAAAAAAAAATGTAAGCTAAGAATTGCAAGATTTCTTTTTAAAAATAAATAACCCTTGAGAGTATCTCATTGTGGTTGGCCCTATTTTTTAGAGTGTTCTGTCATTTGACTTCTATGTTGTATTGTCAAAAAAAAAAAGAAATGTGTATTATCCTTTTGGGTGTGAACGTTTCCGTGCTGACCTTGTGGTCCTCCCCGTAACAAGTGGTTCCTAGTGTTGGTTGTAACCTTGTGACGACATGTTGTGTCGTGTTATGTGTTAAAGAAAGTCAAAAAAAAAAATTATCCTGTCTTTTACTGTGTTGTCCATGTGTGTGTTTTTGGTTCATTACACTTGGTATCAGAGCGTAGGTTCATGCTCTTGAACCTATGGGCCGGATTGGTGTTGTATGGTGATGTTACATGATGGTGATGGTGGTACATGATGTTGTTTCATGGAGATGATGGTATTGCATGATGATGATTTATATTGGAAGAGTAATGTGCTTTAAGTGTGATGTGATCCATGTCGTAATTGTGATTTTGTGAACGCACATGATGTGTATGTCACTTTGTGTGTGTTTGTAATCATATTGATATGTTGGGGATGGGAGTATTCTCTCTCCTTCTTGTGGATTCTATGAAGAGTTCACGTGTGAATTACTGGTTGTGGCGTGTGAAAAGAATTATAAAGTGGATGACATAGTGTTAGAGCATTGTGGCATATTGTGATATGTGGGTGTATCAATGTGTTGTATGACTAGATTGATGTTAAAAGAAATGAGTTGTATCATGATGTTTTTACCATGTTCTGAAGAAATGTGTGTACCACCTTGTTATGTAGCAATGGATGTTATGTTGTGATGTACTATGTTCATCGTATGTATGATTCGTGCAAATATGTAATGCTTTATGTTGTGATTTGGGGTCATACGGTGAGTGTATGAACCCTATCGTATGGTGATTGCACTTTGGGTGCAAAATGTAGGTAAAGTGATGTGTTACACTCAGTGAATGTATGATTGTGATCTACCTTGTATATGTACCACCATTGTGTTAGTGATGTAGTTACATGTTATGTTGTGAACCTTACACTAACCGACCCTGAGGGAAATCGGTAGAAGTGTATGTTGAGAGTGAGGAATGGTGTACCATGGGTCAATAACTTGAGCCGAAACTCGGTTTAGTAGATAACAAGCATGTGATTCTTTCCTCTCTCCCTATGTGGTTGTATGTACGCAACCTAAGTGCAACTATGACTATGTTGGCCTTGTCAAAGTGGTGGAGGGATGATTCAGACAGAGGTGACGACAATTGTATTATTGATATGTATTTTATGAGTTGAGGCTCGATGTTCCAAGTGCTAGCAACTTCTTGAGTACCCCTTGGTGGCCAGATAAGGCCACACAGTTATCGTAATGTGACATTATTATAAGTTTATTTTATTCATAAATTGAGCTTTTTAGTTTATTTTGTAAGGACCAACAGCTTTTCTTGATTTCCATTCTTTACAATTTTGGGCATTTCCTTGGTTTTGGCACTAACATGTGGATTTTGATACTAACTATGGCTATTTGGCCATTTATTTTGCTTGGTTTTGGATCTTATTTTAAATTTTAAGATTTTACCGCCTTGCCCAAGGCTTGTACTTTGCCACTTGGCATTTGGATTGGATTGTTCTGTTGGTTCTATTGTCATGATGTGTGGAATAGGGTCATGGGATGCACCATGAAATGGTTGGACCTATGGACCCGCTTCGTTGTATGGGGGGTACGCCCCAAGGAGTTACAGATAACTAGCTGGGTTGTTGAACCATGTGTTATTATGTCACTTGGGTTAGGAGTGTTCGAACTCTATGTGTCTTGGACCATAGGGTCAACCGGCCACCTTGAGGGAGGCATAAGAGTTTGAGGGAGGCATAAGAGACTTGAGGGAGGCATAAGAGACTTGAGGGAGGCATAAGAGTTTGAGGGAGGCATAAGAGACTTAAGGGAGGCATAAGAGTTTGAGGGAGGCATATGATATTTGTGTGTATGGTTGATGTTTCTGGGATATATGTTGAGTTATTGTGATGTTTTGGTAGTGGTATTTTGATGTATTTGTTACTCATGTCATATGGATATGTGTTGTGATGTTGTGGATATGTCATTGATTCCCTTGTGGACACTATGTACCTGTAGCATTTGTTTGGTGTTATGTGAATTTTTTTCATTGATGCAAATTGAGGACGAATGTCTGGTGGATTGTAGTACTCTTTTGTTTGAGTATTTTGTATGTCAGTCATTGATGTGTTACGAGTACTATGTTATGTGGACTGTGCCTATTCCATTCCGTATTTGAGTAACCTTTTTGTGGTGTAATACAATCTTGAAGTATATACTTGTGTGCTTGTGAATCTGTAGTGTCTTAGTGAACCTGATAGGGTGTTGTGTTAGCAGTTCATGTTGGGCACCCAATATAAGGAACAAACCAAAACCCTTTAATGATGATATTTTTAAAAGAAACTAAAACTAGAAATAATGATAATGGAAAGAGACTAATGAAATGATGAACAAGAAAGAACATGCCAATCTTCACAGAAACTTGAAAGTTAAAATTTCTACCAAATATTTCCAAGGCCACCCCACGGCCGTGCTTTTGCAGTCTGAAATCTTAAACTTAGAGCGTACCTTCGCCCTTATCAGTTATCCTTATGTGCCTACCATTTCTTTTTCTCTGTGTTGTGTTGCATCGAGGACGATGCTTTCTAAGGGGAGGAGAATGTAATGCCCTGTTGGGCATCGGCTTCCTATTTCTGCCACCTATTGATGTCATCCACTGCCACCCTTGGCCTCCTTTTCTATTGTTAGGGTTTCGACTTTTGTACCCAACCTGCAGGCTGTATCATTCTAGTACCACCGCATTTTTCTTTACATTGCGTGTCTGAAAGATGGAGTCGGTGGAGGCTTTCAAGTTTTCTTCACCTAGATCTATATCTTTATTTTGCATATCCTACAACTATCATTAAAAAAAAAGGATGTATTGTGACGCTGTCTAAATTGACATGATAGCTAAGTGAAGTAGCCGTGTTACCGCCACCTTCTTGAGTGTTGCATGGTGTGTTCTATTACCTTCCATGTTCTTTATGTGCTGTGCAAAACGGACAGAGGAGTATTGTTGTTAGCACAAGTTATTAGAGGCTATGGAGATTGGTGTTTATCAGGTAAGTTTTTTAGTTGCTAGATCAGTGGTGTGAGCTTGCATTGGAGAGTTAGAGAGTTGTAGGACATCATTGGAGCTCTGCCATGGCTTTATTCATCCTGTCCAATTATAGATCTCAATGCTGTTTCACTTCGTGCTTGACCATGGGTTATCTGGTTTGCAGCCTCCCTGCTCCCTTCCTCCCTAACAATCGCAAAGTTCAGAGAAGAATAAACCTCGATAGTTGGAGATGCACAGTAATGGGTCAAAGAAAACTGATACGGTGGCTAGATGAAGCAGCAAGCTAGTAGAAGTAGACGTATTACCTGGCTCTTTCCTTAGTGGATGCTATGAGGTGTGTTCTTGTTGGGGATCCACAGTAGTGCCTGCAACAGTTTTTAGCCAGATCTTGCAAAATTACAGAAAGTAGAATCTTTTTCTTACAGGTTGATTTATAGCCAAACTCCAAGCTAAAGCAAATGGCTTGTCCAACTATGTTGTTTTTTGTTCTGTATCGAATGCATCCTGTGTTTCGGGTTTCGTCCTTGGGGAAGATAGGCGCATCAAAATCGACTTTGTGACAGTGAGACCGCTTCACAGCTATCACCTAATGAAATTTATTTACAAAGATTCCTCTATTGAGATCTTACTTGTTTTACGAGGTGTAACTCATGGAAGAGATATCTACAGCAGCGACGTGCATCTGGTTTTATATCAGGCATATTCATGAAGCACAATTTTCTTTGCAATTATATGAAGCCTTCTTGAGCGTGTCCAACTAAGTAGGTAGGCATAACTATGTTGTTATCTGTTGGAATTATCGACTGCATCCTTCAAGCTACAGCTGAAATGTCCTTGCACCGAGAGTTTTTTGTTGTCGTCAAATCTGATGAAGAAACAGGGGGTCTATAGTTACCAGAAGACCTGATACAAATCTTCTTTGGCATATGATTCTCTATTGACAACCTAGCTGTGTGGGATACTATTGTTGAAGATCGTGTGGGTTTGATTTCACTTTCTATAGACAAGGCATATTAGCTGCCATATTATCTTGATAGTGTCTGCAATGAGATACCCTTGGGGCATGGATAGGGGTGTGTTTGTGTCTACTGCTGTAGGCTCTGTATAGTATGGATATGTTGAAATGGCTTTATAAACTTACAAGCAAATGCAAAGAGCAGGTGTAAATCAAAACTCCACAACCTTTGATAGCATCTCCACACCTATACCAAAGTGGGAGTGTTTGAATAGGGCATGGATGTTCTCCAATGCATTTGAAAAAGAGATTTTTGTTGCTTGTTGTATCTGCTAGTGTCCTGGGTGCATAACTGTCTTAAGACGGATTTATACTCCTGATCTGGATGCTCAAAAAAGTGTTCAGATGGTTTAGCAAAACTTGAAAGAAATGTGGTCTTTTGGGACAGCAATGATTGTTGGTTGTGGACAAATTGGGTGGGTCGAGACACCTTGGAAACTTGGAAAATAATGGAGAAGGGATAAGGCTGTGTCAAATGCTTTTTTTGCTGGTGCGTTGGTAGATACATATGCAAAATGGAAGCAAACATAAGACACCCAAACTATTTGACAAAATGCCTAAGTGAAATATGGCCAAAGGACAACAAGAATTGCATGATATGTTTTGGAATGGGTTTTTTGAAGAGGCATAGGAAGTTGAAACAAATCTGAGTAAATTGGGTAAATCCATCTCCTACAACATTTTCTTGCCATGACGTCCTTGCTAGGTTCTTCTCTAAAAATATCTCCTCCAGCCTTGTGTAGATCACTTGTGTTTGTGGTAGCACGTATAGGGTATGTGAGTTGGTTTTTGAATCCCACAACAAGTAAAATCTCAAGGAAAGCAATAGTTGAGCACAAGTGCATGGAGTCACTTCGAATACAACAATTCTCATGAACTATTTGACAAAAATCCATCTTCACTTTCATGGTCTCGCGGATCGTGAATGTGGACCAGCTTAGAACTGGTGTACCCGGATCTCCAGTACCTACAGTTCTTATGCTGACCCGTGCGGAGTCTGTAAGACCTATTGAAGCTGGAGAAATAGGCAAGATATTTCTACGCTTTTCTACTGTTATTATATTTAAAATTATTGCGAAATCGAACTACTCTGTTCTTCCATTGATTTGTCAATTGGATATCGTGATGGGAGATCTCCCCTTTCTGCTTGTCTCTTCTTGTTCTTAGCTTTTATTGTTGTCAGTATGTTGGTCGAGAAGTATGTGTGTGCCCTCTCCTCTGAATGTTATGTTTCTCTTACTCAAATGATAGACCTTCGTCTGTTTGTTTATGTATTAATTCTTCTCTGCGATTGAGTTGCAAGTTATTATGTTGATCAAACTAGTATTTTCGATATTATGGAAGCAAGTTTATGATAACTATGAAGCTCCTCCCTAGCACCCAAGTTTGTCTTTTGACATTTTTTTTTGTTAGCCCCTTCGCAAGTCCCTTTGATAACCTTTTGGCATCGAGAAAGAAAGGTTGTAGGATTGTGTGAGCAATGCGTGGGCTAGCCAGCTTAGAGTTTTGGTATTAAAACTAGTAGAATGAAAAGGTTTGTGTGCAATGTGTTTTGCCGTCTCGTGTGTTTAGACTCTTATACTATCTTTCATCTTGTTTCTAGGATTTTAATTCCATCCTCAAGAAGTACCTTGACCATCCCTATCAACTTGAACCATAACTAGCTTTTTCGGATCAACTAAGCTGGAGGTTTCATTGTGCGAATCCAGTACCTCGTTGACACTAGAATAGTCTTGGTCCAATCCCCCTCTCAGAATTGTTGCTGATGGCGCTCTTCTATTTTTCCTAACTTGCATTATTTTCTCCCTTGTAATGTTAACGCTATTAATTAATATTGGTCGGTTTTTATGCACGTAATTACCGTAATAGTTTGTGATGGAAATTTCCTTAAATGTGATTAATCTTCGGGAAAAACTCAGTTTTCATTTGATAATATTATGGATTCATAGCAGAAGGTTTTGTTTTGATAATGTCACTAAGAAATTATGTTTGTATCTATTTGTGCGATGGTTGACTGTGTTACCAAGGGTTGCCGTAAAATATGGTTGTTTTGGGATATGGGTAATTTATTTTAAATTAACCAAACATTAGTATTGTAGTGGAGGTTTGCAAATCTTTAGTGTCATAAAAAGTTGTTGATAACATTATTGTATACTCTTGTTGGACGGAACCCCCTTCTTCTCTCGCGTGTTTGCTACTAGCCTGTAAGACTTTGACCCTTCTTGGATGATTGGAAAATCTTTGTAGTTAATAGTCAAAACTAATATACTTTGCTTTCACCTCGAAACTTATGTTGCGTGTATACTTTAATTGATTTCCTGTTTGAAACTCAATTATACATGGCCTTTTGTGTTAATTTCTGAAACCCATGGTTCCCCTTTCTTGGGCCGATCAACTCTTGTTCTTTTAGAAATATATTAATTTAGTCTATGCGTTTGGTACCTTTGATAAATTTCTAGATGGTTGGTGTAATATATCAAATCTTAATCTTGTAATTATGGTTTAATTACTTACTTGATGGGAATTCTGTTTTTTTTCTAGATTATTTGTTTTGTCCTTATAGGGCCAAGGGCTATTCTCTTACGATTGCTATAATTTCATCGCTTTTACTCCTAACTGAAGTACAAGGCACTCTCCTTCTTTGATTGGCATGATGAAGACTTTATTATAACTTGAAGTGTTGATAGTGTTAGAGGTTTGAACCAATTCTTGTAAGAAAGTGCTTCCTTTTCGTGGTATTGTTAGATAATAATTATGGTGGTTTTGTGTAGCCTTATCTTGCTCAGTTCTCGCGAACTAACTCTTGTGGAAAAATTTGTTGCAGATGGATTTTTGCGAGTAGATAAGGGATAGACCTGTAGATTTTTACATCAACCTCAGTTGAGAAGTTCTTTTGTATGAATCCTTTTTATATTGTTCAACTATTGATAACATCTAGTGGAAAATTTTAGAAAAGGATCAATGTCTTAGTGTATTGTATCGTGGATAATGTCTTCTTAACTTTGGAACCTTGAATTGTCTGTATATCATTGAAAATATAAGAAAATTTGTTTACCGCTTGTTGAGTGACCTTAATGGATTATCGGTATTCTAAGAATTTATGTAACCTTATTTTTTGTGTTTCCGTAAATAAGTATTGTTAAACTTTATCCCTACGATTAAATGTTGAGTTAAATCTTTCTAAGACTTAGTAATTGTGAGTTCTAAGTAAAATAAAATGCGTTGTTTAATACTTATATAAGTTAAACTAAAATTTATATTGC
The DNA here is from genome assembly GCA_019776745.2 of Taxus chinensis. Classification (NCBI taxonomy): domain Eukaryota; kingdom Viridiplantae; phylum Streptophyta; class Pinopsida; order Cupressales; family Taxaceae; genus Taxus; species Taxus chinensis. Next base: position 490,602,555 of record CM034155.1, on the reverse strand, counting down.
AAATAAATTGGTGTAAAGGTGACCAGCTTGAGAGCATGTAATTCCATAAGTGATCAAAGATGAAACTATCCCTTGTTATGTAACAGTATATAACTTGATATCCCTAGCTACACTATTGAACATTATCCCTTTCATGGTGAAATTTGTAAAATGACCCTTAAAGTGAAATCTAACTGGTTAGTTGTAATGGAAGATAATAATACTTGAATAATCCAGGAGAAAACAATTGGAGAAACTCACGCAATCTATCTCTTACTGCCATTTGGATGGTAAATTGTTTTACTTTTATAAAACTCATTTAGCAAAGCCCAAGTAAAGTCTTTTGATAACTCTGGTTAAGTTTTAAACTCTAGTTTCAATTAAATACTTGGTAATAACAAATGAGGTCTTGAAGATGATTTCAACTCAACCTTCTCTCTCTAACCTTTTTTCAAGGTGCTTTTTCTTTCTTCTCTTAAGTGTGTTGAACGCAAACCCATGTTGTCATATGGGCATGAACAAGTTCTAGTAGCGTAAGTGTAAATAGATGGCCTTGTGGAATTAAAATTTCCCCTTTCTCTAAATAATTGAATTAAGACAAATAAATGTCATAATAGAAGAAGATTTAAATATGATTACTCAGTGTAAAAAGAATAAACTTAGCTTGGTAAGATGAATTGTATGAATCATATCTTGAGCCTGATTGAAAAAAAACGTAAGCTAATAATTGCAAGATGTCTTTTTAAAAATAAATAACCCTCAAGAATATCTCATTGTGGTTGGCCCTAACTGTAAGTGTGTTCTGTGATTGGACTTCTATATTGTCTTGTCAAAAAAAAATTGTATTATCCTTTTGGGTGTGAACGTTTCCGTGCTGACCTTGTGGTCATCCTCGTAACAAGTGGTTCCTAGATTTGGTTGTAACCTTGTGACAAAATGTTGTGTCGTGTTATGTGTCGAAGCAAGTCAAAAAAAAAACAATTATCCTATCCTTTACTGTGTTGTTCGTGTGTGTGATTCTTGGGTCGTTACACAATATATTTTTTTAGTCCCTTTTATATCCTTATGGCCGAGTAAATATCTTATAATATACCATTTTCATTATCTTTGTTTCATTTTCTACACACTTATCCTTACTTTTTTTATATATTTTTATCCTTATTCTTCTGTGCACTCATTTATTATTATTTTTAGCCTTCTGATTAGCTGCAAGATTTATTCCATTTTCCTTCTCTCACTTTTTGTTCTCACTAGTGTGATCACCGCTCTCGTTATTAGTTTCTTATAGATATGTGTTGAACTATGTTTTAAACCATTGCACTTTCCTCACTAAGAACTACATCAAGTTTTTTCTTCTAGTAATTTTTCTTTGTGACGTTCTTTGTAGTGCCCACTTCCCTTCAAAACTTATTGCACTATATTTTGATTACTGTGACTAAAGATATGAAACTTTTCATATTTTGATTATCCTAATTGATAGATAATATGGATGTAAGAATTCTGACATATTGTGATTTAGTTGATGAATTTTATATGCATGGATTGACATTTTAGTGTTGATGATGATTTAGAGTTACCACTTTTCATATATATATATATATACTGACATATTGTGATTTAGTTGATGAATTTTATATGCATGGATTGACATTTTAGTGTTGATGATGATTTAGAGTTACCACTTTATATATATATATATACTGACACATTGGATTTTGATGTGTAGATTTATTGTTAGAAAATTCAGTTAGTCTTGTGATCAGAATGTTATTGATGAAATGTTAAAATTGAAATATTATGGAATTGTAAACAATTGATGAAATTTATTGATTTTAGAGATGATCTAGTTATGTTATTTGATGATGTGAATTGATATGTGTATGTATGTTTTATTGTTTGGATGTTATTGATATGGTTATGAGGCTAGAGAGGTATTGTTTTGATTTTTGCAGGAGATTGTAACACAACAAACAAAATGGGATAGGACACCAACAATGAAAGAATTTTGAGTATTGGAAACTGGTCACCTTGGCAACTTATTTTTTTATGTTGTTTTGTGTTAATATTTGTTTGGATGTCCCCATTCGGGGGTGGATTCAAATGTGACCTTGGGTAGATGTGATGTTTTCCCTTTTCATTTAATTATTATTGTGAATATGTGATTATTTCTGTTATGTAATCTACTTTATTAGTGTTTTTTAATGTGTTATATTTAAGTTGATTAATCTTGCTAGCTAAAGTAAATTGGGATGTGACCATGGGGTAATTAATTGTGGTAGGGTTTCCTTGATTATATTTTGGATTTGAAAGAATTTTCATTGGTTTAAGTGTTGTGTACTCAACCTTGCTTGTCAATTTTAGATATGGGCTTAAGGTCCATTTTTAGAGGCTTGTGGGACAAGAAGCTTGTCCCACACCTCTTAATTTCACCTAACAACTATGTATATGGGTTGTGGTCATGTGAATTGTAAGGTAAAATGTGACATTTATTACACTTCCTTACATGAGTTTTTAATTTTTTCCTCTAGAGGTGTGGGTTTGAGTTATGTGTAAGAGGCTTGTCATTCCTCAACCACCAGTTTATTGAGCTTTGGGTTTGGGGTTTGACCTTGTGATGTGGAGTGGAGGAGGAATGATGTGGCATCCTACATGGATCCACATCACCACTCTCTCCTCTCTTCTCTATACATACAATTTTATTTGATGGTTTTGCGGTTAGATGCATTATTTTTCTCTCTTGTATTTTTGGAGGAGATTGCTTTTGGAGTTATTGTTGGAAGCTTGGGAGATTGTTGTGCTTGTTTTTAGACTTGGAAAATCTTGGAGCATGAGCTCGAGGCTTGGAGACTTCTTGCAATGGAAAGGTATGGACTTCACCCATGTATTTTTACTTTTATTGTTGTGCAAATGGTTGTAAATGTATGAATTTTGTGTACTTTTGTTTTTTTATTGCAATGGTCTTAAAGTTAGATTTTACATAATAAAAAATCCAAAAGAGACCAAAATCTAGATTAAAGAAACATCCAAACAATAGATATCATTTTGCTAAGATCAAAGCCTAAAACTAGCAACCCTACAGATAGAAAATAACATGTCGACAACGACTTCACAACAATAATAGTTACTCAACATCAACACAAAAAACCTACAACCCAAATGTAGCAATGAGAGCACTCAACAGGAAAATTTTCATGCCTTATCTGAGACAATGGAAGGTTTAGATTTAGTGTATCCTTTCTTTTTCCTATTCACTACCTTCTATTCCGCATTTCCATCTTCCACTGGGATTGGAAGAACAACTTCAATTGACCTGATAGTGATGTGACCCTTAGCAAGGGGCATCAAATCACAATCTATCATTGAATCAACACCCTGAGGAGAGGGATCTTGAGGTTTCATCTCTGTAGTGTTTGAAATCTCTTCCACCTTGGGTGATTTAGTTTGTAGGGGTTCCACAACCGGTTCTGAATGAGGGATAATTTTCAAATGAACTAGTAGAGAATCCTTCCACCAAGAAGGCTTTTCCTTTTGTTTGGAGTGTTCACATTCATCTACAAGATTCCCCATTTGGAAGCATCTTCGGCATTTGAAAGCTAAGCCCTCATAGTCTATCCTTTGCACCCATTTCCTATCACCAATTTGCAAGTGTATTTCTAGTGGGAGGGCTTGAGAGGTGTCAATATCTACCAAAATTATAGCATAAGTTGTATGTGTTTGATGGGAGGATTTATCATCAACTTTCACAGAAGATTCGAGGGTATCTCCCATTATAATGAGGAAAGATCTGTTCTAGAGCCACAATAGAAGTCTTGAATCCATATAGGGTAGGTATCAAAGGATTTTTTAAGGGGGTCAAAAGATGGATAACATGGCTTAAACATGAGTCCATGTTTTACCCAAACCCAATATTTATTAAATATTAAATCCATGTCCTCAGGGGTTTCAAAAACAACAATAAAATAGGCTTTAGCATAGGGGTAGAGTTCATTCTTACCCATAATATTTTCCCTCCATCTTTGTGTAATCTTATCATCGAACTAAGAAATATTAGGCCAAATCTTATGAAACCTACAAATGAGACCAAACTGGGATAGGCTTTCCTCTTCCTTTAGGACCTTTTGCAGTAAATCCTCTTCTCTCTTCAACACAGGAGTCATCTATGATGGTGTTAAAGGCTTGTCAATATTTTAGGCATTCTCCTACTGTTTGCAGACCACGGAAGCATAGAATTTAGCTCTACTTCCAATTTTCCCTAGTTTAAATGACCATATATAGAAATCCGTCCATCTTATTTTCCATTACCAGATTCAGAGTTTTGTCCAATCTGGGTGTTAGGGCTTCGATTCCCTTGATTGGGATGCGCTAATCCAGAAGCATCGCCTAGATCTAATGATGCAGTAGCCTTTGCAAGAGGGAAATGAGCATTTTTAGAAGTTCCATTCTTGAGATTGGGGTTCCTATTCTCCTTACCAAAATTTTTACCAGCGGTCCTAGGTTTGGGCGGGTTTGAACCGTCTCCAATTTCCACCTATTTTTCAATAACAACATGCCCTATCCATCAAAAATCTTCATGTCTAGATTTTTGTGTATTGTTGTTGTTCTGTCCGTCATTGGAGATTCCATTGAAAGAGTTTTTTAGGGATCGATTTGGTGAGATGTTGTAGCTACTGCTTGAGAGATCTCCTCTAAATCTGGTGCCTCCTTTCTCACCCTTCGGGACCCTATCTCCATTGATATTTGAATGAGTATGTGTGGCGCCTAGAGTTGAATATTTCTCACCACTCTAAGCTAAAATCTCCCAGCCTCCATCACCAGATGAGTTTCTTTTCCATCTAGGGTTTTTGGATGCTTGTCGCGTAGAGTTCATGGAATTCACCATCATAAAAACTACAAACTACAAACTAATCTAACCTCTCACTAAGAATACAATAATATACTAACCTATAGTGAATGATTAGTTAAGTAATTATTCACAATATAATATTACATTAAGTATGCACATTATTACACCAAATAAAAATATATTTGCTAATTAATTTGAGAACTAGATTTTATTTTCCTAACATTTTAACACGCTACATTGGTTCATTTCCTTGCATTGTTCCTCTTAATTCACTTTATAATATATTTATGAGAAAATTATATATGATTTGTGAAACATCCTCAATATATATGACATTTACTATGTTAAGGAGATCCTCTAAAGCTACAACCAATCCTTAGTATTTGTTATGATCGTAGTTTTTGGAATCACTAACACCTCAGTATTTTGGTGTAATAATTCATTACATTTGGTATCAGAGTGACCACCTGTATTTGAATCCAACTAGTTTGGTCATTCATTGTATCAAGGGCCTGTGGGGTTCCTAAACATGAGTGAAGTGGGGCTCATACATATAGGAGTGTGGGTGCAAACCAATCCTGAGGTTGGGCTCTGCGGAAGGGTGGTAGAATGTTACAATCCTGGTGTGCAGACTCATTGATATGTCGAGGTTTTGGTGTAACACTTTTTTAAAAATTCTAATATTCTCATCATATCCTCATAAATTTGGGCTTCAACCTCCACCATATTTTTTGATTGAAATCTCTATTATAGATCGAGTGGACCAATTTTTTATGTTCTTTAATTAACTCCTTTTCTACTCATGGGTCCAGGTATACATCTTTGTAAGTATGTCAAATTTTTATATGATCTTTAATTCTAGAATTCATTAATTCCTTGATATTTTGGTGTAAAATTTAGTTATATTTGGTATCAAAACCACTAGAAATATTAGAATCCCACTCGGTTGGTTATGCCATATTTCTAGGACTCGCAGGGCAAAAAATGTTGATGAAGTGGGGAACATATGTATGGGAATGCAAGAACATACCCAACTTGAGGTTGATCTCTTCATAAGAGTGGTAGGATGATATGATCTCCGTGTCCACATTTCACTCACACCTCAAGGTTTTGGTGTAACAGTTCACTATAAATTTAGGGTTGCATAGGGATATCCATATGATGTAATCCTTGTTCTTCGCTATACATTCTATTAATGAATTATAGGTTTCCACCATCTCTAAGAACCATGTTAATCATCTTATAATTACACATTTGTTTATTTCTTCTTCTCCAGTGTAGGACTATCCTCTATATTATATTACCCATGCACACTGTTATATAAGTAAAATAATTCCCTCTCAATGTTTGGTGGATAATTCTACACAATGTGGTTTGTATCTTTGTAAAGATATAAAATTGATTCCTGAAGGAAAATATTGAATGTTTTATTCAATACATGTTTGGAAACAAATACAAAAGAGGAATATAAAGCCTTTGAGGAGGACGAGAGAGAAATTATAACTATATAATTGTCCACGTCCAATAACTAACAATGTATTAAGCACTTAACTAATGTGCTAACATTCCCCCCTCAATACATTGCTCTTACAAATGTACCCCCTAAACAAATCAAACTTCACCTTGCCGAGAGGCTTGGTGAGAATATCTATAACCTAAAAATTAGTAGGGTAGTACTGGAGCTAAATTTGGTGGTTCAAAACATGTTCACGAATGTAGTGACATTCGACCTCAATATGCTTTTTTCGTTAATGAAAAACAGGATCTTTCACAAGCTTCAACACACCTTGATTGTCGCAGTGAATGATGGCAGGTTTCTCTTTAAGAATTCCTATATCTGCAAGAATGTAACGTAACCAAATCACTTCGCACACAGCTCCTCGTGCGGCTTGGTATTCAGCCTCAGTGGATGAGAGAGCAACAACAGTTTGCTTCATGCTAACCCGTGAGATAGGTCCAGATATGAGATGAAAAACATATCCTAAAGTGGATTTCCTGTCATCAACGGATCCTACATAGTTCGAGTTTGTATATCCCTATAAGAATAACTGACTGTTCTTCTTATACTCTAGACCAAAGTCAACTATACCTCAGACATATCTCAACACATGCTTTGCTGCTATCCAATGACATTTCTTCGGATCCTACATAAATCTTGCGAGATAGCTCACTGTAAAGCAAAGATCTGGTCTGGTATAAGTCAAGTAAATGAGACTCCCCATAAGCTATCTCTAGTGAGTGCCATCTACCTGTGGTGAATCCTGGAATCTAGATAATTGTAAACCTTTTTCCATAGGTGTGGACATTGGTTTACAATCTGACATTCCATACTTTTCCAGGAGTTTCTTGGCATATTTCATCTGGGAGACGAAGATATGATTCTTCTTCTACCATATCTCTAAGCCAAGATAGTAGTGAAGTAGCCCCAAATCATTCATGTTAAAGGATTTCTTCAGATCATTCTTTACATCATCCGCAAGATTGTTAAAACTTCCTGTGATCACAAGATCATTTACGTACAAACTAGAATGATAATTTTTATTCCTACCTTATTGATATACAAATTTATATCTGAGGGGCTACGAGTGAATCCATGTTGTAATAGGTGATCATCAATTTTTATATACCATGCCCTAGGTGCTTGTTTGAGTCCATAAAGTGACTTTATCGAATGACATACCTTGTGTGGTTGATGCTCATCTACAAACCCTTCTGGTTGGGCCATGTATAGTTCTTCTTTTAGTTCACCATTCAGAAAAGCACTCTTGAAATCCATCTGCTGAAGTTTCCATCCATTTTTTTCTGCCAGTGTACATACAACTATGATGGTTTTGATCTTCGCAGTGGGTGCAAAGGTATCTTCATAGTCAATTCCTTCTTACTGAGCATAACCCTTTGTAACAAGTCATGCTTTGTATTTGTCGATTGAACCATCTACCTTATATTTTGTTTTGAAAATCCATTTGCATCCAATGGATTTCTTACCTAGAGGCAGATCAACAAGTTCCCACGTCCAATTCTGAATTAGGGAATCATATTCAACATCCATAGCCTGTTTCCACTATGGTTGGTCTAATGCCTCACGAACAGTGTCATGTTCAGTGCTATCAACAACTGAACTCATGAGTGCAAAATTTACCTCATGTCTGGCTTGACTTTGTGTTCTAACTCCCATAGAAGTATCAATAAGTGAGTTCAGGTGTGCATCCCCAATAGTATTCTAGACCCATTTCATATGTTGGTGCTACTACTACTGATGTGAAGATGTTTTGTCAAGTGTGCATAGATCAACAAACAAGTCTCCACTCAGCTCTTCTTCTCTATGAGAAGAATCATCTTTCCCATCATCTCGATGTGTGAGCAATCTATGTGATGAGGTCAGTACTGGATCTCCATTGTGTGGCAGGGAGTCAAAGGATGACTCATCACACACCACATCTCGACTCTCATATATATATTTTGTCTTAGGATCCATGAGATGATATGCCTTTGAGGTAGTACTATACCCCAAGAAAATACATGGCAGTGTCTTTGGATCGATCTTCTTGCTTTTCTCATCTGGAACATGCATATATGCAGTACAACTAAAAACTCTCAAATGTTGAATAGAAGGTTTACGACCAGTCCATAACTCTTCTAGTGTCTTATTTTGCAAGATCTTCATGGGTGCCCGGTTGAGTAGATACACTACTTTCTGGACTGCTTTTGCCCAAAACTGATCCTCCAACTTAGTAGTGGAGAGCATATAACAAGCCATCTCCATGAAAGTCTTGTTGTGTCGGTCGGAAATCCCATTCTGCTAGGGAGTGTAGGGTGTAGTTAGATGTTGCTGAATGCCATGCTGCTTTAGGTATGCTAAGAACTTCTTTGATACAAATTCCCCCCCTTGATCTGAGTGGAGGAGAAGGAGAGGCTTCCCAGACTTCCTGGTGGCTTGTTGGTAAAAGGTTTGAAAATGGACAAAGGCCTCACTCTTCTTCTGGAGAAAATATACCCACATTTTCCGTGAGTAATCATCAATGATGAGTTGGAAGTACTCAAAACCTTGGAAGCTAGCTGGCAAGGGTCCACACAGATCGGTATGTACAACCCGAAGATGCTCCATAGAATGATAAGAGCTTTGTTTGAAGGAATCTCTATGTTATTTTCCCGCAAGACATCTTGAGCAAATAGGTAAGGAATGGAAGAGTGAAGGAAGCCCTCTTACCATTTCCTTAGCACTGAGCTGATGCAGAGCCTTGGTAGAAAGATGACCATATCGAAAGTGCCATAGTGCAGTGGACTCTGCCATTGAAGCAGAGAGAGCAATGTTAGATGAAATGACCGCATCCAGTGTAAATAGATGGCCCTTCAGAAATGATCGAGCAATTATTGAGTCTCCCTGGGAAATGATGCAGGATTTGACCAATTTCTCAACAAAGAATTCAACCTGCATTTGATGGTTAAGAAGTTGACTCACAGACAAGAGATTTGAGGTCAAACCTGGAACATTTATCAACTTCATGAGTATACATCTTTTTGTTCCAAGAGGAATGATGAAATCATCAATACCTGCCACAATATATTCTTGATTATCTGTGATGGTGATCTGATGTCCAGTGCGTCGGTCACTCAGGGTATGGAACAACTTCTTATTTCCAGTAATGTGTTTGGTGGTGCCCGAATCAATCAACCAGACACTTTCTGACGGCTGCAAAGTCTGTGAGACTAGGACAATGTCCGGAAGAGTTGTTTCTGGAACCTCTTCATCGGAGGTGACATCCTATTGAGCAGTAATGTGATCCTTCTGCCTCTGATTATGATTACGCCATTGGGATTTCTTGGAATATTCTTGGCCATAAGTGCTCTCTTCTCCAGAGTTTCCATACTTACGACCATTATAATAATAGTTCACAATCGTGTGCATATCTGTGGAGCAAATGTGGCACCATCGATCTGCCTTGTTGTTCTGTTGCTTCTGGGGTGGCCGCTGTGGTGGCCACTGAGAAGGTTGTTGCTGAGGATGCTGCTTCTAATTCTGGGGGGCTGACTACCCTTTCCGAGGCTTATGCTTTTACCTCGTGATGAGAGCCTTGTCTTCAAAGGCTTCTTGAACATTATGCAAGGCTTCTTCATGTTGGAGATAATTCACCAATGTGGCAAAAATCACCTCCTGTTGAGTGATGGTCAATGTGGTGATCAGTGTCTGAAACTGAGAAGGAAGAGCTCGCAAGGTAAACGGGACTAGTAACTTGTAGTCCACCGGTTCACTGAGAGCAAAAACTTCTGCGCGTAACTTGGCCACACACCACAAGAAGGCTTCTACTAATTTTCCATCATGCATACTCATCGTGTGAAGCTTTTTCAGAAGATGCAACTTCGTCGTCAGATTCATGGCTTCATAGATGGTACACAATGTGGTCCATTCCTGAGAGGAAGTGGTTGCTTCCCAAATGTAAGGTTGAACCTCAACAGAAAGGCTTAGAGTGATAACCATTAATACTTTTGCATCAACCTTTTCATGCTTAGACAACAGATCAGCGTCTGTGGGAGGGGCGTCTTTGCTAGAAACAATCCCCCATAGATCTTCAAATTGAAGAATCTTCCACATCTTGGTTTTCCATGCAGCGAAATTTTGCCCTTTGAGCAACTGGGCATTCGACAATAGAATGCGAGGTGCAGACATTTTCAAAAACTCAAAATTTTATTTTATTTATTTATTTTTCAAAAATGGCTACAATGCTTACTAAAGGAATTTGTCTCGAATATGGGCTCTATAGGCTCGTGCAGTGAGACGCGGATGCTCCTGTGGGTGTTTTACTTTGTGTTCATCATCTGCATCATAGCCACGTTCAAGTTCTACATGAATCCGCTGTGCTTGAAATCGAACATCAAACCAAAAATACTCCAATAGTCCTCAGCACACAATCTCATCAAAGAGAATATTCCCAGTGTTTTGGAGCTCGTTGACCAAGGCAAAGAACAGTCTAGTGATGTCTTCATTGTCGCTCAATGCCCAAATATTTGGTGCATTGCTCGCAATGCTTTTTGCATCCGAAATTTGTGACATACGCGCGCACATGGTTTTACAATTTGCAGGCTTTCTTCAACGTGTTTACACAGGTTGTTTGTCTACAAGTATGTTTGGTGCTAGCGTCTCGTTCAGCAACTCAATCCCTAAAAGAGCCTTGTCATTAGCATAAGCCTTGTCATTAGACAAACTGATTGCATATTACAGAGATGGGTATAACAATGTCAAAAAGTAGAGTAGTTGACATGCATTACTACAATATGTTTGATGACTAGAAGTTCAAAGGCATGACATTTCAACAAAACATAGACTATGTGAATAATGATAGAGATTCAACTTTGAACAGCATCGTTAGTGCTAATGGTCCTCTCATCTACGTTGGGGTCTAGACTGGTCGATCCTCTAATGTTGAAACAGGTTGATCCTCTAGTTCACACTTCCTTGGACACTCAAGAAGGCTCCTCCTTGGTGGCTTCCTTCCAAACGCACAACATAGAATAGCATAGGATGATGGCTCAGGAAAGGAAAGGAAAAACAGATCATTTGAATCTCCACGCGGGCTCTCACACAGGAAGGGAAATAGTCATTCCAACTCAAGAGAATGGCGGCGCTTCCTCACGGCTCACCAACACTCCAAAGTCTGGTCACTGCAGCCTTCTTTCCAGCTCTCACTCTGAATTAACTGTTTCTATGATGGTTTTTCTGAGTTAACTGTAATAGTCTTCATATATCTTCATCTAAGTACTTCTAGTTGTTTCTCTTTGGATTATATCTCTAATTCCTTGGTTTCCTTCCCATTTTCATTATCATTACCCTCACCTTGCTACGAGAACCCTTGTTCATTTTGAATTACTTCTTCAGAAATCTCTTTGGTCTCTTCAAGATCCTCCTTTCCTCCTCCTAGGAAAACCTTTCCTCCCTTATCCCTAGTCATAGTTGGCTTCCTATTTCCTTGAGAATACCTATAACATCCCCATCTATTGTGTTATCTAGCTTCTCTTTCCAATGTCCTTCATCTTCCTTTTATTGGATTACACCACCTTGGAACCTACCCAACAACTCCATACTTCATGGAATTGGCACCATGGCCTTTTCCATAAATAACACCTTAACTAAGAATGACAGTTGTTTAAAAAAATCCCCTTAATCCAACTAGAAAATTAGTTTCTACATTATCAAAAGAACAAAAAATTGGATAGAAATTTCAGTTACATACCTGTCAATAGAGGTTTTCATCCAATAGTCGACAACATGGGTCCATGGAACATCATCCAGTTTGTGCAACTCTTCAATTGTTTCCTCTTTCTATCTATATTCTTATTTGATCTCGTGTTTAAAGCAATATAATTCTGAGCAAGATAACCATATAGCTAGTTTTTCATGGATTTCGCACCACAAATTATCATGAATGTCACCATAATGGATCTTTTCAACACAAATCTCCATTGAATTCTCTTCATATTCTACATAATATTGTTTCATCTTCCCCGACAACCACCATTCCACATCTCTTTTCCCTAATAGCCATCTCAACATTTTTAGGTCTCGGCAATGGAACCATTATTAATAGAGGTCCCTAGATAATGACTTTCAAAACTGCAACATGTGGTAGCCTAGGCTAATCTATATTTGTCTCAAAAGTAGGATAAATTCTACATGCGCGTAATATCTCAAATTCACATGAATTGATGAGAAAAAAATGAGAACAAGAAAACCTATATCTATTGGAACTACTTAGAGCTGAATTTGAATATAAAATGGAACAAACCCTAAGATAAATTCCTACTGGGATCCAAAATTAACCCTCTACACAATGCACTTATAGAGTTTTATACAAAACAACATGATTGTTGAGTTATAAGTCCTTTCAACTGTACCTCAAGAGGCTTATCGTATTCTTTATCTATCCTGCAGGAATGAGTCTCGGGGATGAACTTGTTGTATGTTTCATTTTTGTTTTTGTATCACTATTTGTTTAGTTGTGTTGTTGTTGATCCTTTTGGCCACTGGTGGAGGCAGCTCCTCTTGAGCCTCATTGTTATATCTTTTTCTCCACTGACACATGTTGTTACGGGGTAGGGTCCCGTCAACCCATGAATTCTACCATTAATTTTTAAAAAAATTGACTAGGGCTTATGTAGTAAATAAGATTTTATTTTGGGTTAGATCTTTTATTTAGTATTTTCATGGAATAAAAGGGTGACATTCTTTCAGTGAATTACCTCAAATGAATCTGTTATGGTTTCCAATAATCTGTCGGAGGCTCCAGTGAGCTGTTTTAGTACAAACTTTTGTAAGGCCAGATGATCAACATCCCCAGCTCCAACCTGTATGTGGCACACTTCGCGATATCTACGATAATAATTACACATTATTTTGCAGAGAGTAGCCTTACCCATTCCCCTTTCTCCATAAACAGCCAAGATACGTGTGTCTAATGCTAGCCTTGTTTTTTTGAAGGGCAGATGATTGATTCTCTCTATCATCTCCTGCCAGTCCATTTCAAAATCCTATTAATACAATTCTCCTATGATCCTTCACAATCAGTGAGATTACTGGTTAGATATTTTTGGCATTATCAACTGTTTTTAATTACAATAATGAAAATGGGTACCTGACTGATTCTTTCGGCTCCCTGCACACTTGACAGATCTGCAGTGATGTAAGGAGGAACCATTTTACAGATAATTTCAACAATCCCGTTGATATATTCTTGTTCTCGCATTCCCGGCCGAAAAACTATACCATTAGTGGACTTGAGCTTCCTCAAACCGTCTGTCCATCGCTTGAGATCTATTCGGGTATCTGTTCCAGCCCACTGTTGCCATTTTTTCAGCCACCGTATTTTATTCTCCGCATTTTTTACCTCTTCCGTAGAAATCTTGAAGAATAAGGGCAGCAATTTCAGATGAGGATTCATTCCCGACTCTCTGGCTTGCAGACAGATTTGGAGCTCAAGCATTGGCCAGATCGACCTCATGAAAAATTCCTCGGACAAGACCAAAACAAACACTTTGGAGCGTGTTATTGCATTGAAAATGTTCTCAGGGAAGGGCTCTGCAAATGGAAGACATTCAATATCTATAAAAGGATATCTATGTTGGGCTTTCAGCTCCGCCCACAGCCGGTGGGCAAAATCTTTGTCAGCTCCAGAGTGGCACAAGAAAATATTGGTCCCTACAAACATGCGTAACTTCTTGTAGTTGATTCCTGACGAAGGATTAGCTCTATAAGCTGTCATTTTTTCAGGGTGCCGGTTGTATAGCGGAAGAAATGCAGTGTTCACAAGAGTACATGGCCTAGAATAAATTGGCATTTTGCTTACATAAAGTGGAGGCGCAAAAGAGGCGTGGAGGATTTTATGTAATGTAACTATATGTTATATAGATTGAAGTTGGGCAGTCATGGTGTGCAGACCTGCTGTATTTCTCAAAAGTTATTTAGGGTTAAAGTTAGGGTTAAAGATGACCTGCTATATTTTATTCTCAAAAGTTATTTAGGGTTAAAGATGACCTGCTATATTTTATTCTCAAAAGTTATTTATGGCTGATCCTAAAGATCACGCAGGTTCGCGTAGTTCCAGCTAAAATGGAACCCGCGACCTGCTGCCCACCAATATATGCCGCCACCACTGCGCCACAGCACTTTTTAGTGATAGAAAGTTAAAAATTTAAATTTAGGCGTACCGGTTATGTACTATGGGTGACGGGATACAAATCGAGGGGTAATGTATTTTTTTGTCGTTTTCGTCAATTTGATGCGCGATATTCGCTTCCCTCCACTCGATATGCACCCCTAGGGTGCATCGCCGTCCATGTGCTGCATATTGAGTGGAGGGCACGGGTCATTATTTTGACACGCTTGTGATGATGTTTATATTTCATTCATATTTGTTCTGTTTTTATTTATTTAGGTGGAAGGCGTTTTCATAGGGGGCGTACAGTCCATGGGACCCGCTGCAGAGGATTTTGTGGAGCCGCAGCCCCCTCCATGGGACCCCTCCCATAGGGGGCGTATTCGCGCCGTTTTCGGGGGTCGCGTTTTTTCAACGCCGTTGGGTGTTCTGTTACGTTTTAAATGTATTCGTTTTACTTCGTTTGTATGTGGCACTGGTTGCTGCGTGTCCATCCCTGCTAACTGGCCTCTGTTCCTGGTCATGGTGCCTCCTATCGTCCTGCCTCAACAGTCGCCATTTCTGCTTCTGCGTTTGGGGTTCTGCTTCAGGGGTGATGGATGGATCGACGGATTCATTCTATTTGAGCATCAATCTGGTGTTTGACAACGAGGAGACAACCAAGGTTTCAGATCTCTCTTCCTGCTCTGTTTCGTATGTTTGCAGCTCGTCATTCACATCAGATTGGAAGCCAGAAAAATATAGAGGTTTCGGAGGGGCGGTTCGAAGGTCGGTGGTTCGACCTCGCAATCCGTCTTCTAGCTTTCTGGTGGAGGAGATAATTAGCTCCAATCACCTCCACAAAAACGCGTTTTCTGATGATTCTGGTACAGTGCATATATTTTTACCGAACCCCTTTTTGTATTTTAAACAAAAAAACGAAGCGCAGGAATTGACCATTTATGGTTTTGAGAACATGATTGTCGAGTGATGTGAGAAGATTTATGTGTATGATCTTCCATCAAACTATAATAAATATTGGCTTGTGAATAACCGTTGTAACAGCCATTTGTTTGCCGTGAAGGTTTCTATATGATCTTCCCAAGAATTCTAACGTTAAGGAGATCATGGAAATTGCCTTGGAAACCTGTTACCCTCCACTGGCTATTTTTTGGTTCTTCACACCATGGCCACCCTTTGCCTCTTCAGATTTCTTCAGCATTTAGTTGCAGGTAAAAACATGGACCTAAATATTTAGCCTTCTATATTTTGTATCGTTCTTTATTTGAGCTGTTGTTCTAACCTATTAATCTTTATTTTGTGCAGGCCGAAAATTATGAACCTTGGACTGAAAATAGGACCAAAATGCCCCCAACAAAGATTTTTCCAAACACTGTGAGTATATCTATATTGTATTTTTCCATCATACAATTTTTATTTGGTTTTTGTATGTTCACATCATCATCTAAATTTCTGTAAACAGGGCATTACCTAGTACGAATCTGTCGGGAACTCTTGCTACTGAAATTGGGTTTCTTAGTGGCCACTAAGATTTTATCTTGGAATTTAAAGATAAAATGTTAAATTGTCTTCTGGTATCAAAGATCTGTTGATAAACAAATAGATCCCTCAGAGTCTTCCAAAATGTTAAATTGGACAAATAAAGCTGTAAAGCATGTCCATGATAGACTACAGTCTCAGGAATCTATTTTAGCAGAAATGGAAAAGACTTTAAAAGCCATAGAACTGAATCAGAAAGGAGATGTGTCAGGAGCTTTAAAGTTGTTGAATACAAAAATTGATGAGGTCAGTCTGCCTGTAAAAAAGGTGGAGAAGCAAGTAGAAAATACTGCCACTATTGTATCTTCATGTATAGATATTCCCAAAGTTGTGTCTCAAAATACTGTAGATATTATTCAGCCTCTTGTAGATCATATTGTAAGCATAAAGAGTGAAGTGTATTCCAGGTTAGAAGCCACCCAAAAGTCTGTACAGTCTAGTTTAGAACAAATTCACAAGTCTACTGAGGAAGTCAGCCATAAGCTTGACATAGTTGAAGACACTGTCAGCCAAATACCAGTCATAGTTCCACAGATTGAAGAAATCTTGGATAATACCAAGAAAGAAGAAGAACAAGGAAGTGATTGGTCAAAAGCTGTGTCTTCGAGTGAAGTCTCAAGTCTTTTTGGAACATCTTCCCAGCATTATAAGGACATTTTGTCTCAGTATTCTCCAATGTTCTTTTCTCGGGCAAAAGATGATAGAAAAACCATTGGAATGGTTAAAATTAAAATTGAAGAAGCTGAAGGAATGATTCTTGGTGAATCATCCAATACAAGACCTGAACCATTACAAGGAATGGTCAGAACACTCTATGCAAAGACAAGCTCTAAACCAAGATATATTCTTATACAAACTTCAAACTTAAACTGCTTAATAAAGGACCAAGAACTTACAGGACTTACAAGACTCTTAAAGACTCTGACTTCGGCTCCAATGATCTTCAATGTAGTGAATGAAACCCAACCCTCCAATTTATAGGAAGATGAGTAGCTTTTCACCGGATCAACCTGATGACCTAAAACCGGGAACCAGTTACCTAGGTGACCTAAAAGATTCCTACTTTAGAAAAAGTAGGAGGACACGCATGAGTACACGCCACTCATGATAACACCTTTGGATAGTGGGGAGGTCTACCATGCTTTCGATAAGATCAAAAGAGAAATCTTATCTAGCTTTATTATGGATGACAACAACCCTGTCATCATAGGTATCAAGGACTATACTATACACTAGGACCAATATCACCATCTGATGAACTAGAAGATTCTTCACGTCTGTAGGCAAAGAATAGACCACGATCATTGTGCTAAAACCATAGTTTGGATATGAATGCCATCCCGTCTTCACTCCTATTGAGATGTCTTCTAGTGGGATAAAGATATTGATCTGGAATCCTTAAGACATATCCGGGAGCAGGAGTATGTATATTCATGGTATGATGGAGAATTATCGTTCTCCATAGCTGGCCATTTGGATTGGTATGATGTCCCTAAAAGATGTTAGTCTTGAAATAATAATAGACTTTTACATACCAACTTATCTTACAATTTATGAGAATATTTCTGGCAGTGTCAGGAGAAACATTTAACAGAGGACTGTCAGAAATTTTAGTAGGCAAATATTTTAAAAGAAAATACTTAAAATGATTTGAAATATATTGCCTATCACCAGGAGTGCTAGGACTATTCCAGATGTCATTCTCCATTGGATTTCCTTCAATCCAGAGTCTAGAAAACTCGAATCTCCATAATGTATTAGGCTTGGGAACTAGGTGTCGTAACCTTAAACCTTCAATTGGTCTATTATCAACTAGTTCAACATATCTGGAGTGTTGCCATTGCCAATGCAGAGTGCAGAACACCATAGGATCTTGCCTTGTATGAAACTCGGCAGTAGGTATTTCTGGATCTACTAATCTGGAAGCTACTTCTATCATCTAGTATGGTGATACTGAGATTATTCCTCGAGACAAGAGCAACTGTTGTGCTTCATAAGACATCTAATTGTCACATATATTTTTAGAATCCAGATAGTTTTGACATGTTTCAGTCTTCCAAATGGTTTCTACAAACTCATGAAAGATTTGAGTAACATTGACATTTCTGGCATGATTTAATTCCCGGCTAGCAAAATCTGCAAGAGAATTTTCTTTTTCCTTAATATGTTCGACATCAAAACTAAAATTGTCGAACCATAATCCCCATATTTGCATTCTATTGAATGCAGTCTTATTTGCTGGATCACCATTATTTAATCTAACCTTGAAGTCCTTTAGATCCGATCTCAGAATGAAATGTTCATTCTAGATAAAGAATAAGAAAGCTTTAATTACTTTCTTGGCAGCAAGAATTTCTTTATGAATTGAATGATACTTCAACTCAAAACCTTGGAAGGAACCAGAAGCATACCTGCATACTTTTTCTTTTCCATTGTCTGTTCTTTCTTTGAGAACAGCTCCCCAATAGTTATCGCTTGCATCTAATTCAATGATTTTCATACCTTGTCCTGGCAAGGTCATGACAGGAAGGTTCAATACCTGCTTCTTAACTCTTTTTACTTCCTGTGTCATATCTTCAGACTAGGATGGAGCATTCTTATTTGATCTTTTATTTAAAATAATTCTATCAGTAGCAATGTTCTTGTAAAATCCTGCAATATAGTTTACACATCCAAGAAATATTTGTAACTGCTCCTTTTCCCTAATCTCATCAGGAAATTCTTGGATCTTGGACACAATATGTTTCTGCATTTCTATGAATCCATCTTTTATCTTAATACCTAGAAAATCCATCTCATCTTTAAATATTTCCATTTTTGTAGGAGACAGACAAAGATCAATTTTGTAGACTGTCTCATAAAATTTTTCTAGGTGTTCTATATGTTCTTTTGGAGATTTGGAGAATATCAATATATCATCAATATATACCAATAGAAATTCAGAAAGATCTCCAAAAATAGAATCCATTTTCTTTTGAAAAATAGAAGGTGCAGTCTTAAGACCAAAGGGTAGTACCTTCCATTCATATTGTCCACCGGGGACAACAAATGCAGTTTTGAATGTGTCTTCAAGTCTGAGGAAGATCTGCCAGAATCCACTTTTGAGATCAAATTTGCTGTAGACCTTCGAACCTTTGATTCTTGCTAATAAATCATCTTTAGCAGGAATTGGATGTTGAACTGCTGAAATAAATTTATTTAAAGGCTTACAGTCTATGACTAGCCTTTTCTTTTGCCTCAACTGCTCACTTCTTTTATTGACATAAAAAGTTGCACAAGCCCATGAAGAATTAGATTCTTGAATGAATCCTCCTTCTAATAGTTTCTTAATTTCTTCATGACATTCCTTTCTCTCAGAGGGAATCATTCCTCTGTGATGTGCTTTGAACTTGGTCATGACTTCATTGCCTTTGTCATCTTTTACAATCTGCAGATCAACAGAGCATAAATGCTTTCTTCTGGATATGAAAGCATGAGGATTATCAGAGCAAAGATCCTTTTTGATCTTTGAAACAATGTCATCAATTTTATATTTACAAAGAGCAATGGATTTATGAATCCATTCATGATTAGGCTCTTTACTATGTACAGGAAAGGGAACAATATTCTGGAATGCATATTTTCTAGGGATTTTGACCTCAGGATTAAACAGAGAAATATAATCTTTGGACAGACTAAAAGTTCCATAGTCTTGCAAAGAATCAACACCTATTAGACAGTCATAGGATATCATATCATGCTGATAAAATCTCAGAGTTCTGGTATATCCTTCTATCCTAATATGTACATAGGCCACATACTTAGAAATGACTTCTTTTTTATCAAAATGAATTTTCAAATGGGTCTCAATCCAGTAGTCTGGAGGTATGGCTCTGGATCTTATCATACTGATACCTACACTAGTGTCTATCATTGCATCTATTGAGTAGGGTTTTATATTTGGGATGTAAATAATGATATATATCAAAGGATTTTGGGCACACTTAATTGTGCATACCTCTGTGTTTGGTTCTTGGGCTGAGACTCCTTCATGTGCATCTTGCAGAAGAATTTGCTAATAAGCTTCTTCTAGGTCTTCATTCTCTTCTGCTTCTTTTTTCTCTTTTTCTTCTTCTTTAATGATTTTTTTGAACTCATTGGTGGCCTTTGTTATGATTTTATAGAGAAATTCGATTCGATTTCTTCTCCAGGTCTTTAATGTCTTTGGATCAATTACAATGATATCTGTGCTGGGAACTGCAGGTTCTTGAATCTATTGCTGATCAAATTCTTATGTTTCCTTTTCTTCAGGGAAAAGGAATGGGAAATTTCTTTGAGGAATAATTCCTCTACCTCATCCTTCTCCTCTACCACGACCTCTTCCTCTGATTGGAGTTTTTCGTTGGCGAACTCTTCCTTGGACTGGAGGCCTTACAGGAGAAAATGGTCTTTCTTGACACAATAAATTTTCTTCAGCTGCATCTTCTTCTTCTCTGATATTTCTTTCTTGTTCTATTCTACACTGCGGATAATACTTTACTTCAAGTTCTCAGACCTTATTTGAATGAAAGACTTTTCTTGCAGTGTCCCAAGGGGGACAATCCTCATATTCACTTTGTCTAAGTTGTAACTGCTTAAGAAGAAGTTCTGAAGACCATGGCATCAATGGATGCAGAAAACTTGCATTCATATTTACATGAATCATATTTACAAATGAAACCAAAGAATCATAACCTGAATCTGTACTATCTGAATCTGAATCTGAATAATGTACAACATTAATCTGAAGGTTTTCTCCATCAGACTGGTAAGATATATCAGAAGAATAAGTATCAGAATCACTTACCAAACAATATTCTTCTTTTGTTACTCCTTTACTAGCTAAAGCATTCACCTTAGCTTTTCCTTTCTCTGAATTCTTCTGGTGGCATTCTATAGCATAATTTCTCCCTTTTCATAGGAAACATGTAGGAGTAAATCTTTTCTTCTTTCCTACAAACAACTTTTTTCTGAAAACCATTTTTTTATATGGCTTCTTATATACAGGAAAATCATTATATCTCTTATGCTTTTTACTGTAATATTTCTTAGATCTCCTTCAACCCTTCCCCTTTGAAAAAGAAGAACAATCTATACATACCTTCTATTTGGTGAGTTTCTGGGAAGAGCAGCCAAAATCATCATGCTCAATCATTCTGCAAAATTTTGTTCCTAATGCCTTTTCAGTTTTTCTGGCTTCTTTCTTTTCATATTTTTTTGTGCACAATCTGGCATTAGTTTCATCAATAATTTGACTAATTGCACCAAAAATTAGCTCATCTGGGTTTTTTTCATGCATGGATTTTTTATATTCTGTGGCAAAATATGGAGGAAAAGATTCTACATATCTCAATCTCATGGTAGGATCATTTATGTTACCAGAATTGTAATACAATTTCTACATGTAACATTGATACTATTTTATCCTACTCATGTCACACAATTTGGCTCTTAAAAATAAATCAGTATTATCAAATTTATTGATATTTACATCACCGACAAATTATTTTAGAATTGGAGTAGTTAAACCTGTATATCCTGATTGTAGGATGTCTTGCTGATGTGGATTAGAATCCCACCATTCCTTTATAATTCCTACAAAACCATTTGCAATTCCTTGAGCTATAGCATGCGGATCCTTTATGTACATTTCTAATTGAGTATTGCCCCAACCTATCATCCCATGCACCATTTCTTTAATTTCATCTATGGAATGACAATCAACTTTGTACCAATTAGGTCGGAGTGTTTGTGTTCTGGCCATTCCTTGTAATGGCTCAGGTCTTGTATTGGATGATTCACCAAGAATCATTCCTTCAGCTTCTTCAAGCTTAATTTTATCCATTCCAATGGTTTTTCTATCATCTTTTGCCTGAGAAAAGAACATTGGAGAATACTGAGACAAAATGTCCTTTGAGACACAACTTTGGGAATATCTGTACATGAAGATACAATAGTGGTAGTATTTTCTACTTGCTTCTCCACCTTTTTTACAGATAGACTGACTTCATCAATTTTTTTATTCAAAAAATTTAAAGATCTTGACACATCTCCTTTCTGATTCAGTTCTATGGCTTTTAAAGTCTTTTTCATTTCTGCTAAAATAGATTCTTGAGACTGTAGTCTATCATGGACATGCTTTACAGCTTTATTTTTTGCAATTTAACATATTGGAAGACTCTGAGGGATCTATTTGTTTATCAACAGATCTTTGATACCAGAAGAAAACTTTTTGGGACTGATCTGGAGATAAGATCTCTGTGCTATCAAGTGATGGAAAAGTAGAAAACTGGGAGATGCTCTAGTGGCCATGCTAATGGTTGGACCATTAGAGGGTACATATTTTTGCTTTATAAGTTGCTCACAATCATTGCACCATAAATAGTCAGTGTTAGGGTCATGTACAAGACTATTATGACTACACAAGAAAACTTTCTCTTTAGCCAGTGCTTTAGAGGATTCTCCTAATGAAAATATAGAACTATCAGATTTTACAGAACTATTCCTAGGCAAACTGGACAAAGAACTTTTACTTCTAAAAGATAATGTTACATTATTTTTGGACTCATTGACTACTGTAGCATTCTCTAGCTTTGGCTGGCTGGTCTGCAAAAACTTTTTGGACAGCGTCCATTCCTTTGGCACTTTGATCTGTGACTAAAAAATTAGTTCAGGTTCAATCTTTTGGCTTTCTACATTCACGTGACTCACCACACTACTGCCCTTGGAGATACCATGTTTAACTGCAGGATACATGGTATTGACAAGACGATATATGACTTTATAATGAATTGCTAAGGGACAGGCACCAGGCTTCATATTAAGACCGGTAGTGGCAAGGGGTAACTTGAGCACTTCTTTCAACAGATCATCCTTTGTAAGATTGACAGGATAATTTGGATATACTTCAAAGGAAATGGGACCATTATGGAGGCTAGTTTGAATTGCATCAAGTAAAGAATCCTTGAAATTATCAAATCGAATATCCATTAGACAACATAAGACTGACGCATTGAGACCACGATGGAACATAGGAGTAATTCCTATATGTACACATCCTATATGTACACATCCTATATGGGAAAAATTATATGTATTTTTCTTTTTTAAAGATCTAATATCACTGGGATCTATTAGAGGAATATTATATTCACAAGAAGAAGTTTGAGACACTTGAATTACAGACTCTCAGGTCTTAAAGGTAGTATCAGCTATTAGATGAAAGGAAGATATCTTGGCATAGATCTGATCATATGGGATCTTAGGAAATTTCCACGCAGGTAAAGGATCAGACTCTTATTGAATATCAATTGCATGATCTAAAAGGAAGACTTCATAAAGACTTACAAGATCTTGTTCAAGATCTCCAGTAGAAAAATTTCGATCTTTAAATTCCATTTTAGACTGTTACTGGCAAGCAACTATCCAACAGGACTTACGGTATCGAGCTTCAACCTAAACTACACACACACACGGTGACTTACTTGCGGGAGCCTCACCTCTTTGCCCGTCTTACGGTGTATAAAATTAATTCATAGATAGAATAAGAAAGATGCAAAATAACTCCTGACAGAAAATCAGAAGTAAACCTTGAAAGCTTTATTGATTTAGAATAAAATCCTTTACAACTCTGTATAATAGAGAACCAACTCTTGATCAGATAAAATAGAGAACTCTTCTCTAAAAAATTTACTCTAGTAAAACAAAGAACCTCACTCTGATACCAATTCTAATCAAGATCTATGCAAAGACAAGCTCTAAACCAAGATATATTCTTATATAAACTTCAAACTTAAACTGCTTAATAAAGGACCAAGAACTTACAGGACTTACAGGACTCTTAAAGAATCTGACTTCAGCTCCAATGATCTTCAATGTATCTCTGATGTAGTGAATGAAACCCAACCCTCCAATTTATAGGAAGATGAGTAGCTTTTCACCGGATCAACCTGATGACCTGAAACCGGGAACCGGTTACCTAGGTGACCTAAAAGATTCCTGCTTTAGAAAAAGTAGGAGGACACGCATGAGTAGATGATTTTTATGAACAGTCTATACCCAAAACAGGTGTAGTTATATCTATAGATTCAACATTTCCACAATATGGCAAGCAAAATCATGGACTGGAAAAAGAAAATGTAGTGGAATTATATACAAAGTTTGGTTCCTCCGTAACTACTTGCAATGCTATGATGTCTAACGCCAAGGATATGCTAAAACACATCGACTTGCCTTAGGTCTACTAATTGGTTGGTTCTCTGCCTTGGTCGTTGGTCACTGCTCATGGCTTAACACTCCACGCTAGACCAGGTCTCCAAATTAGATATTTGTTGCTGAAGATGCTCTGATACCAATGATAGCAGAAAATGAATTATTTATTTCAATGTGTGTTATAAACAAAAGAGCAAGCCAAATATATAGGCTGCATGAGGAAGGAGGAAATTTACGGGAGGAAGGAGGAGAGTTACAACTTTCCATTAACTGTCCATGAACAACAACGTATTAGACTAATGCTAACACATATTTTCCCATGGCTACATCACCTATCTCATCCCAATTTCCTACACTTAATCCTTCAACATCTACCATTTCCACATCCATATCTTCTAGCCCACCTAGCGTAAAGGGAATTTATAAACCAACTACTTCCACATTAACCAATCCTCCAAAACCTACATGATCCACATACCCTATATAAGCACCTCTATCTCCATTGATATTTACCCTTACACCACAACCTTCAGATCCTCTAATTGAAATTATTGTCATATCTGCCAAATGTAAGTCTTCTTGATCCAAATCTAATACTCTTGGTAAACATCCCCAAAGGTATTTCATGGATCCTCATAATAATTTAGGTCTTCCCTCTTCTCAGCAATGAAATGTTACAACATCCATTCTAGGAGCACCCCCATCTATTTTAGGGTCAGGCTCTCCATGCAGGACATATCACAAGAATCAATCCAAATCCAAACAATCTAATCCTTCTCCTAAATTTGGTTCATATTTTAAGACATATAATTCATCCATCCCATATACATATATTCCTTACCTTAAATCCAAGTTAAAATATCTTACCAAGCCTCACAAGAGCAACATTTCCTTTACTACTTCTGGATCTTACAAAGAGGTCCTTAGGCATTTAATTCAAAAATATACAATCACGCTCCCTCCCTTTAAATATTTTAACCCCCGTAGTAAAAATCCATCATGGTTTAACTCAAATCATATATGTGCCTATCATCGTAGCGTAAATCATGATACAGAGAATTGTAAGGCCCTTTGAGCTATCATCCATGATATTATTAAGAGGAATGAATTTTTTGTCCTAGAGAATCATCCTTCTCCATCCAAAATTTTATCTACAACCAATCCACTCCCTATTTCAACATCCCCATCCATTGAATTTTCTAAAAATCCTACACCATCATCGATATCTACCAATCCATCTACATCTAAATTCAAGTTACCTAATGCAATGCAAGATCTCTCACTGTGGGACCACCTATCCCTCGCTTCGAGTCCTCTTGCATCTCCTTCATCATCTGTACATCCTGAGTGTATCCATTCATCATCCTATCCATCAAAAAACTCCATGGATGCTGGGGGACTCTACTTTAACATCGGTGGGCTATTTGATTAACTCCTTTATTTGCCATTACTTTAGTTATCTCATCCAATCTTATCCAAATCTCATCCAAGCTTATCTAGTCTATCTGTTTACCATCATAACTCGACCAAAGTCCACCTTTGTGGCCATATTTGTGCCTCTCTTGGGGCACCATATTTTTCATCAATGTCCACCATTGTGGCCATACTTTTCCCTCCCTTTAGGGACAATTCATTCCCTTTTTAAGTCCACCTTCGTTGCCATATTTATACCTCCTTTTGGGTACATTTTATTCTCGTCAAATTCCACCTTTGTGGCCATATTTGTGCCTATTTTGAGGCACCATAGATCCATGTTTTCATCAAAGTCCACCTTTGTGGCCATGTTTGTCCTTCCCTTGAGAGACCATTCTCTCTCACCTTAAATACACCTTTGTAGAAATATTTGTGCCTCTTTTGGGGCACCATCTTTTTCATTAAAGTCTAACTTTGAGGCCATATTTGTCCCTCCATTAAGGGAACATTTATTTTTACCAAATTCTACCTTTGTGGCCATATTTGTGCCTCTTTTGGGTCACCATATTTTTCATCAAATTCCACCTTTGTGGCCATATTTTTCCTTTCATTGATGGACCACTTTTTTTAATCGAAGCCCACCTTTGTGACCATATTTTTTCCTCTTTGGGGCACCATATTTTCCATCAAAATCCACTTCTATGGCCATGTTTTTCCTTCTCTTGGGGTACCATTTACTCTCACCTTAAGTCCACCTTTGTGGCCTTGCTTGTGCCTCTCTTAGGGGCACCATATTCTCATCTGAAATCTATTGCTGTGGTCATACTTTTCTCTCCCTTTGGGGACCATCTCTTTGTCTCATTAGGGACACATATTTTTTAATTTTTCACTCATCTTTTGCATCTAAGTTGTCATCCTATCCTATTAAAAAATCAAAATCTCACTACTCTAGAAAGGATCCAACATGGAAAGTTTTTCCCTAACTAGATTAGACCATACATTGTAACACATAAGTATGGGTTGGGAGCCTATCGATTAGCCTCCCTTGATGGTAAACTAGAAGTGGAACTGCTTAATGAATTACACTTGCGACCATTCTATTGTTAGCACATTTACCAATAAATTGTTAGCCATATCTTTAGATCATTCATCCATTTTAGCCTTTTCCATCTTCCACTATGATGATCTAGATTTATGTGGTCTATCGTCACTTTCTATATATGAATTTAAATATGGGCACCACTACTCTACCCATAACATATTCCTTATGAATAGGTTTTCCTCTTTGGTGATAACTCCGCGATCATTACATCCATCATCCTCTTATTCACCTATTGGAACCATACAACAGGTCCAGGGGTGTTTCTTGTACATTCATTAGCCCCTGCTAAGTGGTCTACCTAGCTATCCCTAGATCTTCCCCATGTGAATTCAAAATTTATGGATGTTTTTATCAAAATCAAAGTTATCAAAAAAAGATTGGACCCTCTAAGGATAATTGTTTATTAAAAATAAATAAAGAGAAAAAAAGAAACATGAAAATCAAAGTCAAAAGAAAATAAAAATAAACAGACCGCTCCCTCGAAGGATGGCTATCATATATCATTCTTTCCATCTATATTATGTATAAAGTAGACCATACCCTAGAAGGATGGCTACTCTTTTGTATTATGGCATTGAAGGCTTCCCGCATTGATCAAAATTCCTTTTTTTTTAGCATCCTAAGTAATCTTCCCTCATTCACCAACTTTCTTCTGGAAAACATCCCGCATTGATCAGTTTGCACTTTTCCCTTCCCAGATTTGGGGAATAGATTTAGGGAACACCACTTCTTAAGAACCCTCTGCCCATTTACAAGTTACATCTCAAACCCCTTTTTTGTGTTGATATTAGGTCTATGAGTTCATTTCATCCATGTTTCCTTCTGAATTTGTATAACTAACTATCATTGACTATATTCTAATAGATGTGTTGATCGCATGTGCCTTACATCACCTTGATCACCTTCTTGTTTACCTCAAATGTGATTACAGAAATTTTTTCCTCACATCTTCTTTGATATGATGTAGTGTCGTTCATACCTATAGGTCTCTCTTATTGAGTTGAATCTTATCCTGCACCTCATCTGATCTTATCTCTCTCATCTGAAGTCCGCCTTTTTGGCCATATATATTCTTCCTTCAGGGAATGTTTTTTTTCCATATTTTGCATCCTCCCTTTTTCTTCTCAAACTTCCACATTTGTGGCCATATTTATTTTCCCTTTAGGAATTTTGATCCAATGTTCAAAGTATCCCTCCTTCGGGTATATATACTCTCTAAGTCCACCTTTGTGGCAATATTTACTCATCCTTAGAGCATTTTATTTCACAATCCTATCTAATCCAGACACAAATTCCACCTCATGGCCATATCAATTTCCCCAAGTGGCGAATATTATTCCATTTTATGTTCCTCCGAATCCACCTTGTTGCCATACTTTCCCCCTCTTGGGGAATTGTTATCCTTATTTTCCTTTATGGCCATACTTACTTCCATTTTGGGGTATATTATTTCACCACCCACTTTCCACTTTTCCCTCCATGGCCATATTTGTTCTCACCTTGGGGCACCATTACTTTCATCCTCGTCCCTTATGGACGTATACCTTTTTGATTGATTCCTCATGTACAAAGTATTTCCAATAATTTTTACATTTAGTTGCATATAATTTGATGTTTGCATATGACCAATTGGTCATCCCAGCTTGCATCCATATTACATTAGTTTCAACCCACTCAATAGCTCATAGAAAATTGTTTCCTATCTCCGTTGAGACCGCAATTATCCTCTACCGATGTGATATCGGATTCACCGCCATACTTTTTATTGTTATTGCGATCCTTTTTTACTAGGGTATCTTGCATTTGGTTATCATTTTACCCATTTTTCTTCACCCTCCCATCCTTCCTCATTTACCTTTTTTGAAACACATCATCGATTCCCGTGGGGTCATCGTTCCCCTATTTTAGGGGGACCTTATCATCAATCTTTATTTATGCTTCATCTTACTCTCTCATTGTATTTTTCTCATGGCTTGCTAGCACAAACAACTCAAAAAAAAGGGCAAAATGTAGACACCAAAATTTAATATTATTATCCTTAATCATGCATGTGTTCATATTTGACTATGGTATTAGCTAGACCCCCACTTAATTTAATTTATCCCCTTCATTTAATTAAAATTCTCACTTATACCATCACCTTTAATATTTATTAATTAACATTAATTAATTAATCCCCATTAGTTAGTTAATATCCATGTTCCCTAATGGAATTTCTATTTAGGATGCTTTTATCCTTAATCTACATCCCTATGTTTTTTGCTACCTATCCTTATCCTCTAATTTCCCTCTTCCCATCTACAAGCTTTAAAGCACATATCCCATCCTTAAAGGAACCCAAATCCTGACCAAAATCACAAAAGTAGTCATGTTGGGACAACTTTCCTGTAATCAGCGTCGACCTAGCCTTGTATTATCAACTTCTTTGTTTCCATATCCTTTCTTAGTTCCTTTTTGTACTTAATTCCTATCTCCCATCATCTGATTCATCTTCTTGTAGATATGTTGCATAAGAACTAGCCTATATGTATCTAAGCTCAATCGTCATCGATCCTATTAAGTTGAATTCTTCCTTTCAAAAAAAGGATAGATGCATGTAAATATGTAAGCTTTCTTGTGACCTGTGGATCTTCTCTCATACCTCAACATTCGTGGAATGAAGACAGACCTCTTGGGTTTCCTTCTAGCTTTCTTTCATCACTCGTGAACATTCCTTTGCAATTTTATCATCATTTGGTATAATTTTCTTATTTTTGTCATCTAACCTTTTTAAGGTCCATCAACAGCCGAGACTCCATTATCAGCATATTCTATCAGTATTTCTACATGCAGGTTCCCTGATCTAGTTTGTTTCCCTCCGCCTTGTTGAGCACTACCGAGGTCACCATCCCAGCCAAATATTTATTTCCTACCATTTTACCTACCTTTTTGTTCGAGACATTATTTTGTAGTTCATCCCTCAGCATATGTAGGCATCTGTCAAATCAATTTTTAACTCAGGCCTTTTGTAGGCCTGCATATTTATTTTACTTTCTAGATGTACTCTCCCAAGTTTTCATTGACCTACCTCTGCACTACTTGGGTCATCGTCGACCCAGTCAATTATAGTTTAATTTACATTGCATTTAGTTACATCAGTACTTGGATCTATATTTTTTATTTTTAGATTCAGTAGTATTTATGTTTTTTCATGGTATCTTATAATCTATCATTTACTTCTCTTTCTTTAAATGAATAGGGGTTTACATCCACGAACGGAAGGTAAAAATTCTTAGATCCGGCTTTTTCTGGTAACCCTTGCATATCTTATCTAATCATTTTCATTTTTAAACGCTCTTATTTGCATGTTTTATTGGTTTACAACAGACCAATCAATCACTTTACGCCCGTCCATCCACATCATGCATATGAGGTACCCTAAACCCTCCATTTTATAATTTGTTTACTTTTATTTAGTAGCTAACTCATAATTTGAATCAAATGAGAAGAAAACATCAACACTTAGGTTAAAAAATTGAGTCATGTTCAAATATAGTTAGTTGTATTGCTTATTTTCATTTTAAGTCATTAAAATTATTACAATTGTCATTATATAGTCTCTTGTTAATTGTCATTGTAGTCAAAGACTTTTGGTATTGTCTTATGGTATAATTTAGAAAGTAATTAAATAGTACTTTCTAGATAAAAGGGATTTTTAGGTATAGGGTGTTTAAAGTCAAGAGTCTTGCATAGAATGTCAATGTAGATAGTCATTGTCAAAATTTTTTAGTATTATATTGTTAGAAATAACAATATAATATCGTATAAAAATTGTTAGTATATAGTGCGTGAGTAGAGTTGTTGAAGTAACTCACGAATATAGAGGATTATGATGTGTTATAGGATTGTGTAGTTTTAGGAGATTCTTTAATAACAAGAATTCATTTCCTATATATATATATATATATATATGTATATATATGTATATGTATATATGTACATATATGTAATTGAATATATCACATAATGAAATATATTATTGTATGAGTAATAATTGTGTTATTTTCATGATTGAATGAATTGAGCTTTAGACCTACTCAGTTCTTACTAACATGTGCACAAACCTAGGCTAAATTCCCATTAACATTGTGTTGGGTTGTGACACATTACACCCTCTCATGTTTTCTTATGTGCGAACTATCCGAATGAAAAATTTTGGAGGTGGGTAAGTACTAATTTACTTCTAGTTTTACTTAAATAAATGTTGTGATGATTTATGAAATAAATTTGACCCAAAATCTGAGATATTCATCATTTTCATACCACTATATTTAGAAACGAAAATATGACTATATTTTCAAGGTGAATTGTATTTTATTTTCTTCTAATGGGCCCAACCTAATTATGGTGTCATTATAGATGTTATTTTTATAAGTATTTTGGAACATTAAAACGAATTTCACTAATCTCAATACCATATATAGATAGATGTGATCTCCCCTACGTAACCCATATAGATGGGGAGTGGAGTTTAGTGGGGGATGGGGAAACATATTAGATAGAAATATGGGAGTGAGGAGGCCCCACGTCATATAAATAAAGGGTGTCGGAAGCCCCCATAAGTAACCAACATTATTTTTACTTTACCATCAATTCGTACTCAAGTTCCAATAGGTAATTTTATTAGGTTATCT
The DNA here is from genome assembly GCA_019776745.2 of Taxus chinensis. Taxonomy (NCBI): domain Eukaryota; kingdom Viridiplantae; phylum Streptophyta; class Pinopsida; order Cupressales; family Taxaceae; genus Taxus; species Taxus chinensis. The sequence continues at coordinate 490,571,133 of CM034155.1, read as the reverse complement.
AGCATAAGGTCACATTATTAAAAGAAATGATTATTTAGTCCCTACACACCCAAATTCACTAGTATGTGTTCCTATATCTCTCCATACAAACAAATTTTATATTTCCTTTGGTTTTTTTTCCTGTAACATACTTTAATCATTTATTACAAGAACCAATATGTTATTTTGATGTTTGATAAGAAATTTTAGATGTTGATTAATCATAATAACTCGTGGTTTCCTATCCTTAGATTCCTTTTTTGATGTGCATTCACTGACATTGATTTAATGTTTAAAAAGGTATATACATTGTGGTGAATCCAATTTCTGAATCACATATTTATTCCTCAAACCCTAGTTTCCGTAGGATTCATCTTTGTTTATTTTTCTTATTAACTCTTTGTGTTTTTGTGTCATTGTATTTCTTATCATCATGATTATTCCTCTTCTTTTATGTAATATTTTCCTTAATCATAGTAGTTCTCAATCTTGCATTACCATGAGATAGTGCTCGACTTATTTCACTGTCCAATGTATAACTATGGTCCAAATTATTGTATCTTATTCTACTATGAATACCTTTTCTAATTTATCTATTATCACTAACCATGTATAAGGTGGAGGGTTTAAGGATAACTATGAAATTATCCCCATGCCCTGATAGAGGAAGAAGCATAAATATAGGAAAATTTCTCATGAGAGAATCCAATCATATTAATATCCAAGTATATATGCTACTCGAGAGAAACTTTATAATAATTCTCAATCTAACAAAGAGACATATAATATTGTTCCTTACACTATACCTATATTTAAGGTGGTACAAAGCTCCCAAATGTAAAATATTTATATGCTTTTCCCGACATCAACTGTTCTTCCTAATTGCAATCATAGCACACTTCCCACATTTTTTCTTCTATCTTGTGGGGCCTTGAAACCCTTGTTGACACTTTACAAGCCAAAATCGTACTATTATAACAAGATACAATTTTTACTTCTCATATTATAGATTCTACTCAATTACTTCATAGTCCTCTCACTCTAGAAGAGGTTTCTCATTCCTTTCCTCTTGGTTTTGTTTCTCCTAAGTTTTTTTATTCATGATGGAAAAATTTCTTTCTTGAATGGTGATCTCAAAGAAGAGATATACCTGACCCATCCTAAAGGATTTTTCTATGAGCAATATCCTCATAAGGTATGTCATCTAATTAAGACTTTTTATGTACTTAAACATGCACCTAGGGCATGATACATAAAAATAGATGATCACATTTTGCATCATGGATTATCTCATAGCCCCTCATATTCAAACATGTGTATAAAAAATATAGGCACAAATATTGTCATTTTGGATTTTTATGTGAATAATCTTGTGAGCACAGAGAGTTCATACAATCTCGTCGTGGATGTTAAGAATGATTTGAAAAAATTATTTAACATGAAATATTTGGGGCTACTTCACTATTGTATTGGCTTAGAGATATGGAAGAATAAGAATCATATTTTTATCTCCCAAGTGAAATACGCAAAGAAATTCTTGGAAAAGTATGGGATATAAGATTATAAACCTATTTCAACTCCAATTGAAAAAGGATAGTAACTTTCTAGATTCATGGATTCACCTCGATCTATCTTTCAATATTCATGTAGGAGTCGATGAAATGTCATTGGGTAACAACAAATCATGTGTTGAGATAGGTCTGGGGTATAATTGACTATGTCTGGAGCTTCATAAGAATTCTCAGTTATTATTTCACGGATATACAACATCAAACTATGTTGGGTCTGTTGATGACAGTAAATCAACTATAGGTTATATTTTTCATCACATGGATCAGTAAGAAGAAATTTTTTGTTTCTCTCATCTAATGAGGATGAGTATCACATTGCATAAGGAAATGTGTGTGAAATTATTTCGTTACATCAAATTTTTGATAATATGGGAATTCTTGAAGAAAAGCCACCTATCATTCACTTCCACAATTTGGTTGTGCTGAAGCTTGTGAAAAATCATGTTTTCAATGAGAGAAACAAGAAAATTTGAGATGAAGTCTTGAATCACCACATCTAGCTCCAGTACTACCCAAAAAATTCTTAGATAGCAGATATACTCACTAAGTCTCTTAGACAACTAAAATTTTGACATGTTTCGGGGTTCATTTGCACAAAAACTTATTAAAGGGGTAGTGTTAGAAAACTAATAAATTGTTTAAATAACCATGTGGTTATGCCTTCATGGCATCCATCTATAATATGGTTCCCTCCTAATCAACTATCTCTCCTTATATAAATTTTGTATTTTTTGTTCATTCAATCATCAAATAAAATCTTCTCCCTTCTAGCTTATTAGAAAGAAATTTTTACATACATCGGTTGAAGTTTCCGTCCTTATTGATCTCATAGTTAAAATTAAAATATTATGGTTTTGATATTCGTACTGCGTGAAAATTTATCCTCATCAGTTCCTACTTGTTGCGCATAAACCTTTATAAATAGTTTTTATTTTTACTTGTCAATAGATCATTATTCCTTGTATTTTTTATTCAAAAATCCATTTGTGGGATATGGATTCATTCCCTATAGGAATATCAACTAGTCCTCATGTATTATTCTAAATAACTGAGTCATATTCAACATCCATGTCTTTTATCCACTCTTGTTTACTGAGTTCCTCTCAAACTGTATCAGGTTTAGTGCTCTTAACCACTAAACTCATGAGTGTTATAGTTATCTCATTTGTTTCATGTCTTTTCGTTCTAACTCCTGATGAAGTATCTAGGAGAGAGTTCAGGTGGGAGTCCCTAATGATGATTTTAAATGATTTTGGATGTTGATGTTATTACTAATATGAAGAATTATTTTCCAAATAACCAAGATCAACTTACAATTCTCTTTGCAGCCCATATTTGTTGTGTGAAAATTATTCATGATCATCACCAGACTATGATAGAAATCCATGAGTGAGGTTTGTATTGACTCTTCTTTTTGTGAGAATGAGTCAAATGATGATTCATCAAAAACCACATCTTAACTCTAATATAAATTATATGTCAGAGTATTCACGAGATGATATGCCTTTGAGGTAGTATTATACCCCAAAAACATACACTAGAGTTTTTTCACATCGATATTATTCCTCTTCTAGGTTGGGAAATGTATATATAATATAAAACCAAACAAACTAAGATGGGTGTTCGGAGGCTTGTGATTACTCCATACCTCTTATGGTTTCTTTTCCAAAAAAATATTTGTAGGTGTTTGGTTCAGAAGATATAAAACTTTATTAAGTACCTTTTCCCAAAATCTATTAGTTTACTTAGCAATGGAGAGCATGCAATGATCCATCTCCATGATATTCTGATTATGACATTCTATAATACCATTTTTTTGGGATGTATAAGGGAATTTAATTTCTATGTGATGTTGTGCTCCTTCAGGAATCCCAATAATTTCTTCGACATGAATTTCCCCTTTATTTGAGATGAGGAAAAGAAGAGCTTTCCCAATCTATTGAAAAAATCACTAATAGAAGATCAGAAAATTAGAAAATTATTCACTCTTATTCTGTAGAAAGAAATCCCATGTCTTAAAATTACAGTAATCAATCAACAACTAAAAGTACTAAAAAACATAAAATAAAGTAGGAAAGGTTCCACATAGATCGTTATGTATGACCTTGAGATGGTTCTAGCATGGAAGGTACTTAGATAGAATAGATCCCAATGTTGTTTTCCCCCAGAGAACCAAAATAGATAGGTAAGGAGTGTTAGAGTGGAGGAATTCTTCCAACTCTTTAGAACTGATATGAAAGAGGGAGATGACATAAAGGTTCCTGTTGTCAAACTTTGAGAACACCCTTTTTGAAATATCATGAAACTCCCTTAATATAGACTTAATGGAAATACCTCTAGGCTATGGGTCTCCCAATGATGAGGTAAGTATCTTGAGTGGGGGCTTCCCTAGAATAACACCTATACTACTAATACTAACTATAAATATTTGTGAAGTTAATGGATGAGAAAAATAGATAAATAAACGAGGTGATATATTAAATTTAATGAAAAACTACTTTTTGGTAGAAAACGGAGACTGTGGGAATTAATACTAATGGCTTGGATAACTCATTAATGAGTAGTTTATAAGATACATTCAACAAAGGTGTTAATTTAAAAAAATAAATGATCTAACGAGGCTGGCCCTATAATAAATATATCCTTCAATATCATAGCACACTCAAATTTGCAATCAAATAAATCAATAAACATATAAGGAAATTGGGAATAAAGAACATTCTTAAGGATATTAAATAAATATAAATAAATAAACAGTTATTTAACTCTTGAATGCATACTGGATACTTAAAATATGAGAAGGAAAATAACATTTATTCCTCAAAAGGAAATTTTTGTGAAGAAAACGGAAGCAATGCTTTATAGCCAAAAAATTCCTTTAGAATGATCAAAACATGGATACATATATAAAATTTTAGGAAAGAGGGAAGAAGAAGGAAGTAGAGATGCAACCGAAGCAGACTCCACTTGATGTCCCAATTCACTCCTATTTAACTGTTAAAACATTCCTTAGTCAAAATAGTACTCCAAATGACTCAAACTTTCTCTCCGAAACTTAGAATTTGAATATTGGAGTCTATGTTTTAAATTCCAACTCACCTCCAATCATTGCACAATTAAAGAAATTTCAACCCTTTTAAAATTTAGATGAAAATGGTTTTACAAGGTAATAATTATGATATGCATACCTTAATGGGAAAAGGAAAACCATTTTCCTTTCATGGGGTCAACACCTTCTTTCAGGGTTTGAGTAATAACAATAAAATGATTATTAAAAATAAGATTATGATACCTTTTTATAAATTAAATCATTACAAGGGTTAACTCATTTGGCTATAATCATGGCCAAAATCAGATTAGTTTACTGAATAGGAGCAACTTGAACTTTAGGAATGGATAACATGTAATAGCATATTTATATTGACACTGAGAAAAAGCAAATATCTTTTCCCACTAGGCATTCTAGAATTATTTTTCAAAATTTTAGTGCACCCTTTGGGAAATACGATGAAACTCCCCATCGAGGTAGATCACAATGCACTTTCCTTTCAATTTTCCAAAATCTAAATCCATCGCCCTCTGAAAAGTTTCACCAACGTTGATCAGACCAAATGACATCCTCCTATAGGAAAAAGTGCCCCGGGGAGTTATGAAGGTTGTCTTGTGTTGTTCTTGAACATCCACTTCAATCTAGTTATAACCTAAGAATCCATCAAGCATGGAAAAACATCTTTGAACTAGTAACAACTTGCAATATTTGATCCATCAAAGGGAGTGGATAATTATCCTTGAGGGAGGCCTGATTTAAATTTCTGAAATCTACACAAATCTGGATTTCTCCACTCTTTTTTCTCATGGGAACAATATTGGCTATCCAAGTAGAATGATGAATAGGAAATATTATTCTATAATTTAGCTTCTTTTGAATCTCTTAGTGAATTGTATCTGTAATTTGTGGTTATATTTCCTTTTCTTTTGGCAGAATGGCTTGATTCCTCATTTTAAAAGAATATAATGTTGCATCTCCCTTAGTTTGGAATATTTTATTTCATCATACGAATAAGCTAATACATCAATATATTTTCTTAACAATTCCATCATCCTTCTCTTCTCACACTTAGTATAACATTTTCCAATATTAACCAATTTAGGATTTTCTTCACTCCCTATATTGACTTGTTCATATACATCTGATTGATGAGCCTCTTGTAATACCTTGGATTTAATATCATGCTTGTCAAATAAATCTTATAATATTACCATTCCTCTAGGTATGATATTACCTTTCAACTGAATGCAGCCATCCTTATCGGATTCTTCTTCTACTCATTCTTCTGCAATAGGAGATGAAACAAACTCACGAGGAATAGTTTCACTTCCTTCAAAATAAAACTGACCAAAATTATCCTATAGTTCAAGGAAGGAGATCAGGAGTTGATTATCATTATACACCTGCAAATGGTTCACATTATCCAGTACACTTGGTCTATATATCATCTCTATGATGAATTTATCCTAAATAAAATCCGGGTGAGGGATGAGTAGGGAACCTTACACAACCAAGACATCAACTCTGGTATTTTTCTCTCCAGGCACAACTTCAATAGAAAAATCATCTAACAACTCAATTGAATCCCAGACCAAATTTCTATAGTGTTTCAATATTCCATTTTTTACTTGGAATATCTCTCTAACCTACTTGAAAATGAGTTCAAAATCTCCTCGAGTACAATATTCTTAATCCCCATTTATCTTGCTACTGTAAGGCTAAGAAGAAAGGCCTCGTATTCAACTGTATTATTGGTGTTTTAAAACTGGAGCTTATAAGAAAATGGATGAGATTTACCTTCAGGATAAGTTAGTACCACCCCATCTCTAGAGTTAGCTGAAGAACAAATACCATCAAATTCTACTACCCAAAAACCATTAGGGTCATTAATCATACCTTGAGGAACCTTTAGTTCATTTTCATACATGATCATATAGTTACCATGGCCAATGTCTTCATAGAGAATGTGTGCCTTAGGATCATCAGTATTTTACATGATATATTCAGCTTGTCTTTCTGGTAACAATTTATTCATTTTTCCATTAAATAGGATGAGGGCATGTGACCAATCCATCTGAATCTCTCCTCCCATTTCTCTACAAAAATTACTACTCAACAACATACCATATGATGATGGGATGTCTACAACTAAAATTGTGGCCTTGACTCTTTTCTCTAGAAAGGCAGCAAAAGCTACCCGGGCATCCTTGATCCTTCTAACAATAGACACTTATTTAATTTCCATGGAATAACATCAGCTAAAGGTACATGTCAATGTGTGGCCAAGGGAATGGGCTACTTTAGCTGGCATCACATTATTTGATGTTCCTAAGTCAATGACACAATTGCTAAGATTATGACCAATTATGAGCAAGGTGACATAGAATGGCTCAATTTTTTCAGTTGTAGAAGGTTTTAAAGCCATTAAGTTTTCTTGAGGTAGAGAAGTAGGAGTGGGTAACAAACCTTTAGAAGTGTTGCGTGATGGGTGTGATGGGCCATGTTTGGAATCGACAAACTTGATAACCTAGACAAAATCATCTAGGTGAGTTTGATAAAAATCAGCTTCGGAGATTTGGATTTTGGTCTTTTTTATATGATCAATTATATCAAAATATCTTGAAGTGGAAGGAGAATCCAGATTTGAAGATATAGAGGACTTAAGCTTATCAGTTCTGGTAGATGAAAAAATTTTGGACACAATATTTGAAGGGACAATGGTCTTAGGTGAGGCAGATGAAGTAGAAGGGGTGTTAGTGTTACTTACCTTTTGAGTGGTAGTGGTAGGAATAGGAGCTCATATTCTTACAACAATTGGAATAGTGACTAGAACCTCCTGAGATTTCTTTGCAGACTGAATCACTTCCTTTTTCTTTTTCATTTTCTCTCTAGTCATAACAACGTATGACTCATTGCTCATTTCTTCTACAACTTCGTCATAATAATCATCATCATCGACCGCTTCTATTTTGAGGAAATTAACATGAGAATCATCTACCTTTTCTGAAACTTCTTCAAGTTCTTCTTCAGGTTCTTCCAACTCTTCGGCTTTAACTTCATCTTCACGATCTTTCACCTCACATGTTACATTGACTGGAACTTTGAGGGGAGGAGCTTTAATTGCCAACTTAGGACGGATAGGAGGAAAAATAGTTGCGAGGTTGAAATTTCCTTCTTGGAACATCCTTATAAGGAACATTCTGGGCTAATTGCTTCTTGTTAACAATCATGTCATTTGCTAACTTCTGGACTAATTGATTAGAAATTGTGGTAGCGTAAGAAGATGAAGCTTTTTCTTTAGGAGGTTCCTTCTGAAATTTCCCTGACATGATTAAATCATCCTCAACACTTATGGCCAAGAATTTATCAACATATAAGGTAGTGAGGTTGGCTCTTCTCAATGCATAGCTGACCTCTGGAAATTGTACATTAAGGAAGAATAATTTTTGAATTTGATCCACTAAATTGATGGAATTTTCCATTTTATTTACCAATTTGTTTTATTTTACCACAAATTTCTGCATGGATTCATAGGGTTCCTATTTGATTTGTGAGATTTGAGCCAAAATTGCATGCACATCCTCTGCAAGTTTAAACCAGTTTTCAAATTGAGTCTTCATAATATCCAAATTGGTGATAACGCCAACTGGAAGGTGATGAAATGAATCCACAACATTTTCTTGCAATGTTTTAACAAATATCATGATAGATACATCTTCGTGCTCAACTCCAATCACTCCATAAGCCAAAATGAATGTCGCAATGTGTTCATCTAGATGTACTTTCACATCAACTCTAAACTTAGGAAGATTCTTTCTATTCCCTTTTGGTAAATCATGTAGAGGTCGAGGAAGAGCCAAAGGCCCAACCCATAGTTCCCATGGTAAAGGTGCAACCATTGTAGGAAACTTAACTTATAAAGGGACTGTAACTCGAGCTAGCACCAAGGCCTGAGTGATAGGATTTGATTGAGCTTGGGTATTATAACTAGGTGAAAATACAGAAGCCCTATTTTCTATAGGAGGAATTCTTAGGGATGTTCTTCATCTAATTCTTCTTTCTGGAGTTAGATGAAAGTCTTATTGTTCCAGTAAATGAAAATAAATATCTTTAACACCTAATGCTCTTTGGCCTCATGAATATCTTCTATCTGCTAGTGTGATGTTGTTACTGATCTGTTTGAATTTTTTTTGGTGGGATGCATAGAATGTGCCCCATGGTGGGTGCCAAAAAACTATTGGTTGATAAATTTTAAAAGCAAGAAACTATTCAGGGGACAACAATCCCTCCTCATTGTGGGAGACGTTCCCTTATTTCACACAAAACCAAGAAAACTACTTATTTACAAATTTACGAACTATTAGTATTAGACAAGGATTTTGAGGTTGGAATTTTCCCCATAGTTGATCTTTCTCAATACATAAGAAAAGGATGTGGAAGAAAAAATGATTCCGAGAGAGAAAATGGCTACACTTTCAAAGTTATAGATAGCAAAGTAAAATCCTACTTATGCATGCATAATAAGATTTCCATAATCATATGAATTTAAATATAGATCTTAATACAATACATATATGTAGTAGACACAAAGTTATAAGCACAACATCAACTGGAAGAACACAAAATTTCGTATCCAAATATATATAAAATCCATATTCACAAGACAAAGAACATAATAGAATGAATGTAAGGAAAAAGAGGGAAAGAACTTCTCGTGTATTGATTCTTGATAGTTCTATATTTTACATCCCAAACATCAAAATTCAACCCTTTTACAATGAAAATAAGTCTCCTTATATAGCCGCTCTGACAGTTACAAAATGAAAAACTTCAGTTTTCTTTCTTCAAATCTATCACTTAATAATTTAATTAAAATTATTCACCCTTAAGTTGAATTTAATTACAAAATAAATCTTTTTGAAATAATGCAAACTTTTGGGAATATAAGAAAAATTAAAA